>JAUCRC010000003.1:4882500-5270000 GCA_032399595.1 Tetragonula carbonaria
TTCCATGCGTTCATTTTAAGATCGTAAAACCGGCAAAGAATAAAATATACATATTCCTTCGACGCTTTGCCACTTAAATCGGCGCCGACCAATTAAACGCCGTTATATTTAAACGATATATTCTCGCGGGGGCCGGCGTTTCACTTTATTCGCCGGATTACCGTTCGCCATGTTAATTACAGCCGCGACGCTGTAAGCCGTGCATTTTTCGACCTGGTTTCTTCGCTGTTGGTTAATTGTTCGGCGGCGGGTTTAAGCTGGCGGTGTTCCGAGACACCGAGGCAACGCAATTTCATTACGTTTCCGATCCGGCGGCGTTGTTGCAGACGTTGCGAGCGGCTTGCGCGTCCGAATCCAGCGCGGTACAGGACCGCGACTATTAATTACGCCGTAACACGGTTAATTACGCCCGATTCGAAACTCCGCGCGAGAGCTGCACGGGCCCGGCGCTAATGAACGCAATAACGGTCGGCCACGCAGCGATCGAAACACGCCGGGAAATCGCGGCGAAGAAAAACGAGCGGCGCTGGAGCCCGGCTGCCTGCGCGGCTCTTCTCTCTCGTTGACCTAATTCGACGGCCAGCCATACTTACACCACGTCCACGGCCACCTTCCACTTCGATGCAATGATACACAACCCGTTTCCCGGGCCAGTTCGTTGACAGACGTGACATTTAACAAAATCGCGAGTAGAAGAGAGCGAAGTTTATCGATCGATGCATCACGCCGCGAACATCTTCTAACCCCCTTACATCTTTGCGTAACAGTGGGCTGACGAGAAGCAAACCCTCGCGGCGGCCCTTGCGTTAATTAATTTGATTAATTAGATCAAAGATTTGACAGAATTTCGCGCACGAATGCGCAAAATGAATTGGCACGTGTGCCAATTATCCCGCGTAAATATTCGTCGCGCGTGTTACAGCAATTACGTATTAATTAATTAGATCCGAATGCATTTCGTTTCGTGTTATTTGATAGTAGTTCCGCCAGCGAAGTTCGCGAAAAATTGCGGAATTTGAGAAAGAGTTGAGAAATCACAGCGTCCGTCCGATTATGTTTCGCAGCCACTTTTCGTTACTATTTTGCGACTCTTTTCCTTTTAACGAAACATTTTGAGAAAATGTGTATTTTCTCGCGGTGAGGAGGGGAAAGGGAAAAAATTCTACCGTGAGCGTAGAACACGTAGAACAGCTTCGCCACACGAGACTATTAATATTTTATCGACGGGCTTTTACTATGAACAATGTTGACAGGGATATTTTCAGAAAATAGGGGGAAAGATTGATCGTTTCCCTCAAATTGTTTTCCGAGCGTTGAACGCAATTTGAAATTGCGATATGAAAAAAGCATGATCATTTCTCGCACACGACGCACACTTCTCCACCCTTTACAACATATACGAGTTGTTTTTATAACGCGATCCGATCAACTTTGCTTTATTTGTCACAAGAACGTAACGTAAATAACTGAAAATTTCACTGCTTTCGATATCCCGTTGTTTTGTTGTTTAATTAATATGGCTCGGTATTAATTAATATGGCTCGCAGCTGAGAAATTAACTCAACGAATTTGTTGTCGCTGTTAATAATAACATTTAACGTCTTCCGTCTGTGAAATATCGACGTCCAAATTCCTATCGACTGCCATTAATTCCGACTAGAGATCATCCCTGATGCTGATAATTCGACTGCGAATATTTTTCATTGAAATAACCTAGAGTACATCGAACGCCTTGCTTATATCCTACGCACTTTCTCATCATTAAATTTCCCAAATCGCGAGCATGAAAATCCAAATACAGTGTGCTAGTAAACCGATCATCTCAACCACTTTAAACCGTAAAACGAGTTACTGATCGTAAATAAAACGATCTCGAGGCGTCGCATTGACTCTCGCGTTTGACTCTAAGGCGTTCGATTTCCGCGTTATCGATTAATTCGCGTTTTGTTTTCGCGCAGATCGAAAGAAACGCCGTGTATATTCCACACGGTGTTTTTCTTTTCTTTCTTTTCCTATTTTTTTTTTCTTTTCTTTTCTCTTGCAGAATGAACGTTGCCGTAGCAGGATACGAGGCAATCGAGGGGAGGTTACGGCTACGGAAGTATCAACAACAAGCTACTTGCTCGGTCGTATCCGCTTTGATCAAGCAATTATTAATTGCCCTTCGGTTACCGGCAGTTAATTTTATCAGCGGTGGTGCGCGAACGTGTAATCAGCCTACATTTACAAATCGTATCGTCTCGACGCCGCTTGCGTGTCTATGGAATGTCGTATGCGAGACGCTCGATGAAACCTAAAATGTCACCACAGTGCGAGCGTGTGTCCACATTAAACTGGTGATTCAAGCGCGCTCGAGATGAGAAAATGGCCGCGTCAAGACGCTCCGAAATCGACTATATAAAGGGCAGGGAAAGAATATATCCCTTCGTCACAGTAAATACGTACTTTCTACGCTCGAAATCGAACGGAATTTCCGCGATTAATTCCCCGCGGGTGATTCGCAAAACGGAATCGAAAGGCTAACGCGCGCTGCGATTCCCGGACGGAGGATTATCGCTTGAAATATCATCGAGCATTAAAAGAGATGTTTCATTGAGTTTGATCAGTGAAATACGAACGAGTCTCTTATTCCACGGCGATGGAAATTCAGAGCTGCGAAAGCCAGCCGGGCGGATCGATTAAAAGGATTTTGTGCCCTACCTCGCCTTCCCTTTCCTCTCCCCCCCCCATTTCCCTTGAAGCCTATCTCACCGTGCACTTTGTTCCGGGTTCGCAGCACGCGGTGCTCGGGGATAATTAAATTAGTTGGGCGAGAAGACGTCGCCGCGTGAAATAATATGCGGTCCGTCGTCTTCGCGATCTTCGTCATTCCTTTGAAGACTCTTCCGTCAGACGGCCCCGGCGGTATAATACCGGCTATCGATCAATAGTCGCGGCGATCAATCGGAATTAAACGAGAATCGAACGAGACACGAGATTCGACGGGAAGGATAAATAAACGAGGTGAAGGACTCGGAGAAATTAAACGTTGGTCCGAACGACGATTGACTGGATTTTAGTTTTGCATGCGACGCCGCTCTCCAGGATTTTCATTTTCAAGTCATCTTCGGGTCCGTAAATTTTTACTATTGGAGGTACCCGTAAGTATCGTCTAGTGACGATAATTTCAAAGGAAATAATTTAACCCTTTCACGACCACAAAGTTGCTAAGAGTAGATATTAGTATGTAACTGTTTATTTCAGTTTGTTTAGACGTAAAATAAATAAAAATCATAAGAAAAATACGCAATAATGTGTAGTTTTTCTGGAATTTTATGGAAATTAATTTTCCCAATGGACTATAAAGATAACACAAATTATGATTAGGCTTATTGTGCAATGTCTTTTATTTATTGGTTTATTATAACAAAATGTTAATTGAAATAATACAAAATTATGAAATAAAATTACTGTACAATATGACGTGCTAATTATGATATTCTGCGAAGCAATTTCTTTTGGTTGTGAAGCAAACATGGACATTACACATAGTACATATATTAATTTAGCACAATTTGCACATCTTTTTTTTTTCTAAACGTTCCCGTTTACATAATTGCGTTCAGCATACGTTCTGTTTAGACATTCTGTATGAAAAATGCAGATAAGGTTATAATTAAATACGGCAATCACCAATTTTAAAATGGGGAAAAATGTTTCCCTTAGTCGTGAAAGGGTTAAATAAAATGAAATTTTGTACAGTATCGAAAAACGATATATCTCATAATGAATAGGATATACATAGTTACTTTTCAATTTGGGAATTTGTAGGAATAAGTTTCGTTGAACAACAGTTTACTGCAGACGATCAAGCTTCAAGTAGTAGGGATACGCGAATCAACTGACAACTTGAGTTCTCAACAGTTCGTTTGAAGAAGAGTTTGAAGAAGAGTGTCGGAGCTTCAGAAAGCAACTGCGCGATAGACGATTGATAATTCAATGAAAACTGCTCTAGTTTGCCATTGAAAGTTATTGGTCATCGGTACGAGGACAGTTCGTTATTGTAAAATTTCATAGTACAGGAAGCATAAGGAAATGGCAGCGAATTCACTCGAATTCCGTTCTGATTTTAACATACGCGTCCGTGGAGCACAAAAGCGACTGAGCACAATGCGGGCACGGCAGGTTGAACAGAACAGAATGAAATACACGCGTTGAAAGAATTTGAAATTTTTTTCACCGCCAGTTACGCGTCACTCGCGTAAAAAGCACCACGTCGTTGCCGGATGATTACCTCGGTATACCTCGATGATTTATTAATTATTTCTTAATCGTCTCAGTCAAGTGCGCGGAGTTCAAAGTATCTCGATTATTTCCGCGACTCTCGAGTTTTCGGAATTGAACACCGTGACACACTTGGCCTCGATACGGCTAGAAACGCGGCAGGCAGTTTCAGTGACACGCGGAAAAGCTGGAGCGCGAACTGTTAATTGAACATAACCGAATTTCCTCGGCGACGCGTTTCATCGTTACGAGGGAACATACTCCAACGTACGTACCCGTGGCGTTACGTTCTCTCGCTTTTCTATTTTCAGCACGATTAATTATGCGGTTTTCGTTGATATTTCCACGTTGAAATCCTGGAGCGCGAGCTGAGCCTTCCCCACGCGCGGTGTAGCACGCGGCACACTTTGCACTTTGTCACGCGGAGTAATTTCTTTCTGTCCTTTGCCGCTGCAGCGGACAGCTCGTGAAACTGCAAACAACACGTACGCGGTAATATTTCAGATTTCTCGGCAGGCCTTTTCATTTCTCGTCTTATTACCGTCGGCCGGACTTTACCACGTTTCGTCCTGTTGAATGCGCCTGACGCGCATTGCGCGCATTACGGCCAGTGAACTCGTCTCGATATTTTATCCTCAGCTCTATCCGCGTGGATAACTCGTTTCAAATAAATAAAAAAAGACACGAGGTAATTTTTCACGATGACTGTATATTTAACTATTTACGAACTGCGAATTTCGAATTACATGCATTTTATAACGTGAATTTTGATATAATACGTGTTAGATATTTTCTTTGTTCTATAAAATAACAAACTAAACTGTTACAGATGTACAAAACTTCCACTTGCAGAATTACTTGTATGCATTGATCGCCCTCAGCTTTGATCTTTAATTACATTCGTAATTAAGCCTGTTCAGTAACATATTACGTTACGACCACCGTTTCGCACACAGTAGTAACGAAGAATTAAATGTCTTCTGCACACACACACACTGGTTTATTTATAAACACTTGATTTATTTATAAACATTAACACACGTGCGCACCCGACGTCTCAGATGGTTGATAAATATGCTCGATATCGCGATTATCGAAAGCGTAATCCTATCGAGAGTTGGAACGCGCTTCCGGCCAGCTAAACTTCGCTAATCGAATCCGGCTGGCTCTCTTCAAGCCCGTATTTCCAGCATTTCGAATTAACGCGTTATGCAATTGAATCACGAGCACTCGGCGCGGTTCAGTTTTTAACGTTGTTAGTCGCGGCGGCAGCCACGCGATGGTTACTCGCCGCCTTACAAAATATCAAGAAAATCAAATTCCCGGCATCCGTCTGGGAACGTGATGGAATTATACGAGCGTCAGCTTAACCTGTGAGCCGGCCGTGTCGCGGTCGCGTTTTCCCTCGGCTGCGCTGTGTCGCGGTTAACAAACCTTCTTGCATTTAAAGCACGTGACACGGTGTCGCGAGAGGGTAACGTATGCGCATCCTTGCAGTATCATTAATATAACCGGCGATAAGGAGAGGCTAATCTACCCCGTGTAACCGAAACGAATAACCGAACCGCTCAGAGTGACGTTTCGTTATCGTCGTGTGCAACGGCCGGATCCGTGGGGGAAATTATTCGCAGCATTTGCGTGAATTCGCGTACGAACAAGGTAGTCACGGCTTGTTGCTAAACTCTATGCGGAGGGAAATTTTTGTGATAAAATTTCGAAAATTTATGGAACGATTTTGGAAGCGGCCGTTGTTTCGCGTCCGGAAACAACAAATTTTAAAGATAACCGCCGCCGTGTCGTGTTATTAATGTGAGAAACTGCGTGCGTGTATGCGCGCCAATTACGATAAGGATAACTCCTAATTAATCCAGCCTCGACGTCCCAAGCAGTGTACGCGTAAAATTTATATCTTTACCGAACAACTTGTTTCTTTCCGACAACTGAAACACGTTTAATGCGTGTGTTTAAGTTCATACTTGCTTCAGTACCGAAACTCGGAAAGGAGATATCTACATACAGATGAATGTAAGTGGCGAATGTAGGTCGAGTTGCGTGCCACTTATCCCTCAAACGAAAATTCGTATATCGAATCTTCCGGCAGCCTCGTTAACGTTAAGAATCTTAGCGCACTCTATCACCGAAAACATGTCAAAACCACTCGTGAGACCCGAAAGCAGATCGAAATACGAGCAGACCTCGTGTCTCTTTCTTCCCGTTTAGATTGGCGTCGTTCCTCACCCCACGCGCACATCCCGTACGTTATATTTTTTCCGCTATCGTGGCGCACCATCGCCTCTAGAGAGAAGCCGACTACGAGATAATAGAAATACTCCACCGCGGGCAACGTAATTCTTCTTCCTCGCGGTAGATTGAAACGACGTTTTCATTGGTTCACCGGGGAAGGGTGAGAAGAGTTTAAGCGATCCGACGCGGTGGACAAAGAGGAGAACAGAAGGCGCGGGGAACGGACGCGCCACGTATCTTTTTCATCCTCTCCACTTCATCAATTTCAGGCCGGGAAAACTGTGTGTGTACACTTCATATTTCCTTTCTTATACTCGGGGCTCGTTCTCTCCCTGTGCCTCGTCGTAACATACTTTTCCAACGGAGAGAATTAACCGGTCGCGCCAGAGAACGCGTTCTAGAAGCCGAGAGTCGCCCGACAGAAACAACCCGGTCGACCGTGTTGACCACTTACGTCCACCTGGGACACGTGTACCATCGAGCCAACGCATTCTCTTCGCATTTAGGTCAAACTGCAGCGCCAGCTCGACCGCGATTCTTCCCTCTTTTTTCCCCCTTTATTCCCCGCCTTTCTCTTTAGCAAACACCTTGATTTCTCATGCATGCAAAGTCACCACCGCGCGATACCGCCGATAAGCATTCGCTCGTCTTCCCCGGCCATTAATTTATTTAAATACCGGCTCGTAAATCACCGGATTCGTCGCTCTGGCTGAACGGTGACGGTCGACGAAGATTGAGAATCGTCCTCACCGACGATTTTATGGGTGCAAATTGCATTTTGTGTGTGTGTGTGTGTGTGTGTGTGTGTGTGTTGCTAATAACGCACGTTACACTCCTTAATGCAATTTCGTTATCCTCGTCAATCTCTAGTCTGATTTTAGGATATTGGGATTTTAGGATATATTGTGACAATAGGAAAGATTACTGCTGTATACGTAGGTCTATGTTCCGATTCAGGCGACGCGAATGGAAAAAATTTGGGGATCGTTAAATATGGAATACGGTTGTGTAAGTGTCCAACGGATCTGAAAGCAAGAAGCGATCGTGTCTTCATCTTTTCGGACGATCAATTCGCGTCGCCTTCGATCGACGACACGGAGATGAATTAAACGAGATGTAATCTTAAAGAGCGACGAGAGCGTCGGATGGTAATTTGTCCCCGTCGAGGATAATCGAATTCGCGGGTTACCGATCTCGCCACGCGACCTCGTTTCTTTGTTGCTCCCCTCTTCACGGATTATCAGAGAAGAACTTTCTCCTCTATTTTTTCTCTCTTTTTTAATTGGAAAAAGAAAAGAGAAGGAAGAGAAAAAAAGATCCGTCGCCCTTTCGCTCGGCTTGCCCGCCGCTAGACGCGATCTTTTACGTCAAAGAACTATGCTCGAAGATTACGGTGGTCGAGCCGGGTCGTCAGAGAAGGAAAACACGTTCGTTAAATGTAAGCCGAGCCGGTAACACAGTGTACTCGACACTTTTCTCCGTCGAGCAAACGGGAAAGTCTGTCGGTTTTGCGATGTGCCGGAAACCGGGAATGCAAAGGGCGTCTGCGGCTGGCCTTTGACCGACTCGCAGAGCGCAGTAGCGCGAGTCAACGATTCTAGAGTCCTCGCTCTCTTCTTCGTGTGTGTGTCGAGTTATAAGTGGACACGGGTTTGAAAAACGAACCTCAACGTACGAAATACAGGGAAACGACCGACGTGACATACGTGTTTCGCATCAAAAATTTGGTAGAATTACGAATATATATATGTACACTTGCGGATAATGAAGAAATCTCGTTGAAAGCGGCTGGCTGGCTGGTGACTTTCTTTTGCATTAAACGTAATTACGACGAAAGGAAGCAAAGGACAAGTAGGACGTAACGCGAGACAAAGGGACGAAACTTTCGATGACACCTCGCCTCCCCCTTAAAAATTGAATCAGCGTGCAGATCCAAGTCATGATCCCCCGCTCGAGGAAATTCGATGGAATTCCCAGGATTCATAAATTCTTCAAATTTTGGGCCGTTTGTCTGACGGAATTTCCACTTGCCCGGCGAACTGGGACGCAACTCCCAGAGCTCAGACCTCGCCGCGTCGAACAAACGACGCTATAACCCCATAAGGGTAAAACTCGCGTTAAACACGCGCCATAAAATTAGCGCGACAAAGTTGCACCCCCTTTTCGTTCGCCGGCTGGTTTAACTTTCACCACAAAGCGAAAATGTATTGCGAGTACCACGAGTACCGCCAGCGACGCGGTCAAAGAGATTGAGAAAAAACGGGGTGAGAAAAGAAGTTGGCAGGAGAGAGAAAGAGAGAGAGAGGAGAGAGAGAGAGAATGAGAAAAGATGGAACAAGAGAAAACGGGGCACAAGCTTTTCTACAAAGTTTTGCACTCTGAAAATAGATGCTCGGTGTCCCACAGGATACTTCCAACCCTTATTATTGTCAGTCGAGTCAACGCGAGGCCCGGAGTGTTGTTACAGGACACATTTTCGCAGATATCCGTCGAGCGATTCAGGTGAAGCAATATCGTGCCGTCGCTACTCCAGGGAGGAGGAAAGAGAAACTTATCACCGAGTGGCAATAATAGCTCGCCCTTCCGTATTTTTGTCGTATTCAGCGACGATTCGTCGAGAGCAAAGGACCGACATGAAAAAACGAACGAACGAACGAACGAACGAACGAACGAAAGAAAGAAAGAAAGGCGAGAGAGAAGAAAAGAAGAAAGGAAACAGGACAGAAGAGAATCACTTTCAGGCGACGAACCAAGTGCCATTCGAGCGAAAAGTTTCCCTGGAAAAGTTCCATCCGTCCCTTGTTCTCTGGAGATCGGTATCCTCTGGCATCGAAGGGGACGATTTTAATATTCGCCTCGAATTAATGTCGGCTCCGAATTAAAAACTCATTAAAACTATAGCCAGCCGAACGGCTAATGAGATTGGACAAATAGTGCGCGCAATTTCGCGGCAGATCAAAGGATCCCGGTCCGGGCTGCGATTCAACTTTTCAGCTCTTCCAACGGACCGTGCAACAACGTTATTAAAACTTTTCGCGTGCTTCTGCTGTAACCGCCATCGGGATTTCTGTATTCTTCTCTCTCTCTCTCTCTCTCTCTCTCTCTATTACAACGTCGCGCTCGACCTTATTCCCAATAGAATTCTTCTCGCGGGAGGTTTTGTCCTTGAGTCACGGCGAAAGCGACGAAACCAACGAAAACAGCAACAATCACGACGATTTCGAATGAAAAAAAAGAGAAAAAAAAGAAAAGAGAGAGGGGGAGGAGAAACAGGAACGAAGGGGAAAAAGGGAGCGAGAGAGAGCAGAGTGCACGAGCGAACGAACTTCGATCCAACCTGCAACATGCGCGAAGAGACCGATGTGTGCAGTCGCGCGAAACTGCCGACTCCCCCGAACCTAACGCCGGGATATTCGATTTTTGCGGGCATGCGAAAAACTTTTGACGCGATTCATTCGAACCGATCAACCGAGCTATGCAGCCCCCGTCGATATCCTCCGTGTTCCATTGTCGAAAGACCGATGAAAAAAAACAAAACGCCGCGTAAATACGCAGCGGGTGCAGCGGCGCCGCGACATTACCACGGACAAGAATAGCAGCCATTAAAATCGCACGTTGGTATACGTTGCCGTTTCTGCCACCGGTTATGTTTATTTATTTGCCTTTTTTCTATTTTTATTCTCCCTCCTTCCCTCTCTCATTCCCATCCTCTCTCTTTCTCTCTCTCTTTGTTTTTTTCCTGGCGCGCGTATCGTAGTTGGCACGTAACCTTTTAATCCAATCAAGTCAGAATTGAACAACTTGCGGCGAAATACTAGCGTGCTGCCGTGCAAAACAAGTCCACCGCGACACCGGGGCGGAATTACGGCCGGGTATCAAGCTAAAAATGAAAGTTTCATTGATTAGATCTTCTTTGTCCGCCAACTGGAAACCACCACCGCGGATTTTTACGCAACCGCGTATCCGGGTTAGTTGGCGTAAAGGAGATTACGTACAAACAAACGACGAGTTCGCGATCTTTTTTTTCTCTCTCTTTCTCTTTCAGCGTAACGTTATCCAGAGAGAGAGAAAGAGAAAGAGAGAGAGAGAGAGAGAGAGTGCGATCCAAATCCTCCAATGTTTGTCCGTATAATTATATATAAATTTTTGTATGAAACTCTACCGATGGTGTCCTTACCGCACATTTCGTCAATTATAAAATCAATGTTTTTTTTTCTTCTTTTTTTCATTTCCATCCACTTTTCGATAAACGATAATCGCGTTTATCGCTGAATTGCGTGCAACGTTTAACGCGTCCCCGTGCAAATGCACGAACAAATGCATTCGAAACGGGCAAGATTGTTGGCAATTCGAGTTATCGGGACCGGCTCGATAACCGATGCATATCCGATCAGATATTTAATCGGTCCATCAATCGAACGTCCGCCGGCGAATTTTTGTACGCGGCCGCGCCGATACCATCAGAATAGTTGATCTCGCGCATCGATCAACGCGCGTCGATGTTTTATTTCCTTTTTTTTCTCTCTCTCTCTCCACTTTCTTTCTTTGTTTCTTTCGTTCCTTTTTTTTTTTTTTTTTTTGGTCTGGTATTTCGATCTGGTAATGCGGTGTTTTTATTTCAACCCTGGCGGGCGGGCGCCGCTTGCGGAAGGATTTATTTTTAAAAGCGAATTAAAACCGATTTCGACGGGATTTCCGAAAGGAAGCAACGACGCAGCGGCGCTGCAACCGTCCGAAAGCTGCGTTTGTTTTACGAACAAACGCGGATCTCGCTCTGTTTTCCCGTTACCATTACTGTCTCGTTTCTCGTCTCCCCTCTCTTCCACGTATGTTGCAACATTTTTATCATTCGCGTGGCTGTTAATCACACTATCGTCGGCGAGCGTTTTTGTTCCCGCCGAGAAACGCAGGAAACGAGCTCAAGCGTTGAAATTCCCAATTCGCTTTCGTCGGTCGCGATACTCTAGTCGTCAGATCATTTGCTCGGAAGTGCACAAGCTTGCCTAACGTGTCACAAACGGACGAAAACGTTGCAGTTTCGACGAAATTTCCGATTCTGATTTAAACGTTACGGCTACGTTAGAATTTCAGGTTGGAAAAACTGAATAAAGCAAAAGTAAAGGGCGAGGGGGCGAGAGAGGAGGGGATACCGCGCGTTTGAACGTGACACGGCGCGCACGGTCTGCAAAGAGCAAACCGCTTCGTTTTGCATTTGAAGATAAACAGCGCCATTGGTCCGCCTTGTATGTCGTCTACCGCCCGTGTGTCTCTTAATTATCACGCGCCTGTTCCCTCGCTGGTTTGTTTAATAGCGCCTGGATGCACCAGCAACTCGGGGCGAAATTAAACGACGCGGAGCGAAGATCGAAGAAACAGATATCAAACGGGACAAACGAAACGTGGACGGCGAACGGAAACGTGCACGGCGAATCGAGAGGAAGGAAACGATGGCCGTTGAATGGAACAGGTTCGCAAGATCCCCAACCAATTCGGTCGCCTCCGTTTTCATTTTCCAACGGGCATCGTTTCTCCAACGGTGGCTCGTCGTCCACTCTTTCCTCGTCTCGTCAGAATTTCCATCAGGGCCATCACGAGAGCAACGGTCCACTCTGGTTTTCCACCGCCTCGTTCTGATTCCACGCTTCCTCTCTCTCTCTCTCTCTCTCTCTCTCTCTCTGTATCTTCGACTGGCTACGAGCTGCCTGGAAATTCGATGGACGCTGGCAAAAGGGTTGCCTCGAGAGCCTGTCCTTTCCGCACCCTCTACATTATCGATCTCTCGTGAATCTGTTGCGTAGCACGCGCGCGCCATCGGCTTCCTCGACGCATTCAACGGGCAGAAGTCGAAACTATCGTCAGATCGGAAATCTGTCCGCTTGTGACGGATATTCTGAACTAAATGATCAATGTAGGCGAATGCACACAAATTTAAACCCGCGTGGTGTTAATTGAAAGTTATTAAATCATTAAATTAAAAAGTTTATTAATTCAGGAATTAAAGAATACTGAAGAGGTCCCGAAGTCGCGGCGATGGCAGAAGATATTAAGCTTTCAGTAGACTCTAACGACACTCGTTTCTCACTATAATTCTCTCAAGATCTACACTCTGTCACAACTCGATACTCTCTATAGATCTGCACTCTACAACGACTCGGATACTCTCTGTCCGAAATGTTACCCTCGAAATTTTCGTTTCCGCACACTCACACATACACACGACCATTTACTCTCGTATTTTACGTTTTTAAGACTTTCGCGGCTAAAATAAACGAGCTTGACCTTCGCTGACAATCGCACGCAACAGCCGACAATTGCTTCGTTTTCAGACGCAGAAAGAAGTCTCGAGCAATTTCCAAGATCTCTTGACCCCACACTAATATACTGTCAACATTATCTTTCAATATTATCCTTTTCATTAATCGTCAGATCGATCAATTGATCTTAATCCGACAATCGCTCTCAATTAAATTTCATCACGGCTGATGCGATACTTGTGTAAAGAAAGTCGGCAGTGCAATAAAATTCACATTAAAGGGAAGGGAAACACATAAAACAGACACAAAGGATCCTCAAACCTTCTAATACCTGCGAAATCCCTAGAAGAAATAAATACGAAAGTCAATTGGATTCCATGCGAGCTATCGAACGAGTCGAACGAGCTGCAGCGCTTTTGAATAAACGTCGAATTGCACAAGTGTTAATTGCATTGTATAATTGTATAATTATATGTATAATAGAATATATACGTATTCTATATATAAAGAGAATAATATATAATAGAATATAATTTTCTCTCTATATATTCTATATATACAAGTGTGTGTGTGTGTGTATATTCTTAACACTTGAAAAGCGCAAAAACACACGCTTTGTCCAGCGCAGAGAAATAGTACAGGGAATAGTATAGGAACTTGCGTGGGTGATACAAACGCTTTCGCGAGAGAACGAAGAGTCGAGCCACTCGCCGTGCATTTCTCTTTGTTTTGGATAAATATCGGGCCATATTTATCTGGTCATATTTCTGCGAATGGACGGGCCGGGATTTGTCGAGAATTCCAGAGACGAATGGGATAGACGAAAGCGTTGTTCGAGGGTTGTAAAACTTGTCGCGATAGATTCGAAAGCTTTCGGGGGTAAATCCTTACCCGATCGATTCAGACGCGCGCGCCGTCCTTTTGTTGCCCGCTTATTCTCGCATTCTTCTCGCTGTAATGACGCTCGACTATTCCCCGATAAGTTATCGCGAATCGAGTTTATAAAGAAAACTCCCTCTTAGTTTATAAAACTAACTCTATATAAGAAACTGTAATCTCGACTTAATTTCCATCGGCGGACCCGCCTTAATTGCATCCTTTCATTTTTTCTTTTTTTTTCTTTCTTTTTTCATTTTCGCCACGCGGTCGCGATTGAAATTGCAATATGCAAATCGCCGCGATAGGCGGCAGCGATTACATTATCCTTCTCTCTCTCTCTCTCACTCTCTCTCTCTTTTATTTTTCTTTTTCCTTCTTTTCTTTTTCTCCTTATTTCGTCTGGGTTCAGGGAGGAAGTCGCGAGGCTCGCGAAGAGAGGAAGAGCGAAGAAGATAGCGAAGGGAAGAAAGAAGTCGCAACCAGGCGTCGGAGAGACGTATCCATAGAGTCGGCTAAACGAATGGCACCTCTTCTCTCCGATTGACTAAAAACTGATTTGCATTTAAATTATGGAGCTGTCTACCTATGCAGACGGGTTTTAATTTATCTGTACCCTCAATCCGCCCCAAGTTTCGTATCCTTTTTCCCTTTGAATATAATCTTATCAGAAGGACGAGAACCGGCGGAAAATCCGACGTCGTCCCTTCCTTTAATATTCATGATTTATTGTCGCCGACTTCTACGACTTTTCCCCCCTTTTCCCGCTATCCACTATCTTCCTCAGCGACTCTAAAACGCTCCGTTTCGAAAATCGGCCGAGCAGCACGTCCGCCGCCGAACGAGAAATCACCGACAAACGAGAAATATTCCGCGACAGACTTATGAATAAACCAGTAGCGTCTTTGTCTAGTCGAATGTTTGCATTCTTCGGGAGACAGATTCTAAAATGTTGAAATCGGATGTGGATAGAGATATTCCTTAGGGGTATTTTTCTGCAAGTCCTAGTGACAAGGAATGAGGAAATTCTGTTTAAGATTGTGTCCAATTAATATCTGACAATCAAGCTCAACGTGTGCAAAGTTCGGGCAAGTTCCCAACATTCACCTAAGAGATTGCTTAATTTTAGTTACAAAATAAAAAAATTATTTGAATCTAATTACGAATAAATCAATAGCAGATTTGTGCAATGGAACGTTTTTGCATTCTTCAGAGACAGATTATAAGATCTTGAAATCATAGATAGAATGATAATAAATGGTAGAAAATTTTTAAGGAGTGTTTCAACAAGGATCTATTAAATATTGGTGTTTTAGCAATGTTCTTAAATTTCAGCAAAAATCACTGCTTGCGATAGCTTAATTTCAGTCGCCGAATAACAATTGCTTGGATTTACAGAAAATGGGCAATATAAATTCGCTGTGGTGATAATGAAAAATTATCGATAATTTAGACTGATGTAACTTTGTAGAAAAAGAACTTGGTTTCATTTCAAAGCGTTTACTTTTACTTTGACAGTCGAGAATTCGTTTCTTTCTCTCTCTTAAAAATAATTTTAAAACACGTAGTAAGTTGGAAACTAAGAATACCTTCTTCTCGAAAATTGTAAAAATTCAAACGCGCGTGAAGTATAAAAAAGTTTCTACCACATTCATGAAAATTAAAATCTTTTTTTTTTTAGAATAGTCTCATAAAATTCGCTTTATCCGCTGATTTTTATCCGCTGTACGATTTCATTGAACTTACAAGAAACATTAGAATTCGACGACGAAATGTTAAGATTTCTTGAACTTTTGTTATTGACAACGTAATTATGTTACATATTAATTGTGTTGTTCGCTGTAAGCAAATAGTTCAAACTTTTAAAAAAAGTAAATTACGAATCCTCGAACTTTGTAAATTTCCTACCGCACGCTCTGTGTTGTACACACACACACACACACTCCTTGCGGTAAAATTCTAAAATTCTCCGAAAGATAAATGATACGCTGTACTGTATTCGATCCATCATCAAGCAAAAACGAAAAGTTGAAAATTCTCGGCGAGAGAATTTTTAACGATTCTTTGTACGATATCTCTGAACAGCGATCGACCGTGGATTTTGCCGAGGAATTCCTCGAGGAAGGTGCGGTAAAACATATAAAACAACTAACTCTCTCTCTCTTTCTTTTTCTCTCTCTCTGGGAGAATGCCTTTCCTCCCCGGAGGCGAGGGCGCGAGCGTTCGCGACAAATTCGGTTCGCGCAAATTGGCAGACATCAAAGGCACGGATAAACAGATAACGGAACGACTCGTGTTTTCTTCGACGATATTATTATCGACCACTTTGTACCCCCTTTCGATCCTTCGATTAGACCTGCACCGTCTCTTCCGCCGGCGAAGACGTCGTTCCACGCGGCAGCAAAAAGATTTTACCCGGGGTAAATCTGCTTTCCCCACCCCCCTCCACCCTCCACCCTTCCCTGCCGAGCTCGTCTCTTGTACGTTGCGATCGGGCGGTGCAAAAGCCACGACATGAACCGAATGTAACGAAATTACCACACGAGGGAAACGTGGCCTGGCTTCGCCCTGACAAGCGGTGCTCACAATCGCTCGCTGTGTACAGTACAGGCACGTATGTGTGTACGTGTGTGCACAAGGCCGAATATGAACTATAGAAGAATTTCTAAAGGCGACGTATTGTGGAAGATAAGGGAGAGAAATTTTCAGCGGTATGAGTGAATTTTACGGTTCTATTTTGACGGATTGTTGCCCGAAGAGAACGAACGTCGAAATTGCGAGTTATTGTTGACAACGCGCGAGTTATTGTTGCCAAGCCGGAACATGCTTCTATCGCAAGTGGAAACTACGTTTTCTGCGAAATTCTACGTATAACGTTTCGCGAACCGTTAAAAAATTTTCATGCGCGTGTTTCATTACGGGATATTCTGAAATTATGTCAGTTCCGTGTCGCGAGATTTGATATCAGAACTTGAAAAATAGCACGAGCGCGAGTTGAAAGCTGTTTGTCGCAAACGATGAAACGTCAAAGATGCTCTCGCTGTGGCTCCCATTAATATTTTGGCACCTATTAAATATGAATTTGGAAATTGTTGTAATTTTGTAAAAAAAAAAGGAATCGCGAATTTAACGTTTGACTTCTGTTCTTGAAAATAATGCAATAGTGTGTAAGCTCTGTAAATCGAACTTCCTTTATTAATAACATCTGTTACATAACGTAAAAATGAATACGATGTATGACATGATATTTTAATAATAAAAGCTTCATGCTATAAAATGAGCATAAGTTTATTGCCGTATGATTATCTTCTACAAAATTATAACTGAAATATTAATGGAAGTCACTCTACATTAACGTAATGTACAATTAACAGTTAAAATTTTTCCTTTTTTTTTTCTTTTTGTTCTCTGCGAAATTATATTCAAGCAAATTCTTGTAGTTTCTGCATTGTTCAATTTGTTTTCGAACTAGGTATGCCAATGACAGTCTCGTTAGAGTAGTTGAATAAATTTTTGTAATTTTCATATCTTTCGTAACGTTGTTAGAACCACGTTTTCGAAATAGGCAGCAAGCATTCGTGTTGCTAGAATTGCACGTAAGGGAAGAGAGCCAAGTATTCGTATTAGCGGAATTCATATAATGCAAATTCACGTTCGGTTAAGTGGATTTAATCAACATGAGTTGATTTAATCAAGCACTGACATTCCATTCGTACAAACGAAGTTACATCAACCCTACCATGAACGGGAAAGTAAGTATTAAGTTTCTGAAACATAAAATCACCGGGGGGGGGGGGGAGAGAAACCGCGTTGAATTCATCAAACACGTTAACGCGGTGATATTCGTCGAGAAGCGCGGTTCCCTTAAAATTTCAAAATAAGCGATTTCCAATAAAGACCTCATTATTGGCTACTAATCGAGATACTCGTGCAATTCTGCGCGTATCGATTGAAAAAATTTAGAAAACGAATAATGGGAGTAATCGAAGACATTATTGAATTTAGCATTTGGGGATGATTGAGGATATACTCTTCGCTTTAATATGTATAACCATTCAAGAAGGAATGAAGTTTCACAGCTAATTAATTCGTCAAAATCCAATGGGATTTTCCCGTCGATCGAACGCGCTGTATTCCGAGGAAACTACGTGCAATTAAAATTCGTGCAGTTAAAGGAACGATATCTCGTACGTGCAAATGGAATATCTCCGAAAAGTGGAACGCGTGGGATAAAATAATTTAAAGCAGGGCTCGTTAATTACGGGACGATTGAGTATTGGATTTCTTGGATTGAATTTGTATGATTTGTATTTCTTGTTTTACCTTAGCCTGCAAATCTGCACTCTCTCTCTCTCTCTCTCTCTCTCTTGCGAAGAACGTCGTGGACAGCAGCCAGTGACTAGACAAGTCTTCCATAGTTCACAAAGCAGGAGACGTCGCGAGCATTTCCCACGCGTTCACATCGTGTACTTGATAAAACTCGCGTGTAAAATTCTAAACGCGTGCCATCGTACGACGTTACTGAAACGCGAGGCAAACTGCGACTAACGTCTCGTGTACTCCGTCTGCAAGTTTCCCTTCGAGCGACCGAGTCGAAGACGAAGCGGTGCGTAAACATCTTTCGAACGCCTTATCACTGTTTATCGGAAAATTTACGTACAGGCGAACACACATGCGGTTAATATTCGGCGAGAAATATAATATTTTCGAATATCCGGATACTGTTGCAATTTTTTAAAAAAGAACTCGAGCTCATTTTAAAGTTCAAAGCCTCTAATTTCTCAAGTGTGCTATTTTATTTTAAAATATTTTCATACCACGTAACCAAGGATGAATAAACGAAGATTCTTCTTTACTTCTCGAAATTAATTGTCATCGATTGTCTTCTTGAAATAGATTTCCATTTTATTAACATTTACAGATGTTCGTTATTGAATCAATGATGGATTTAAAGATTCAATATCCTCTGTACAACGACTTTTAAAAACTTTTGCTGTAACAATTTTTTTGTTCGTCGATTTATCGAATTTTAAATATCAAAGAGGAAAGTGTTGTGATCTTTTGAATTTTCGTCGTCTAAGCTCAACATTCAAAGTACAATGAAATAAAGAGAAAATCGTGTATCAAGTTCTTGAGCGTCGTTGTATAAATGAGGTTTCAGCCTTTAAATCCATTGCAGCCTTTAAATCAATAATGAAAAACAATCTTCCAATATTTTACATATTATGACAATTTATAACATTTTCACGAAGAAAAGTATCTTCACTTACCCCATCCGTTACTCGATGAAAATGTTTCAGAATAAAATACATACATAACGTATTTTGAAAGTTTTTAAAAGAGGCTTTAAGCTTTAAAATGAGCGCAAGTTTCTCTTATAAAATTTAAATGTCTGAATATTAATGGAGTTCACTGTACTCCTACATGATACTCGGACATTGAAATATTGAAACTGTTATAATTTAGATATTCGGAAAGAAATCGTACAATAATACACACATTTTAAAACTTCAGTTATTCCGAAATGTTTTTACATTACGCAACAGACGAATAAATACAATTTTCTTCTCGAAAATGCTATAAATTGTCACAGTATGTAAAAGCATGGAAAATTTTTTTCATGATTGAATCTGCAATGGATCTTGAAGACTGAAGCCTTTACCCTTTATAATTATCTCAGAAAATTTGATCCATTTTCGTCATTTTATTGAACTTTAAATATTCGAATTGTTGAAATTCATGTTGACATGTTGAAAATGTCGAGGATTCGTAACATTTTCACCTAATATTCAATAAATTGGCAATAAAGAAAAATCGTGTAGCAAGGATTATTTGAAGGATTATTGCAGAAACGAAATCTTCAAATCCATTGTGGATTCAGTCATGGGAAAAATTTCTCAATGTTTTTATATAGTGTGACAGTTTATAGCATTCTCGACAAGAAAGTTCTTTACTCTGCCATCTGCCATGTAGTCTACAAACAACTTGAAACAAGATGAACGACGCATTTTAAAAAATAAAGGCTTCCAATTTTAAAATGAGTGTATTATTGTATCATTGCGCGATCTCTTTTTACAGAATTATAACAGTTTCAATATTTAGTGTCTCAATATTAACTGTCACTGTGTAACATTTCATGAAATATTCAAACTGCGATATTTCTATACAAATATTGTAACAAATACTCTGCTTTCAATATTTCATACATTTCCGCATACTGCGCTACGCGGCTTGCATTTTTACATCTTCGAATTTCAATAAACGCATAAAAATCCGTGAAATAATAACTACGAAAGTCGAGCTCCATTACAGTGCTAATCAAATGATTCATAAATCTTTTATAAGCGAGTAATTGCATCTGCTTGCTAAAGCCAATTTCGTTTTCCAAAAGTATTATCAGAAACGAGTATTCTTCTGCAAAAAAAAAAAAATCTATTCATTAAATATGAAAAGAATTATCCGGCTAGAAAGCAGAGATCGAATCCGATATATTACAAATACCGATAAAAATACCGGTATTTTCAGGTAATTATTCTATTATCGCAATGGGAACTAAATGCTTCGAATATCATGACAATATGATGTCATTAAAGCGACGTTATACCCGTATAGCCGTATATTTCAGTATAATACCAATGCAGCGCCGATAAATATCATATTATGGAATAAAGAAACACAAATTAAATAAAATCGTGTTTCGGTGGAATCGATATCGGATTTGTATCAATTGAGAAATGGGTAGCATATTAATAAAAACCGAATGTTGTGAATGGCTGAAATTATAAGATTATCGTTCAGCTATCAGTCGATAGTAAATAATGACAGCCGCTCATCCAACAAGCTAGTACCTGCACAGTTTCATCCAGGAACGCTCTGTGTCGTGCGTTCCTGGAATTCTTGCTACAAGTAAAAACTATATACAAACTATGAAATTCGCAGCTCGTAGTACTGGCACGTTGTTCGGTAAAATTCAGTATTCAGCAACGTTTGGTGGCGGACAGTGCCGCTTGAATAATCAGTTGAATCGTAAGCTTTGTTGAAGTTGAATACATTAAAATTTCATTCAAATTATTCTACAAAATTATGAATTTTGTTCTGATTATCTTACAAATTTGTTCCAGTCATATTTTACAATTATAATCTTATTTAAGGTATGTACGGTATTAACACATATCCGTCCGGCATTATTTGCACTGCCATTGACCAAATGCCGGCATTTTTTGACACTATTATATATTTACACTATTATATATTTATACTATTATTATTGACACTATATATATTTGTGAAGAAACGATATGCTGTATGTAAAAACAACCTAACTTTTAAAAAGTTATATATTTTTTAGCTAAATTTTAGGAAATGAAATAAAATGAATTTGTATTTATACATATACCTCTATTTTTGATTTTTTTCTTTCTGAAGTTAAGAATAAAAATTAAATCCACAAAAGAGTTGAAATAAATTGCTGAAAACATACTCATTATTTTATTAGACAAAGTAAATTATTTTCGAAACTTTAATTTTATCAATAATTAATAGTAATTAACACCCAAGTGCTTAAACTTTGAATAAACTTCTTCTGTACGCAGTACCGACTAATACGTTTTTAAATTAATTTTTTTTTTTGCGTTTGCACCCTTATACGACGCAACTGAAGCTGAAATCAGTTTTTTCGTAGAATTATCTCTGTTTGGTAAAAATTACGTTTTAATTTATTCGGATTTAATAAAAATTACGTTTTAATTTATTCGGATTTAATAAAACAACAATCAATTATTTACTGCAATATACAAATGACGAATTTTCGTCATTTGCCTGTTGATGAGTGTCTCTGAAATGACGAATTTTCGTCATGCGGGAGGATATGTGTTAATTTTGTTCAAATTACATATTTTGGAATTTTGCGTTACATAGATATTTGCTACATTATTTTTATTCGTAGCTTTTCGTACTAACTACATTATATAGTTACTATACGGCATAATTGTATAAATGATATTACTAATTCGATCAAATTCGAATAAAGTGGAATAAAGTGTGCACTTTCCCTCAAATGTTCGTTCGTTCATTTTCATACATCAAGACGAAGACTATATATTTAATCCATACTACGTTCTTCCTTGTAACACCAGAATAGAATACCGGTATAAATTTCAATGTAGAAAGTGTTTAAAAGTACCAGTATTAAACACATAATACCGACTGATAAGATTGATCAAAAAGTTTATGGTCATCTTACATTATTACTAACTGAAATACCAATAAAATATCGAAACCACGAAAATGCATATCGGTATTCGATCTCTGCTAGAAATAAATCACTGCCAAACATCCCTTAAAATCAACCGTAAAACAATCAAAATCCCTCGATTAATCATCTCACGTAATTAAAAATACACGTCTGTCGTTCAACTCGGCGAATAGTTGCACACGCGAACTGCATCACGCGAGGATCAACGTGGTATATCGTTCTCCGATCTTCGAGTTACGTGCGTCCCGATGAAAACGTCACCACGGATCACGATCTCACGGTCAGGCATAATTTCCCCTGTTAATTATAATTCGCCCTGAAAACGGTTCGGCGTGCGTGATTAACACATCAATCCCTCGCGAAGAAAGGGTGGGGTGGGGGGAGGGGGGTTGAAAAGTTCCAGTTAACTTCTTCCTCGCGATGGTAACTGACGCATGATCGCGGCGTGTAAAGTTTACACGTGGCACGGTGCCGCCAGAATTTCTTTCTCTTTTTTTTTTTTTCGTTTCGTTTATCGTCCGGCGTACGCGTGCACGCGCTCCGTCCAAGAGGGCGAGAGTAATAGGCGTTTCTCGTGCTATAAGAGCTCGACGGCTTCAACCTGGAATTCCAGTAAATCGCGGTGATCAATCGCTCGGCCGCTAAATTGCAAGTAATTAATTGGCCGGGACACTTGCCGGCCAGAATCAATCTTGCCCTGGCTTATTCGCCTAACGAACGCGTGAATAATTCGCGTTCTTTTGACGCGTTCCGTTGCCGAATGCCCGTTTCACCTGGCCGACGACGTTATTACCGCTGATGAATGAGAACGCGAGCTGCTCTTTCACTCGCTCTAATTCTCCCGACGCGACGGTGAAAGCAAAGCGCAGAGAGTTTTCGCGAGAGATTCGTTCGTTTGCGGGCAAAGTTCGAATGCACACCGACTGGCCGGCCGGCCGGCCGGCGAAAGTATGCGAGCGAACACTTGTAGATAACTTCCGCGAATATGTTACGCGTGTAATATGAAACATTTTGAAATTTCATAAGCGCCGGTTCCGAGCGGGGCTCGGTGAAATTTGAAACAAATGCGAAAACGTAGGAATTACGCGAGATACTTGAAATTCTTTCGCGGCTACTTGCAATTGGCTCCTGCTCGTGGGGATACGTTTGATGAAATGAATGATGAAATAATAAACCTGGTTAAACCCGGAGGAAGCAGTTGGAAAACGAGGGAAAATGATTTCTGCTCGGTTTCCTTTCACCCTTTTCCCCCGAATTAGTTGAACGAGTTAAAATCACTCTACTGTCCATCTATTTTTCAATATCTCCGAAACCTCGAAACGCAATTACGATTTTAAATTGCGTCGTATGAAAAATGCTGTCTCCTCCGTGTTCGATCATCGGTGTGTGACGTGTTTAACGAACCAATCAAATATCCACTGTATTTATTATAGATTTTCGATAGTGAATTATTGCATTTGTTCCTGTTCCTCGGACTTATTTAATGGGAACGGGATACGTTTCGAGTATTTAAACAAGAAGAAATTCCGAATGTAAAAATATCGAATGTTAAGATCATTTGTCACGGAAACATTATCGTAATTTCATTACGGGAACTGTCGGTATGACCTTTTCCATTTAGGGTGATGAAATTGCCATGGAAATGATCGGAAACGTAAATGTAACGTTTGGCGAAAAAAAAAACATGCCATGTACAACGAAATTAATTAATCATCGATTAAATACATCGAATCAACTTGGACGAAACGTACAGGAATTCACCCTGTAAAATTAACCTATTTGCAGATTATATTCAGACAATTTGCTTTCTGCAAATCAGACTCGCCTTGTGGATGACTCAAAAGTAAAATAATACAATGTCATTTTATCGTTTTTTGCGACTTTGTTCGAAATTATTTGTACTCGGTCATACTAGGACTCGAAAACTGATCAATGAATACCTTGACTCGGTCGATATAAGCCATGAACATTTTAGTGGACGTTATTAATCATTCTGTTGCAACTATCGCTCCTACAGATTGTGATAATTATTATTATACGTATATGAAATCACCTCGCGCAGCAGCCGATGAGATGAGTCTACATACAACATACATATAAATTAGCGTTAAATAAGAATTTTACATTAATTTTCTGCCATTTTATATCATTTCTTCTTCAAGTATTCGTATTACTACGTATCCGTGCGATAAAATTTTTCTTTCGCAATAATAGCTTTACATCGGATTTTATTCTCGTTAGAATGACTTAAGAAAAAAAAATTTGAAGAGAAACCTTATTTGCAAAAAAGATCATGGGATACGATCAGCAAAATGGTCAATTTGGAGCACAAGAGCTGCGCAACGTCTTAAGGAAACAAAGCGGATGAATTTAAAAAACCAAAAAAGGAAGTAAAAAAACATTTCGCTTGCTGCAATTTAATAACACCGGTAAAAATCAACATGGAGGATCCTCGAGGAAGAAACGAGACCCCCGTTAGAATTCCGCCCGTCGCGAAGAACAGGCCAATTTTCCGTATCGTTTCTCAGAGCTGCGTGTGTTTCTTGAAAAAATACACCCGAGAATGGAAACGGGCGCTCCTTTAACAAGCGAGACCATTATCAAATTAAAAACACACGCAAGTCCGTTTAGGTTTGATCCTAAAGGCAGCATCATCGATCGCCTCGAGCAACGTGTGTCTCCGCGTATCGTTCCGCGTGAGAATCGTAGGAGATTGACCGGCGTAATTAATTCGAGCAATCTAATTTTCGCGAGTGGCTTCGAGCGGGTGAAATCGATCGGAAATGCCTCGGGACGATTACTTTTCCTTCGCTTCTATTTCTTGTCGTTCCTCTTCCTCCTCCTCCTCTTCTTCTTCTTCTTCTTCTTGTTCCTGTTCCTGTTCCACTTCTTGCTGCTCTTGTTCCTCTTCTCCTTCATCTTCATTCGCTGGTCGGTGAATTCTCGACGAAACACATTTACGAACGTTCATCGTTCTAAGACTCTTACTCCTGCTAACCGGGTAACAAATCGCGATCGCGTTACTAAGCAATTTCTCGCGTGGAACGGGAGAGTCTCCTCTCGCGATCGCTCCACCGGGTAGAAACAGACAACGTTGCGGATAATGTATTCGCACGGAACGGTGCGTGCACACGCCAGGCGGACAGGGAGAGCACGCGAGCTCCTGAAGCTTTTGTGCGCGTCTGCACGCCCGGAACAATGGTTGGCAAAAGCGTCTGATATCCGCGCGATCACGACAAAGAGGAGCTTTCCGCGCCGCGCCATTATAAAGGACATCTCCGCTCCGGAGCTCTCCGCAGGATCGCAACGTAAATCATCGTTAGAGGCGAAGAGGGGAGCTAGCCTTTAAAAGCTCCGCGGAGAGCTGACAATTAGAAAGCGGGAACCGGTGAATTTTGACAAGGTTCTCTCTCTCTCACACACACACATGCGCTCACTCTCTCTCGCTGCATGTTTAATCTTCGCACGCGTCGCCCGTGAATGCCAAGTGACAATCGGATCGTCGAAAGTTCTCGAAACAGCACCGGCTCGACTGTGTCTCGGTGTATTCGTTCGGCGCTTTGATTACACTGGCCGAAAGGGGGTGCAAGTAAGGGAGATCAGGAAGGCTTTGAGCTCTTCCATTGTGTCTACAAACAACCCACGCCACGCTCGAACGAGTTAAACTTAATGTTTGAAAACCTGAGTTTGGCACACTCTCGCGGGAAAGAGCGGGACGTGAATTTTCTATGGAAAGACCGTGCCCGTGATACGAGTTTCTTCGAAGCTCGAAGAATTTTGAGCCAAGAAATTTGCGTTTGAAGCGCGAGACGATCTTGAAACTGTTATTATCGACGACCATTATCTTCGTGCCGCCGTGGTATATATGAATACTGAATCAAACTGGAAGCCTGAGATAACGAAGCTGGAAGTATTACACGTCGCCACTGCGATCGTATTGAAACAAATTGCAATTGACGAACGAGATTCGCTCGAGCGTCGTATGTGTGTTGGACGAACGTTTCGTTGCGCGAACTGTTCCGCAACAATTAACACCGGAACGGCGTTCAATGGGAGTTTCAAACGACCGCGACACCGCCGTCCAGGTGGATGGTTCCAATAGCTTAAGTTGGATAGTGCCACTATAATTTAATATCATCCGTGCCCGATTTGCGTACGTAATGTACGATCGGGGAATGTCTGCGATCTCCCAAGGCGGAGACCGCTCGGTTAATTGAACATTAAATCACGTTAATCGAAAATTGGTCGCGCTTAGCCAACAAAAGTACGTAGCCATGGCTACCAATACTGCGCTCCCAGCGTTCTTTGCCGCCATTAAAAGGATGGAAAACTGCTTTATCGTTGCAAATTGTGGTAATAAAATGGCGGTCGTGCGAAACGCGAATAATCGACACCCTTCATTTTCACTTATGACACGAACACGTGAAAATTTGATGAACTCAAATTCGTCGCGAATACGTTGCATTATAAAAGACCACGGATTTGAAGTGCTCCAAGATCGTGTTCGGAATTTCACGGAGTGTGAATTACACTCTCGTCGATATACAGTGTCATCTTCCGTGTTACATTAATTCGCGCCTCGATATAAAGCTGTCAGTTTGTCGCGATTGTCAGAACATAAACTTCGAAAGCGGATGATAATTACGTCAGTCGGGAAGGATCGATATACAGAAATTTCTTATATAGAAATACAGTTTGTTCCTGCTATTTTCATCTGCGCGCAGGCGAGTAAAGGCACGTCTGAGTAAAGTTTCTCTTTTTCTTTTTGATTCGGTAATTCGAAGAATGATCATTCGGTGAATGATCTTGCTTCTCGGGCGAGAAATTGCTCGATTACGCGAACAATTCAGTCGTTTCATCACGAGTTTAATTCGAATGATCAAGCTTCTGTTATAACTGTATCTATTTTATTCTAATTATATCCTAATCGTAGATAAAGCGGAAACACATCAATCAAAATCTACGAACAAAGATCCGCTCTTAATGCACCGCGTTTGCTAACTTTGCCAGCAGGTATCGATTTCTAATCATCGTCGATTTCTGTCATCAGATCTCAAGAGCGAGAAGTTCGAAAGATTTCCAGAGTCTGCATATAGCGAACAGGAGGAGGATTCATTTATGGATTCATTAATGATAGATCGAAACGCGTGATAAGGACAAACATGGAAAGGATACTTTATCAACTCCAGAATTATCTCTCCGCATAATGGTTCTGGAATGTTGAAGAACAACGTGGTCAAAGATTAGGAAAACGGGAGCAGCACGAGCTAGTGCTCGTGATAATCCGAACGAATTTACGTCGGTGCGGATGTTGGCCGACGAGAACCGGGCAAGATCTCCGCCGAGCTATGCTCACGAACGATAGGAAATCAATATTTATGGGGGCACCGTGACGATGGGACACTGGTTGATTTCCATTTGCCTCCGGGGCCAAATCGTTCAGGACTTGACGGTATGAATTTCATTACACACGCGCGTGCAGCGATCAAACTTTGGTCGTTCAGCAAAATCTCCTGGTTCTAATTCTCTTGTTGTTAAGATTAAACCGCCGCGGTATTTTAATTGATACGCTCTAATGTTACTGAGAATTATATTTGCTTTTGTATTAGTTTTTTATGCCTTTGTTCTTTTCTTTGGGGGGGGGGGAGGAGGAAGTAATTTATATTTAATTCTAAATCGAATAAAGCCAAACGTGGAGTTTAAGTTTTAATCTGTTGTTTTGTTTTCTTATATTATTGTCTTATTTATTTTGTTTAATATCAAATTATAAATTGAATAAAGCCAAGCAGAGTTTGTGTTCGAAGTGTTTCTTTTTTTTGGGGGGGGTAGAGTAATTTATATTTAATTATAGATCACACGTTGAATTTCATTTGAATTATAGCCAACTGTTGAATTTCAGTTTCGCACGCTCGATGTTTGTGATAATTTCTGAAATACCGCGTAATTCTAAAACACAATATTGCCATAAGGCAATAAAATCAATATACCGGATAAATTACTGGATTTAAGTTTGAGAAACGTTCAATTATCCTAAACGATATTTAATGCAAAAACTTCTACCGTTCTGTACCGATATGTATGTACTGAAAGTTACAAGATCAGGCACAAGGAATTCGTATTTTCGTAGAAATTGATCGAGTTTTCATACGATTCCTCGATAAAACGGATCATCATCGCGAACAAACGACCGTATTTAACTCGGCAAGGGCCTCGATCGAGAAACTTTCGAATCGAGAAATATTTCACACTGACCTGGATCTATAATCGCATTAGCTTGGCTAATTGGGGATAATGGTGTCAATTAGACGGTGATTTACGCGAGCGTTTCGCGGCTCGTGGATCGCGGGGCGCGGATCCTCTGGCTCCGTTATACGTACCTGAAACAGCAAAGGAAAATCGCACGGTTAGAAAAGCCTGTGAAAAAGATAATCCGCGTTACGGCGACGTGCGTTAAGCAACTATTTGACATGGGTTGGTGGAACCGAGCCGTCGAATAAATGGCCGGGAGAGTGCCGACGAATATTTGAGAAACATGAAACCGGTAGAATAATATTATAGAGATGGGAACGTAGAATGTTTGAGAATATGGAAATAAGGGGAAAGCGGAATATTCCTCAGCCGGAATAATAGGAACTATAAAGTATATACATATAGGATCTGGCGACTGTATTATATACACAGTGTCGGTAAAAACGGATGCTTGCGCGAGCAACGTGCGGGGACCACGCGAAAACGAGATAAATCGTCGACGATAACGCGACATCGGCGATCGACGCTTCGTCTCGTCCGCGGAAATAAAAACGCGGCGGGCACATCGCGACCTCGGGGCTATTTTTCTGCTGATGCAATATTCATGGGCCGGCTTGCGAAGTCTCGGGGTGAAGTTCACCTCAAGACAGGATATCGGATCAGGTGAAATCTGTTGGCGAACGTGAGCAGCGCCGTTACCATTGTTGGACTTGGGTACGCTTCACGAGATCTCCAAGAGTCGTTGGACAATCGCGATAACTGAAAGTCCGCATCCGTCGCGCGTGAAAGTCGATTGGCTCTCTCGCGGATTTCAACAATAAAATAAAACGCCCCCTTTCTTACATCCTCTCTCTTTCTAAACACTGTGTCCAGTGACAGGAACACAGTTGAACACCAGTAATGATGAAAAATTGTTAACTCTGCAAATTGTATGAGGATTTAGCTTCACTGCTTCCAAAGATATTTTTACATTGTGCGGTGGAAACGAACTCGAAAATTAAACTTCAAACATCTGTAGAAACGTTGAAAAAAATTTTTCTTTGCATAACTGGACTCACCAATTTAGTTTTGGAAATTGAAGTTTTCTCTTAAAACTTGCTGTTTCTTTCTTTTTTTTTTATTTCCTGCAATTCTATTGAACTTTGAACATTAAGATTAGATGAAAAAATGTTGAGATTTTTTGAATTTTTGTTCGTCGCTGAAATAATGAAGAAAGAACGTACAGCAAATTTCAAGAGGTTGTTGCAAATGGGAAACTTTAATCATCAAAACCGTTGGACTTGGTCCATGAGTAAAATTTTTCAGTGTTTTTACGTATATGTGAACTTTTAAAACTTTTTTTCAAAAGTTTTCATATCGTGGAAAAACAAACTGGATTCAGAATTGCTGTATGACATCGTTTATTTCAACGAAGTTATAACAATTTAAAGTATCGACGATTGTTCATTTGAATTAATTGTGGTGCAGAATTGGCTCCACGAGAGCAATTTATATTTGACAGAATAGTGATGATAACGAGATCGTAAAATTAGTTTTGCAAAGTCAAATCATCCTACGAAACAGTGCACATTTTGCTTCTCTTGTTTTCTACAAACAAACACTTGATGAAAATATCATCAACGTTAAAAGTCCATATATGCGCTTAGTTTTGCTCGTCTTTTGCTTAAAGTTCTACGCGCAAGATTGGTCAAAGCGACGGCTGACAAACAACGCTCGGACAAAGATCGAGGATCAAGGAAAATGTCAAAAAAGGTAAGAAACGGGACGACGGATTTTGCGGAAAGGGAAAGAGGCGCACGGTGTCTATGCAATTCCGAACGAAGGCTTTCAGGCTTCAGCCTCATCGAGATCCTTCCGAGGCGGGGCTGCAAAACTTTAATCGCCACTTCGTTTCTTGGGGCGGGAAAAGCCTCGAATGAGATGCGAGAAGGAGGCGGTGGGTTAGGGGGGTGAAGGGGGGAGGAGAAGGAATCCTTATGATTAATTCAGCGCATTATCGCGGCGACTATTAGAAGAATAGATTTAAATAACGAAATAGTTCTGCTTACACGGTTCTCCACTTTGCCGGTCGGCTCCTCCTTGGTTAAAATACAGTCTCAAATTGAGTTTGACAGTTACCGGGCGAGGGCCTAATGCAAGCTCCTTGAAAAGCGGCGAGGGACATTCTGCCTTGCAAATTGCATTTTTAAGGCAACCATCCACCCTCGCTCCCTATTTATCTATTTTGTCTCATTCTTTGTGCAATTATTTGCGCAGGACAGTGCGAGCGAGGTATTCCCCCTTTTGAACGAGCCCTCGTCGAAAGCGGGAACGTCCCTTTAATAACCAAGTCAGCCTCCGTGATACTACCTACCTTGATACTCTAGCAAAATTAACGCAAGAATGTGGCCGCTTCCGGATGAATACTTGCGTTAAAATTCCGAGACCATCCCGGCAATCTCGACCCGGCGACCCGAGAGCCGAGCTCGGTCGGGCGCTACAAAGGGACGAGCGAAAGGAGAAGTATCTCGCCGATACGAATGAATTCATCGACCGATCTTACGTAGCTGGGACGTGGTTGACGGAACGGGGGGCCACGAGTTGCGTGACGACTCGTGGGATCTTTAACGAAAGCCGACAGGATCTGGCGCGTGCTCGAACGCGACCGGATAGTGGATGGAGAACCCGGAGGGAAGATAATCAACGATCGGGCGTTAGACCGATTATTTTCGACGCAACAAAAGACAAAGAGAGAGAGCGAGAGAGAGAAAGGGAGGAAAATAGAGGTGGAGGAGAAAGGAGGATTTTTTTGAGGTGAGTGAACACAATCTGGAGGAAGCTGGAAGTTGGCTGGAATTTTCGATCGGTCGTCAGACGTGGACGATGGCCGACACGCAGGGCAAAGAGTGGCTGCTGGAGGATTGCCAGGGCCAACCGACGGGAACGCTCCAGATATTCACACGCGATCATTTCGCAACGCGGACAGAGAGGCCAGATAGAGAGAAGAGGCGGAATAGAAACGAAAAGAACAGAGGACGGTGGGAAGCTTCGGAGAAGGAGAAGAAACTACACGCTCTTCCCCCTCTTTCGCCGTTCCTTCTGCTTCGTCCATTCTCGTTCGAAGCAGAGCAAAGCTTGCGTGAACTCCGAGGGTTTCTCTGTTCGCGAGGAACTCGGCTTAAACTTCGGATCAATGCTCAGAGCAATTGCTCGGGAGTATAAGCGGCGAGCTTGTCTTATCGACGAGTGACTTTCGTTCGAACGGAGAACGATACGAGCGCAAAAGCGGCTCGATCGTCGATACTGACCTCGCTACGAGATCCCTCGTCTAGTTAGACGGAACGGAAAAAAATTACGCCAACGCACGAAGGGAATTCTACTTTCTTTTTCTTTTTCTTTTTTTTCAATTTGTCTCATCCCCTCATTTTTTCGTAGATTATAGAAAATTTGATGTCTCACAATTGGAATAGAGTTCTCCTCGTAAATCTTCGTTGCTCGTGAATTTAGAAGAATGCCGATCAATTACGATTCTGTTTCTCTATTCGCGCTTTTTTCACTCGAGTCTCTTTTTCACGCGGGATTTTTTATATCGCGATATCAATTTACGTAATTCGAATTTACGCAGCCAGAAAATAAAATTGATCCAGACACGTTCAACGAGTCTTGAAATTTCAACAAGATTTCAAGAAATGTTGCTGCGAATATCAGAAAACTTGAGATAAAGGCAAGTTTGAGAACATATCATCCGGAAGAATTCACATTGATAATGAAAATGTAGTTCGAACTTCCAAATATTTCAAGCGACGAGGGCAAACGAGTTTGTGTCAATTGAAAAGAAAAGATTGATCGTTTTTTAAATTACAGTAAATAAAATTTACTTTTGTTTCCTGAAATGTCATTATCATTATTATTATTTCTGTTAACCCATGTGAAACACATGTGTTTCTACCAACTTTTCTTTCCAATATTTCGTTTTCTTTTCTATCGACAGACTCTATTTACGCGATTCTCGCGTAAAACGAATCCACGTTTCGGAGGAACGACTGTAAATGTTTCAGAGCTCTGTTCTTCAGGCGACCAGTTCCAGGCAAAGACACTAAAGATAATCGAGGGTACGTGTTGAGAAGAAAAGAACTCGGCTTGGTCAAAACTTGACTAATTGAATAAGAAGTGGACGTGCAAAATTGGACCGATGACTGGAGGCGCGTTGTTAGCAGTGTCCTCTTATAGCTGCGCCGAAATTACTACCCTCGTTCGCCTACCCATTAGAACCGAATTAAGCGAGTGTTCCTCGATTCTCTGCCTTTCAAGGAGAATAAATTAACAACCCTCGTTACATTCGTCAGCGGGTTACGTCGATTTTTTACCCTACCTCCGAGCAGTTGGTGCGCGATGTAGCGCCATCGTAACGAACAGGCAATAATCGTTACTTAGATACAAGTACTCGATAAAGCACCGTGTATTATATCGTACGTAACGTGCCATAGTCGAGTCTCGAACGCATTCGAGTAAACGTAATTCGTTTCGGCGATCTCGTTTTCTCTCTGTTGTTTGAACCGCGTTCCCGATTGTTACGTTGTAAGGGTGTCCATTAAGAATTATACTTTACAGTTTTCACGGAACGATTTATTTAAACAAGAGAAGACTTCCACTCCGAAACCTAGATATAAAAACGTTATAAATACTAGCTTATGCTTGTTGCTGGATTAAACTGCTCTTCCTGTTGCGCTTATACATTCTCTTCTATTCGTATTTTGCTTTCTGGTCAAAGTACCCAAGGACGACTCGTGCATGACTAATTCCTAACACCAGCGAGATTAACACGAACACAGCGACGAATTAATCGTTCAAAGTCGAGTTCGGTGCGAGTTCGTTTCATCCGATTTCTTTCTTCCCGCGGCGCGAGATAAAGAAGATCGGTTTTCGAGGGAATTTCTGGCTCTCCCGAAAATCTCCCATCGAGATACCTACGAAGAATAATTTCCTTCATATCTCAGCCATGACCCATTGATCGTAAATCGAGGGGAAACATGGCGTGATGGAAGCGACCGGCGTGCCACGAAACTTTCGAATCGGTGAAAATGACCGAGAAAACCATTTGCTCTCGTTCGGCTCCATTGCACGCGACATTTTCCTTGAAAAATTCTCGTTGGAACTCAACATCGACTTACCTCGTAGTTACACGTTACTATTGAACGATACTCTCGTGTCTTCTTTCTCGGAACAGAAGAGAAGCGCGCGATGGGCGAAAGAAATTTTTTTCTTCGTAAGGCGTACGAGTCGTTTCAACACGCACGAATGCGAGGAGAGAACAAAGTTTCGAGGACAAAAACTGTATGAAACGAAACGTCATTGTACGACCGCGTTCTTCAAATTGTTCGTAAATGCGTTAGCATTTATTATTTCGCGCTCACCTTTTCCACTCTCCTTTTGAACAAAGATCTTGCGAGAATTTTACCCATTCGGTTTTTTTTTTTTGATATTTTTGAACACGTTGGATCACGAATTAACTTCCGATCGAATTTCTTAATTGGCGGAGACGCTACGAGGGTCCAATTCAACTACGACGAAGCGTTTGATTTAAAGAGCAAATTTAATGCAGCGAGATGTTTAGATAATTTTATTCTGCTGTTGAGATATACATCGCTGGTCGACCAAGTTTGCGACCCTTGGGATTCAGGAAGATATCAGGTCGACATTTTATTTGGAATACTCTCTGATAAAAAAGAAAACATTTTTATCCGAGTAAAATGATGCGAATTGAAAAAGCGAACATTCGACCAATAGTGTACGTTACAATTGTATCGTACATAACGATGTGTTGCGAATTGTCAAATTTAGTTACAACGTTTCAGTTTTGCTAACAAGATGTATAAAATTCGTGCGACAATAAAAGCGTTGATACATTTCGCTATATCGTGTTCCGCAATTGTTCGCCAACAACTGCGAATGTCACAAACGCAAGTATGAGTTTTAAAAACTCATGGTAAACTCATTGGAAAAGTACACGTTGAAAGCGCGAGAAGCTAAGTTAAGACCAACAAAACAAATTGTTTCTTTTTCTTTTTTCCTTTGTCCGTTGATACTATCGAAACGTTTCATCGTCTCTGTGTTCTTACTTGAATTACCAAAGATCAAATTAGATCAGTTATGTCTTACTTGAAAGGCATAAGTGATCTAATTTCGACCGGGCATGTCATTGACGGTGACGTCGATTCCCTGTCGAAGAATTCACCGCGACGATGTCCTCCGTGACAATCGAATTATTGTCCATCCAGGGGAACACGTGCAATTGAATAATTATCGTGGGCTCTGTAAAGATGTCACGTTTCTCGGGAATGCGGCGGATTTGTCGAGCTAATGCTCATTCTCATGTAAATTTCGACCGGCTCCCCCTTCTCGGAATTTCCCTCCTGTTCTCGGTGCAAAACGTGCTCGTGATTTTTATATCTTCCAGTTCGAGACCTCGGTCGACGCAGTCGGAAAACGAGAAAGGAAAGGCTCGTACGCAGTACTACTTGAACGTAAAATCTTTCACGAACGTGCCACGCGCGTTGGACGAGACGTTAAACAGCACTAGAATCTTCGAACTTGCTTCGTAATCGCCATGGCGCTGAGAGCTTTCAGAATGTTTTGTACACGATCACTTTGCGAAAGTAAGTGTTCGAATTTCACAGCTGGCCGAGTTCATTCGCGCGCAGAGGGAACGCGATACATATTTCCAAAGAGTATAGTATACCGGCCGAACACCGTCGTTTGCATCGGATTCAAACCGACTCGCCTGAAAAAGTGGTTTTTTCCCTTCTTTTTTTTCTTTTTTTTTTTTTAATAAATATCGCGAATTCAACGCGTTTATGGCGGACGTTGCACTCGGCGGCGTTCTATCGCCTGCCTGCAAAATTACCATACATATTATATTAGAATTCATCAAACCGCGCAGAGATACTGAAAATACGAGCGACAGACCGCGCCGGAATCAATTTTTTTTCGTGGCGAAACGCGCGCGCCGCGGCGAAATTTCGCCGCGCATTCTTCGCGCACCGGGCCGCTCATTTCTCTAATTCCTGGCCGTTCGTAGACACGAAAGGGTGGCGCGCAAAGCACCGGGAGGGGGGTTTATTATGCTCGTTTCGGTGATTATTCGGCTGATGGATGTCAATTAGACACGAAAACGTGGCCGGCATTCCACGCCCGATCATCGGCGAACTATTCCGCCGTGCTTTTTTTTCTCCCCCCGCCGATGCACTCCCGCCTCCCCGCACGCCATTGAATTATGTCGACGATCTGTACACGGTAATGGCATCGTCCCTTTTATCGCGTATCATTAGTTCCCCCTCTCCGCCATTGCCGCTCCGTTAAATAAATTACGAACGACGCGCGTCCTACACGTGTACCTTTATGTCCCCTTCTTTTTTCTTTCCTTTTTTTTCTCTTTCTTTTTATTGTCGCGCGCTGCTGAATGATTTAATACGCACGAGCATGAACGAGTCGTCGATGGCCGATCCAAAGTACTTTTATCGTTTCGACGTCGTTTCATCGCGAGCATCAACGCGCCCGCTAGCTCGAGCTAGATAAATACATACAGCCTAACGTGTAAGCGAGTTTCAGTGATAATTCATTCGAAGGTCGAAGGTAAGAGGTATTGTGGCAGGTATGAAAAATCCTGCGAAAACCGGGTGGTACCGGCAAGTGGGGTGGTTTTATCCCGGTCGGTCGGTCTGTGACGGGACGGAAGAGGAAAGTAGCCGGCAGATATCCGAGTTAATCATACTCCTTTATTAGAGTAATTTGAGAATCTAATTATTATATGGAAATTTCCTTTTTCCCGCGGTGGCCTTTTGTACAATTTTTCTTTTAGAAGTTCCGAACTACCCCCGGAGCAATCTACTCTCCCTTCGCTCCGTCATCCTCTTTCACCCCCCTCCGCCCCTCTTTTCTTTAACCCCGCTCGTAACCCCTTTACCGGCGTCGGCTGGCGTCAGATGGCAAAGGACCGAAAGAGAGATCGTCGCCGTCTCTCCTACTTCATGTCGAATGCTTTAAAAGTTCACCGTCGTCGGAACTTTTGTCTCTTGCCTCTGAAATTAACCCTCTCCCTCTCTCTTTTTCTCTCTCGTTCCGTTCTATTTCCAACGTCCCCGTGCCGGCTCCACCCTACCACTTTGTCCCCATCCCGCTCGAAACATTAACACGATGGTCGTTCACTTCGTTATCGCGATAAGAACCACCGTGGCCGGTGTAATTATATTTTCAAACTGTATCGCCGTCCCCAATGAAACGCCACCCCGCTCGCGCGCAGTCACGTCTCCCAGCGTCCTTTCTTCCCGGAGATCCATCCGTTCGCGAAACCACTTGTGGAAATGTCCGTACGCCGTTATACGATACGAAACCGAATACAGCGCTTTACTGATCGCGAACGTTTATACGACGTTTACAACGTCGCACGATATCAATTGATAGTGGCACGCAGTGAATTTTCGCGACAGTTTACCAAAAGAATCAACTTTCTCATTTCGATGTTCAATTTATGATTCTTCAAGTGTCCGTAGAAAATGATAATAATAATAATTCGTAGTTGAGACAACCGCGTGAAGTTAGAATTTATTCATTTTAAGAATCTCGATGCTCGTCAAATGTTATAATTTTTCGAAAACCTTCTCACAACTGTGTTTAACATTTCCTCCTGAACTATTTTCCACGGTAGAAGATGACAAATCATACCTCCCATTAACAATTTTTGATGGTGTAAACGCAGTATAAGAGAAAAGTATCGAACGCGACGAAGAGAATTAGAAAAATTTCTTCAAATTTGACAAGCATCATTCCGAAGTCCCTTTGCTTTCTAACAAGTAGAAACATTCTGAGTGAACCTTCCTCTGTAGGTTGTAGTGTAACGCAGAAATCATTTCCCCATTCGAGATATCACTGTTTTAAAGTCATCTGCGTCGCGTTATTTTATCCACGTTCGTGCGTTCTATTCATCATCGACGCAATCCTCGAGTTCCATTCTGGCGGGCAATGTGATTGAGTTTGAAAGAGACGGAGGAGGAACGGTCTGACAAGAGCCACCGGGCCGCGATTCAAATTGCGAGGGGAGCAGTTGGTATTTTCAAGGAGTAATTTGATAATGGAAAAGATTGGTAGGTTTCCTTCCACGGGAGGCCTTCAACGTGCGCCTTCCGGCTCTTTGAGAAATTATACGCTCGTCGGAGTCGCTGCTAACTGAACGTTACCTACGCTCTCCTCTCTGGCCGCCTTTTCGTTTTTCAGTTCAACTCCGTCTCGCGGCTCACTTCGAGGAAAGAACACGCGGAATACCGCGGCCGAGGAACGGCGCTTCGTTCGTTCGAGGAGAAACGAACGACATTAGCCGGACGTAAGCGTAATTCGTTCGAATGGAATCGTGCTCTTTCGGTTTTTCTTCTTCTTTTTCTTCTTCTTCTTCTTTTTCGTTTCTCGCGCGTTTCCGAGCAATGAAAAGACACGTTTTCGCGACAGGGTCATTCTGCGATAATTAAGAAACCGAGGCACGAGAGAAATCTCGTTGAGAGAAACAATCTTTGCCCGACAGGCGGCAGTTGCGTCCTCGTTAGCTGCGCGCGTGAATGCGCTGCAATTTAGAAAAAAAACGCGCCAGCTGCGAGATCTCCTTTCATCAACGCTTGACACGCGAATTACTCGAGGAAAACACTCGCGTTTTCACGCCATCCCCCTCGTATAGAGAGATTATTCTAACAGCGGTGTGAAACCGAATGAAGCGTGCCAGAAAGAATCGTTTCCATTAATCGTTTACATGTGAAGCGTTCGCGACACACTCTTGCAGCAACTTGGAGAAAAGAGGTTTCCTACGAAACCTCTTTTCCTTTTTACGTGATATGCAAGACGCAAATGAGGAGGCCAACTTTTTGAGAAAGTTCCTTGCTGGATTGAATGGATCAGGTATCTGCCACGCCTCGGGAAGAAAGCGAAGAAGCAGCCTTTCGGTTACAGAGTGGATATTCCAATTTAACGCCCGAGGAACTAAAACTGGAGGAAACGCGAAGCGATATCCGCAACGACGACGATGAGACGCAGCCAGGGGAGGAAGCAACTTCTTCCCGGGGTGTATCCTCTTATTCGCGCAAGTTGCGTCACAGATTACTTGCGTTACAGAGATCGCTGCTCGCTATCTCGTTGCGAATTTACACGGTGTGCGTAACTTGCTCGCGCGCGTTTCTTGTGCTCCCGTGTTCCCAGGAGTCGTCGTCGTCGTCGTCTCGAAATTACACGCGCTGCCGAGAGGTTTGTTTTGCCTCGTGTAACGTAGATTCGTATCGAGTGTTAGAGTCAAGGGTACGTAAAGCGTGGCAAATCATGAATTTGACCACTTGGGAAGCTCTAAACGAGGCGCAGTGTAAATTTGAGTCAGCCTCAAGTGTGATGAGTCCTTCCGGACTATAAACATCATCGTGACAAGTGCGTGCTCGAAGGATGGTGTATGCATCGGCTTCAGAAAACAATCGTTCTCAGAAATGCTGTCTACTACTCTGATGAGAGGCGATGAGAAATTTTGGTAACTTTCCTGATTGATCTTAACATGTCCTTTGGAAATAGTAATTCAAAGGAGAGGACATTTAGTCAGTGAATGAAAATCAGTCAGTTAAAAAACAGTGAGTACAAGAAAGCGCGGTAAAAGTCAAATAGTTAAGTTAACGATAAATCGTAGGAGCAAGATGCATCGTAGTTGTTCATTTCCCACATCAGTGTGTGGTCCCTTCGAACCCCAAGGAATATAAGCAAAGGTATACGATAAACACCATCGTCGTGACTGTCCCTAACATCGAGAATCGTATTTTCGACGGATTTACGCGTAGAAGGAGAAGCGAGTGCGAATTTTTACGTTTCGAAGCTTGTAACGCGCAGCACTGCCCTTTCAGAGCTGTGCATTTGGGCAAATGCACGTTGCACGCGAGAAAGGGCGAGCAGATCGGATCTGCTGGTCAACTGACGAACAAATTTTTCCGACAACAAACGAGCTACAGCGACGCTCGAATTCCCCTTGACGGTCAAGGAGAATAATTGGATTCGAAATCAGATGCGATTCCAGTTAGCGATGCCATGAGGAACGATGTGACGTGGAGTTAGCATTTCTCATTGCACGTGCACCGGGTAGGCCCTGGCGTAGAACAATTACGCAAATGGACTGATCGCGCGAATAAATACTATACCGTCCTACATATACTATGCATTACGTTACACTCTTTGTTGCCACATCGCTCCATTGTCGTACGTACATACGTAACACACACGTACGAAGTAACGATCACGCGTTTCGTTTGTGTCGCTGGATTTATTATTCCAGCAGTTCCACTGGGGCAGCGTGACGTTTATTTAACGTAAGAGCGACGGTGATCAACGTTTCAACGAGCTGCCGTTTCGCGTGCGATCGTTCGTATCCAACCGTTCGACCTAACGAAACGAAACTAAACCGCCAACCCATTCGCGTTGACTTTCACAGAGAGAGAGAGAGAGAGAGAGAGACGCGTAACGAGCAGCCCATTAATAACCGGCCGATCGTAAACCAATTAACCAACGTCGTGTCTGAAGGCGCGGAATCGGGGTGCAGTTGGAGAGATAATGGCTGGTTGGAGGGCTCAGTCTGGTGAAAAACGGAGGGAAAGGGGGAAGGTACTTCCGGCGAAGGAAGTACCAAGTGGAGAGAGAGAGAGAAAGAGAGAGACAGACAGAGGAAGAAACGATAGCGAGAATGGCGGTTAAGAAGAGAAGCTCGAAAAGGGATGATACAAGAGAGACGGGGAGGAAATGGGGTAGCTAGCGGAAATGGCGAGAGGACGGCAGGGGGAGATGATGGCGGGAAACGAGCGGCCGAAGAAACGACCAGAATCGATGGATAAGAGAGAGAGAGCCTTTGGTTGACGTTGGTCGCAGCAGTTGGACGAAACTGGCTGGTGGTATCTGTTTCTCGGAGCGGTGGAGATTCGCAGAGACACGCTTGGCGGCTCGACTGACCGGGGATGATGCGTTGCATTATTCATTTCTGGCCGGGGTAACGCGTAACTGCCTGAACCCTGTTGACCGCGCCTCCCCCCCCCCTCCTCCACTCCACGCCGCGTCTGTCCACGATTGCCACTGCCGAGAGCTTTCGGTGCTGATCGGTTTCGATACCGCGAAGCCATCCTGGACAACCGTGTCTAACCGTGTTCCCCCGGTTGGTCACTTGTCAGCTGCAATTAGTCCAGCCTCGTCGACGATGGTGAAGTTGCCCGTGTCTTCGAGAAGGAGCCGTCCACCGGCTTTCGAAATTAGATTAGAATCGAGTTGGATAATTCGTCTCGATCGAGTTGGAAACTTTTCAGGAAAGAGGGAAACGGACGGACGAGGGGAGCACGATGCTTTTATAAATTACACAGCCGGTCTTCTCGGTTGGAGGGAATTTGGCCGAAAGGTAACGTTGAATAAATAACGAGCTTTAGGTCTACACTCGTGTTTAACATTTGAATTTCACGTCAAATATTGAAGTTGTATTTTAAATGAACATTTAATCAACGAAAAACGTCGACCGCCGGAGATTCAAATCCCGAGGTCCCAAACCCAGAGGAAACTTCTATCTGAAAAGTGCTGTCCGGCAGCGATCTTGCTCGATGTTGCTGCTCAGGCGAGCATCGTCGTCGTCGTCGTCGTCGTCGTGCAGTCTCGTTGTCCAGTCTCTATCTAAACCAACCGTATCGTTTGCGTTAGCAGCCTGCTGCAGAGGTTGCCACACTGCAAACGATCTTAGTCCCGTGAGGATGGAATGTAACACGGGACGAGACCTTGCGTTGATCGTTACGGGGCGATGATCGTTACGAGCGCATCGTCGCTGGCAAGAGCGACGAACAACGAGGCTTCTCTTTTGGCGAAGCGACACTCGACGGGCGGGACGGGTGAAGGGGGAGGGGGAGGAGCGTGCAACTGACTTTCACACGCACAAAGGAAAACGAGAGTCATCGACTCTCTGTTTCGCGGTGATTTCGTCGATGACAGGCGAATTCGTAAAGGCTTGGACACGATCGCCGGCCGACCGACAGACCGGATGCCACCGAATCGCGGCCGCACACAACGCCGGTCGCAACCCTGTTCGTTGGACGTCGAGGACACCTGAATTTTGCCGGCGGTCGATCGCGTGACTGATCCGCAGCGCTGCTACCCTCCAAATGAATGCGAATTCTCTGGACGCCGGTAGATCGATAGACGATCTGCAATTAGCCAGCGCGCCAAAACACTCGGTTGCCAGAGTCACCGGCGCGACCGTAGCCCGGGCCTTTCGACCTGGTCTATACGTGGGCGTGGTTGACGTTCCACACACAAAGGAAATGAAAATCCCCTTTGTTGACGGCGGCCGAGTTTCATCGAAACATCGGACAGGGCTGGTTTCCAGAGCGCGAACCAGCGCGAAAGGAACACCCCGTGTAGTCGGAGATCGCTGGATATTAGCCAGCATCTGAATCGTAACCCTTGTTGCGAATCGCTACGTCCCGAAGGAATACGTCAAGATGCGCGATGGCCTCGCGTTATTCCGATCATTCCGATTTTTTTTTTTCCACAAAGTGCACTTTTCACAGTCTTCTGACGACACGTCACGAATTGATTTTTCATCGATTGACTTTCCGTTTAGATACGTTGTTATGATTAACGTGTGCTTGCTTCTGAAGTGTACTTTTACAATTTTTGTAATAGTGCCGATAATAATTATCGAGAAAAGTGTGTTGGTGAAAAGAGTTTAAGATGCATTACAGAAGGTATTATTCTGAGAAACAATTTTTTATCGATGTCGAAATTAATTTGAAATGTTATTCCAAGTATTTTTAGTATTATTATTTATGCGCTAAATAATAATAGTTTATCATGCAAATTATTTGATACTGTACAATAATACCAAGTACTAATAAACAATATCTTTAAAGTTATTTAACATTTCAATGACAGTTATTTCGACATGACAAATTTTGCAGCGTTTTCTTACCGAATTGAGTTGGCCTTAACAGACGAAATGATCGGAAAAAATGATCGTCACGGGCGTTTATGCCCCTTGATACAATCAAGAAACTTCATTTACTTACAAATTTCTAAAATTTACTTCTTCGTTTTACAATGAAAATTCCAAATGACATGAATGGATAGTTCGCTGTTTTTCTCGCGAGTTTTTCTCGATTTGTAACGTCGGGGAAATAAAGAACTATAATTTCGAATGCGAAAAGTAGAAAGTGGAAAATTTTGCAGGTTGCGCAGATGAGAAGTTGGAAACTATCGAAAGTCCGTGGGAACTTTGGGGTGGGGAGGGAGGAAGAAGGGGAGAATGTTAATGTTAGAGGAGGTAGACTGGCTCGTTTCGAAGGTGATGCAGCAAAGGTCATTGCGCAGTCAGGTCTTTTTATTACGGCAGACATCGCATGAGTCTCGACCGTAATACGGCCCCTTAATACAGACTAATCGCTGTTCCGTTGGAACCGTTGCGGTAATTGCGAAAAGGCTTCCGGCGATTTCGCGAGTGACGCATCCTACCGTTTAAAGCTCACGCCTATTTCCCCCTCTCTTTAATTTATTTTGAATTCGTCCGGTGCTGCGGCTTCAGCATCGCTGAGAACAATTAAAACGATCCGTCTCGACGCTTCCGTATATTTTTATTCCAACTATATTTCGAAGAACTGAAATCGCGCTTGCTGCCGGTTGTACCAGACAATGCGCGTGGAATCTCACTTTATTGGAAATCAGACGACGAATCTCGTAATGCGAGAATAAGCTTGCTCGTAAAATAAATAGAATTTTGTTTGTACCAATTCAAATTGACAGATGCTTTTCGTTCGAGCTTGTGTCGATATTTAACTACTTTTTTAACTATTTTTTTGTGGAATTCTGAGTAGAAAGAACTCTCCGAATGGTGTCGAAATCACGAAACAGATATCCCAGAATTTGTACACGGAAGCAAGTTTATTATAAAGAAGAAAGTTTAATTAAAAATCCATTTTTTATATTTACCGGATAGAATTCGGTGCAAATTACCGGCTATCGTCCGACAGGAAAGTTTTCACTTCCACATATTGCAGTGTTCCGCACCAACAGCGACTTTCATTTTTCAGAGAGTTTTCATTTCATTTATCCGTTCACGTCGCGAGACTTGTAATGCAAGAACGTTTTTTCGAAAAAGTTCCACGCTCTGCGTTTCGAATGGAGCCCGTTTAAAAGTTTCCCTCGCGACTTTTTCGATCCCCGGTTTTCACGAATTCTACAAGTGCACACTTCGCGCAACAGCCGAGAAGTTCAAAACAAGTGGCCTCAAAGACTCGACGTTAAAGCCGCGATCGTTTCGCTCGAACGTATGGCTCGACAGTTTGTAACTCGACGACCACCAGTGTCGATGGAAAGCCACCGGTGCTCGAGGCATCGACCGATCCGACCAATTCTCTCATTCCATGGGGGGAGGAGGGGCACGTACAGTCGCGTCGGTTGCAAATGAATCGTGGCGTACAACAACGCGAGAATTCAGCGTGAATTTGCATCAGGATTTTGCAAGGATCCTGTCTTCGCTCCTGTTTCTCTTCCCGACACCTGCCGAGTTCCAGTCCGAAAATTTCCGCACCACAAGCCGCGAAAATTCGAGGGTTCTTTCAACGAGAGGGCCCCGGTCAGGGGATGGGACGAACTTTTGTCCCATCGCGCGACGAACACCAACCGAAGAAACTCGCTCGAAAGTACGAAGCGCGGAAAAAAAGAAAAGGACACGCCCAATTAAAGAGCCGCTGGAAAAAGTTTCGACGTTGTTTGGTCTTCGAACGAAATGCAAACGAGCCGATTGCGAGCTTTACTCTTTCTTAACATTTGGAAACGGTCTCGGGAGGGCGATGTCATTCGAGAGGATGAGAAGACGAGACACGCGAAACTGTTATCTGCGTTGAAGTGTAAGTGTAAAGCAATCTCTGCGATGAAAATTGCGAGCGTAATTCCCGAAAGATAATACTAGGTGTACCGGTAAGTTCTGTCCGTTCCGGTTACAACAAGTTTCAAACAAGTATGCGCATTTTCATTTGACGCATATTTGGCTCTCTCTTTTTATCTAGCGGCTTTAACGTCGAGTCTTTGAGGCCACTTGTTTTGAACTTCTCGGCTGTTGCGCGAAGTGTGCACTTGTAGAATAAAGAGAGAGAGAGTGTGAATACATACTGACCTAGCAAATGAACTAAAACGAAGATGATTCACGTTAATAAGTGAGACGCGATCGTGTACCCATGGCTACTGATAAAGTTCATTTACGCCACTGTATTTTTGTACGAATTCCAACAAGGAAGAAATGCTACAGAAGCGTGTAGAAATTTATTGAAAGTGTTTGGTGAAGGTACAGTTTCTGATAGAACATGCAGAAGATGGTTCGAAAAATTTCAAATAGGTGATTTCGACCTTTCTGATAAGCCACGCTCTGGGCGACCATCTTTGATCGACGATACTATCAAGATCATGTTAGAGCAAAATCCTTTTTTGACAACATCGGAAATTGCGGAAAGGCTTGATTCAGCTCAACAAACCATTTTGGACCATATTCGGAAATTAGGATTGGTGTGGAAATATTCGAGGTGGGTGCCACATGAGTTAAGTGAGCAGAATTTGAATGATCGAGTCATCATATGCACATCTCTGCTTGCACGGAACAAAATCGAACCTTTCTTGGACCGGATGATAACTGGGGATGAAAAGTGGATTACCTATGAAAACATCGTAAGGAAAAGGGCATATTGTGAATCCGGAAAGTTGAGCCTGAGTAAGAGAATATTGTGTATATGGAGGGACATTCGAGGACGAATACATTTTGAGCTGTTGAAACCGAACGAAAACCTAAATTCGGAGATGTACTGTCAGCAATTGGATAATTTGAAAACAGCACTCCAAGAAAAAAGGCCGGCAATGTTCAATAGGAAGAACATCATACTGCTTCATGATAATGCCATATACTGGTTTGGGGACTCGTCAGAAACTCGCTAGAGCTAGGCTGGGAAATTCTGTCGCATCCGCCATACTCCCCGGACCTAGCACCCTTCGATTATCACTTGTTTCACTGTCCTTACAAAATTTTTTGAAGGGCAAAATATTCAAAAAACGAAGAAGATATCAGACAAGCACTGGTTCAATTTTTCGCCTCTAGGGATAAGGCATTTTTTAAAAATGGGATATACAAATTGCCATCACGCTGGCAAGAAGTCATAAATAATGATGGAAATTATATTATTCAATAAAGTTTATTCGAGGTATGAAAAATTTATTATTTTGTTTTGTTCTAAAAAACGGAACTTTCCGGTAGACCCAATAATAACGATGATCGTTTCTCGAGCAATCTGAATATCTGAGAACTTTCGTAAATCAGAAATAATGAAAAGAGCGAAGAACAACAGAGATATGGAAACTATGGGATAATAGTTGGGTTAACAACTATTATCCCGACTGTAATAAGTCACTGACGTAATCACCGCGAGTCGATCAGATTGAAGTTGATTACAATATTAAGCAAAGCCAACTAAATAACAATTGTTGCCACTGTAATTTGTAAGCTCGAAGATTACGAGTATAACGTTATACTTTTCACGTGCTATCGCGCCCGTGAAAGTATGGTACCACGCGAGCCAACGTTATTGCAACCAAAATTATTTCGCATAATAAACTGTTACACGTGCGTGCAAATGCACGGAGATTCGGTAGAACTGGCCAGCAACGGATCTACTAAGATTCCACAGAAACTTCGTAGTAAAGTACACAAAAGAATGGTCGTTTTTTCAGGACTCTAATGCCACGGTTTTCACGACGATGGCATTCGCGGTTGATGTTCACGCGGTGCCGCTCGTTCATAAATGCTTAGCATCCGAAGTGCCGGCAGCAGTTGGAGTCAGATGTCTGCTGTAAAGTAGAAGAGAGTGCGCGTAAATAATGGATCGCCGAGGAAACCCGGGAAAAGGAATTCTCTCCTCCTGCTTCTCAAAATTCACCGAGTTGCACAGCTGGCGAACCACTTTCGCTGTGTGAATAAACGCCGCGTTTAAGACGGCCTGGTCGTTGCGCCGTTGCGAGAACAACGGAAGCTAATTTCATCGAGCTCGTTAGAAACAATCGTCCAAACTTTCGGCGAAGACATTCGATGAGAAAACAGGCGAAACAGCGCACGCTTTAAATACCGGGGTGTCGTCCGCGAGCAGACCGTCGTCGATTACATTCGATTTCACAGATCCACTCGAACTCTAGTTCTTTGAAATACAATCGGCGAACTGATCGTTTCACGTTGCAAAGCATGGTTTCGTGCGAGCGTCGAGCCGGCCGCAAGCATCGTAAATATTCACCGTGATCGTCTGAATCTTTCAACACGCTCGATATACTCGGCGTAGCTTTACAGACGAAGTGAACGTTCGTTTGCGCGTAAACTCGTCGAGATTCGACGAAGCGACGGCGCAGCATCGAGAACTTTCGGACAACTTTCGCACATCGTACGATACTCTGTTTACAACTATGACTGTAGTCTTTAACACTGTCTGTAAATTCGCTATCGGGTAAATCGCTGGCTTTTCTTTCTAACGCTTCCTCTTTGCTTTCTTCCAACCGTCGCAGAGACTCGTCCTCCGCAATGAACGAATTAATTTCGTTAGAATAAATCCGTTCTATCCGACGGTAGAAATTATTCAAACGGTTGGAAGTAGTCGCCGATGTCGAGGTAGAATTACACACGCGACGTGTGCGCAACGTGTTCACAACGAGAACGGTTAAAGTATTCATCGGACTTTAATACATCATTGTTGCAAGTCAAACACGTACTGCCTTCAGAATAAACTCGACGCAGAAGAGGGGAATCTCGAGCAAAGGAGGAGTAACACGCTCGATTATGTTCTCACCTCTCGCAGATACTCGCAGTTACGGTTACACGAGTCATCGAGCGCGATATTAAATATGCAATCAGGGCTAAACAGCCGATGCGGATTAACGATCGAGAGAGAGAGAGAAAGAGAGAGGAGGGGGCGATAAAAGTTGGCCTTTTAAGAGTTGACTGGCCGCGAAACGTCTCGTCGCATTTTCCACGGTACTAGCCAGCTCGCGCTTTTGAAACGTTGCATGCTCGTTGAAAGACAGAGCGAAAGCATTACCGTGTAATGTCGAAAATTTCACGAGCGACCGTGAACGGAGTGTGCGGTTTAGCGGCTTATTTGAGGAAAGTCGGCATTTTTCAGCGAGCGATTCATTATCTTAGTAACCGGGGCATTTTCCGGGAAGCTGGAGGACTCATTTATATATCTCGGCGCGTCCGGTGCTCACGTGTTAAATCGCTCCTTTTATTCACCGAGCCCGGGGAGAACGTGAGTCGTCGTAGTTTGTCTCGCAGCATCGAGCAGTCTGTCCAACAGCCAGCGGATATCCATGGGTCAGCTTATTCTCACTTTATTTCTCTCCCTCTTTCTTTTCCTCGTTCTCCCTCTTTTCCTCCGCTAAGACGATTACTCAACTAATCGCGCTTCACTTTTAACAATCTTGCTCGCTGCCTTCTTGTTTAATATCTCGGTGTCTATTCCGGCCGAGCGAATGAGAAATAAAAGGAAACTGTCCGACGTTTCGTTTCGTTTTGTTTCGTTTCTTCATCTCGATCGGATCGTTCGCCCAGTGAAAGTATCGACGACAGTGAGCCGCGGCCAGTGATACGAGTCGATCGTTTGCCCGACGAGATATTATTTTCGCGTTTAACAGCGACTGACAAACTTTAATTCGATGATCGTTAACGTGCGCGATTCGTGTCGAATAGTGCTACAGTGATGCTCGATTTCGATTGCAGCGCGCTGTCGGTCATATCGAAGCTTCCTCTCCTAATTACTTTCTTTTCAATTAAACCCAAGCCACGAAATTGCATAAATAGGCAATTTTTACTCTATTTACTTTTATCGCGTTGCTTGGCATTTTTTTAGCAGCTACGGCACTAATAGATAGTTTATGGCACTAACCAACGCGGTTTTCTAAATAGCCCGTGGCACTAAAACGGTCGAATAGCACGTTAACGAAACGTGCGCGATTGCTTTAATCTGGTTCAACGCGATCGCTTCGTGTCGAATAGTGCTACAGTGATGCCCGATTTCGATTGCAGCGTGCCGTCGGTCATATAGAAGCTTTCTCTCCTGATTACTTTCTTTTCAATTAAACCTAAACCACGAAATTGCATGAATCGGCAATTTTTACTCTATCTATTTTTATCGCGTTGCTTGGCACTTTTCGCCAAGTTACTACGAGCAAACCGCTATCGCGTTTATCTAAATAGCCCGTGGCACTGAAACGGTCAAACGTTGCAGCGCGTCAACGAATCGCGTGAAATTTAGCAAAGTCGCGAAGTCTCGAAATTTCGTGCAATGAAGCACTGATCTGATCCGTGAAATACGCGCGCGCTCCGTTCGATCGCCGTTTCGTCGTTCATCGTCGTCGTGCCCCGGCGGCGCGTAATAGGTCACAGTTGAGAAAATAATGAATCCAGTCGGGTGGCTGCACACTCGGCTTTCGCGTCGTTATAAATTACAAGGGAAGTTGCGAGATTAGACCGTGAGCGGCAGCGCGACCGATGACTTATTACCTGCGCTGCCGGTTTGCGGAGAAACGGCTGCGTAGATCGAACGCGACTGCGAGGGAGTAACAGGTGAACGTCGATCAAACAGGTAATAACCCGGGCAGGGTGTTCGCGTTTTCATTCGAAAGGATTCGACGATGCTCGACGAACGGGTTTGTTTGCGCCGTCACGTTTGATCCACGCGAACGTGAGGCGAAGTGACGCGACTGCGTTTAACAGACACGATCGTTCCGCTTCTGCACGGCAACGTTTCCGCTTCTGGCACGTTGGTTAATTGCTGATCGATCGGAACAAATTGCTGTCGCTTGGTTAATGCCTCAATTAAAAGGGTACGGACGGGCGGAAAAAGGAGAGCGTCGCGCCGGTTTCTATTGGAGACTGCGGTTTCGAACGTCTACCAAAGTACACGCGTGCACGTTCCACTTGATCAAGCATCGGTGTTCCTCGTGTGTACACGAAGTATCTACGACACACGAACCGTCTGTTAAGTAGTTAATGGTCCACCATCACTTCAAACGTTACAAGCTTCCGTTCTTTTATTTGTTCCATTCGTTTACACTTCTCCATGTTTTTATTTCGTTAAAATAACTTGACACACGCGTTTTAATTTAATGATGTCGACTGACAATTAATAAGAACCGACAATGTATCTTTTAATCTAGAGACTCCTCGAATGTTAGTGGCGAACGATTTTTCGTGCGACAGAAATTTACCAAAATACACGTCGTCAAGCGTCTGTGTATCTACGACATACAAATCGTGTATGAAGGAGTTAAAAGTTCACGGTCAACTTCAAATGTTACAAAGCTCTCGTTCTTTCATTTTTCGTTTACGCTTCTTCATTCTTTTATTTCATCGAAATAATTACAGATTTCGTCAAATAACACGCATTTCAACTGACGATTAATAACAGAAGAACAACAACAACAACCGACAATATGTCTTTTAGGGAATTTCCGAATGTTAGCGATGAACGATTTTTCGTGCAGACAGGGATGTATCATTTCGTTGATCGATCGGAGTACATTCCTGTTTTTCTGTACGCAATTCTCAAACATTGCATTCGTGTGAAGCTCGCCTCGCGTCGCACACAGGTAACCGTGCATTAAAAAAAAAAAAAAGAAATACACTCGGGATTGAGAGCCGAATTCGTTTACAGCACGTGTATTTACATGCGAAACACTAGGATCCCGTATTTTTTATCGACTTTCCCGGTGACACACGTTTCTTGCACTCCAGCCTCTACCGACACGGTGCACAGGTGAACAATCGGAGAATCAACTTTCGTGTACCATTTATTTCTTATTCGGACCACGATCGGCCACTCTATTAATTCACCCCTGTTCGACCGTACCTCTTTCTTCGCGTTCGTTCCAATTCATTTGCATGTATCGGGGCTCGTTCCGCTCGATGCTCGCTATCTTCCTGTTCGATCATCCGATTTATTCGCTGACCCTTGCCGGGGGACCATCGGGTAACAGTTTTAATTTTCGTGTCATCCGCGTTGCTCGCGCAGTCGACCACGTTCGACAACCGTCGACCAAATGGATCCTCCCGTTCTCGAGTAATTGTTTGCTCTTTCATCTTTCTCGTCGAGCTCGTAATTGCATAAAATCGTTAGCCGACGAATGATATTTTATTTAACACGCGTAAGAGCTTGTATTCTGTGCATTCGGAATTTCTCGTGTCTGTTGTACGCTTATGTTACACCGTGTTCCTTCCCTTTTTCGAGATAACCATCGTAACTACTCGACGTAGACATTGTCGATAACAAGCAGAAAAAACGCAACGAAAGGTCGCAATCTCGGGGGAACAAGGTAACACACGTAGAAATTAGTCGTCCCGATCTGGAGATCTTGCAGCCCCGTTAACCAACATACGTAGCCACGCACAGTTCCCGGCACAAGCGTGTGCATATAATGGGATCGTTCGTAGTGCATCAAGCTTGCAATAAACTTGCCTGAAACGGTCCTCTAGATTCGTCGTCAAACGCGGAATGTCAAAGCACCGGTAATCAGTATCCTCGGTGGTGGCACAGTCGTAGCGCACAGAAAGATTCGACAAGCTCGATACGGCGGTCCGTATATTGCAAACACGCCGCATGCATACGGAACAAGACCGTGTGCAGAGCACTCGGTAATTGGTTTTCCAGGAAAAGCAGTTTTGTCTGGTTCTGCCGGGCAGAAAAGAGGTAGAACGCGACAAAGGTAACGGCCAAGTGTCACGAGCCACCGGCCGTTAAGAAAGAAAATTTCCCTTCTTGTTAGAGCCCTGCTGCTATAAATTGCCGGCCCGATCTATCGAGTAACGAACGATATGCTAATTCGAGATACCGACTGACACGCCATTCGTCGACGAGTCATCGAGCGAGTCGCGTGCAATCCCGATCGCTCGTCACGCGGTACGATTGTGTGTTTTTGGAAACTTGGCGATCATTATCCAAACCTCGTTAAGTATTCAAGCCCGTTCAGAGCTTTCAACGGCCTTGTAGCGAGTACCCTATTGATAGACCCATCATTAGGAACGTGTGGATGGCCTACAGCGAGTGGTATTCCAGATGAATGATCGTTCGCAACGATGAAAATATTTCACGCGATTAGGATTTCCCGTCGTTACCAATCCTGTCTAAATGTCTAAATTTTAACTGTTCGAAGGATCACTCGAGTAATCCCGTTTACCCTGAACTTCGTGCGACGTTCTGTCTGAAACTTTGTTTCAGAACTCTGCCGACTACGCTCTGCTATTGTACATTTTGTTCAACACGTTCAAATCCAGCGTGGACCATACGTTTTCAATTATACCTTTACCAATTATAATTGTAACTGTTAATTGGAAATAATTGCGTTGCTCTTGTAACTGTTAATTTGAAAAAATTGCGTTATTCTTATGTTCCAACATGCGGAACATGGGAATACGCGCCAGGTTGAACGTGTTTACGTTTATTCTACGTTACATTGATTACAGAAACTCCTAGTTGAATTCTAGTGTGTCGAGTAGATTTTTAAGACCGCAGTTTCTCGTCGCCATTATGCCCCTTAGCAGATTCTGGAACGGGGAGACCCTTCTACTACGGGATAGACGGCGGTTTGGTTAACCATCGGTTTCTACAAACTTTCCACCGGTTTCGAATTTGGCGTGAGAACTGTAGGTGACCGGAAACTCGGCAGTTTATGACAGATTGCTTCGGACAAGACGAAAAAGTGGAGAAAATAGAAATGTACCTTGCATACATCGTGCACCATTCATATAATAGAAGATCTAAAAATTCCAAACTCTTGGAAATAGTTTCAATAAAATACGTTAAATATACACGTATGCAATCTGTTAAATATATCTCCAACGTAGTTAAATTCGGACGAATAATCGAAATCTATCGATCGATTATTGGAACTTTCGAACGACCGTGTTATACGCGCGTGGAAAGTTAAAAGGAAGATAAAAAAAAAGGGATGCACGAATGTTTGGAAGCTAGAATTTCGATAATTAAGCAAGGATTAATGGAAAGTTTCGAACCGTAGCGATTTCCTGCTCGGCTTGGCGATGATTTATTCCCAACTGATTTCGCTAATCGCGGTATCGATCGCGGAATGGTGGCAGGCTTCCGTAAGTGGTGCAACTGGAGTTTAGTCTGGCTGGTGAACTGTAGGTAACTTCAATCTCGGCGAAAGGTCGCGGATAAGCGGAATGTAAGTTCCGTGCGACAGTAACAGCCGGAGCAGCTCTCTTTCTCTCTTTCTCTCTTTCTCTCTTTCTCTCTTTCTCTCTTTCTCTCTCTCTCTCTCTCTCTCACTCTCTCACTCGGGCTGGGTGGCATTTTTGCAAGTGGGAAACGCGAAACCGAAACGGTCCGTCCCGCGGAAGTAATAATACGAAAGTTGAGACTCGTGAAACGCGTTGGCCACGTTCCAGAAAAAGAACGGCACAAAGTGACGAATCACGTGATGTATCTTGGAGCGATATTAAAGCGTCGTTCGCGTGTCGACAAAAATTTTTTGACGTTTCAATTTTGCCTCGCGGAATGTAATGGCTGTTGCGAACGACCTGTTTGATCGCAGCTTGCGATTAATTTCGGACAATCCATCGTCGCGTAAAGATTTACACGTACACTTGTAGACTAAGAGTCTTACAACAAGCGTCGTCTTTGCTCTAAAGGAAAATGAGACAGTACTATGTGAAACAAGCAATCTTTAAAGTGTAAGCTTATGAATGATTAACCATTTGCACTCGACTGTCTCTTCGGAGAAATTAAATCTAGCCAACAATTCTTTTTATAATTTGTTGATAATTATGACAAACATATACATTTGGTGTTATATGATGAAATGTATATAATAGTATAATATCTGAACAGAGTGAAAGCTATGATAACGACGTAAGAAGAACAAAAGAATTTCGGAAGAAGAAATTTCTTCGAGAACAGTCCCGAGTCAATTGACACTTAATAATTCACATAAGTCGGAACACAAATTTATGTAAACTAGACTTCTTATTGTTTCTCGCGAAAGTTTCAATAACGATGGAGGATATTATTTTTCCAGAGATTAAAATTCTACTTGTTTTAACAAACCCACGATGCACATTGATGATTGCTTTCAATTTAAACCGTTGGTCACAAGTTAGAAAGATATAGTCAACAAAATGTTCGGGTTAAATACCATTTGAAGTGATGCTTTGTAAATAGAAAGCTGTTGGTAGATGATCCAAAAAGAAAACAATTATTATATTGCGAAGCACACACACAATTGAAAAAAATTTCTTGTTCACGATATGTATCGAGTATTAGAATGAAAAGATTTCCTTCTGAGCGAGAGTATATCAACTAAAACTATCTCAGTAATGATAAAATATCGATAATATGTCACTTAAAAGAGAACGAAAATAAGGCTGACGAGTCCGATATAGCGGCAAGGTATTTCGTTATTATTCGTATCGACTCGGTAAGCAAAACGACAGTGGCCAAGACGGCTTCATTTTTGCTGAACCTAAACTTTATTCGACTACGAGGCTGCAGACGACAGTTATACAGTCAAAATGAGATTCTCGGCTAGTACCGGTTTTACTGGCACTGAAATTTCACTCCGACTCTGGGCTACCTATCCGTGATTCCATTTTCTTTCTTCTGACGGCCCGGACGAATTCTCGACGCGCTTACCACACGCGTGTCCGTATGCATTGGTACATACTACTTATAAGTACATACTACTTGGATGTCCGCGCGAACTCAAATGCACAGGCTAGTAAATATAGAAGATGGGTGCAGAATCGCGAGGAAATTCGTAGGATATTTCGAGAAATCAAATTTCGTTTTAAAATTATACAGGGTGTCCCATTTTCATCTCGCTAAATCAGTGTATTCCACAAGAGCACTTTATTAAAAGCTTACAACAGAAATATAGAAGATTATTAATTCAGTTAATCATTTGGCGGAATGAAATTACACTACAAAGGTGATACTCGTTATTTATCAAATAAATTAGCATATGAACTGCACACAATAAAGATCAAACGCCATCGCGTGACTAGTGCTTGTCGAAAACGAGAAGGAAAACGTAGGAAATCGCTTTCGATAGAGATCCATCAAACGTAAATTACCCCGAATACACCGATATAAGGTGAGCGTGGATGTATGTAAGCGGTCATATATACGCGTCCTCGTGTTACATCATCCCGGCATCTGTCGTTATGCTGGCAGTAACATCCTTTTCAAGGTTGAATTCAATTGGTCTCCAAGGATACGGCCGCAATTCGCCGGCACACGTTCATCCGCTGCTAGCAGACATATTTTCGAAGCGTGAGCCCTTTCAACTGACTGACAAATGTTCTGAGATTTCACGAACGAGACTAAAGTAACTAAGGATTAAGAACTAATCAAAGACTGTCGTCGAGTTAAGGAATTTTACGAACGTTTCTCGGTAAAAGTCGAATTTCAATTCGTTTAATATTTGTTCGGACACAACGTCGTTAACCTGAGTTTACAAATCGTAAAACTACCTACTGACGTGGGACTAACTCTCGATTGATTTGTTCATTGGCTGCAGTCAGTAGCGTAGAGAAAGTCGATGACAATAAAATGAAATTCACATTGAAGGAAAACATAAAACAGACACAAAGAATCCTCGAGTCTTTTAGGACCTGTGAAATCTTTGGAAGGAATAAGGGATGCTATCTGAGAACAATAAACGACACTCGGAAGTAAATTGGATTCTATGCGAACTACCGAACGAGTCGGACGAGTTGCAGCGCATTTCGCGCTTTCGAATAAATGTAACATTGTACAAGTGTATAAATTCTATAATTATAATTATATGTATATATTCTTTACAGTAGCTTGGCTACGCTACGAAGTACACGAATGCTAAACTAATTGTAAGACTGTCGCATTTTCTAGATCTGATCTGGACATTACGATCCTAGGACATTTCTTTTTAACCCCTTGTCCTACCCTCTAAGTCCCGATTGCTCGGGCCACAATAAACAAGAAGGTCGGTCATTTAGCTGTTTAGCCGTGTGCTCAAACTTGCGCAAAATGTACGCGTCTTATGACACGCATGTTTCGGTGCAATGAAAGGAATTGTGAAATAACAAACACGTTTAGGCACAACTAATACTTTTAAGATGTCTGGGAAGTAATTATGATCGATTCATCAAAAATGATTTATTATTTGAAAGCAGATAATGTATCAGTAACAATTTGTAAATTAATACTTAGTTTAACTTAATAATAATGTTTTGAAAAAATTCGTAGAGGGTTAGTAATCTTCAACTGTGTGATATTTTTCGAAACAATGAGGTACATGTAACGCGACTCGACATTTTTTACACTCCCACGTTGTTGGATCTACCGATCCACTATCCGCGATAGTAACACACTTCTCACTAGTATCATCAATATTAGATTTCCTTTTTACTGACATGATAAGTATAAGGGTTGTTTAATTGTTTTAGGGAATTATAATACTTAAACGTGTGAACGTAACGGAGAATTACACGTAACTAAAGTAAGAAAATATCGATATACAACTGAACCACGAGCCAGGCTCGTGCTGATTGTTTTTGGCTCAAATTTCTTACCACGAGTCTCATTCGTTATTGTAGGACAAGGGGTTAAGAAGGGGTGGACGCAGAAATGATTTTCTATGATTCCTCTGGGCCTGGCTATATGTCAACTTTGCGAGACCATTCAGGATTACTGTTTCACGGTGGCACGGCGTCTGCAGAATGCCTCTCATTGAAGATCAAATGTCTTTGCCTGCGGATGCACTTACCATTGAAACGATATAGTTCGATCTGTTCAACGAGACGAAACAATAGACGTGAACGAAACGTTCAGATGCTCGATTGTTATTGGCTGTCATCGACTGTCACTTAGGTCGATTCTAAGGAACCATTATTCTACGATTTCTACAGTGGCTATGTTTTTACGACAGGGCGTCTAATTCATTGAACTTAATCTAGGTCTAATCTTACCTAACATAAATCGTATCGAAACAACGTGCAATTGTTTAGATCCACTGCCTTGATTATAATTGTGAACTAACTTGAACGACTACGCTACAGAAGTTCATTCTGCGTCTCGTGGGAAAATTTATTAAAAACTCACAAATTGTCCTTAACAATATTCTTGATGAGCATGATTTTCTTCAGATTTTCATCTGAGGATAACAATAGCAGTATCTACTGTTCGAAAATCGTCATTGTGACGTGGCGTGTATAATGACGATTTCACTCTTCTTCAAGGCTATCGTCGTTTATCGGTGCTGTATTCTTGGAAATTACGCCGATTCACGATCGTCATAGGGGGGTTGCATCTAATTCGCGGCGAGAAATTTACAAATAGTTGCGCCGATGTTTACAGCGTTGGGGGGGAGGGAGAGCAGGAAATTCTCGCGCGGCTCGAATTACCGAAATTCGATAGCCGCAAGCCTGCGGCCGGGAGATTTGTTGCAATTGCGAGCAGCTGTACCATAGCGAACACCGACTCGACGCTTTTTCCCTGGTTTCAATGCGATGACTGCTGTTGGATGACGATGGGCTGTTGCCACGATTGTGTAGCTGCTTTGTAGTTGTGGATTTACTATAGAAGAGAAAGAGAAAAGAGACTTTAATCCCGAAGGAATTGCCCTGACATATATATGTTGTCGTCAACATCAACGTTGATCGTCTATCGAGACAAAGGAAAGAAAGTGAATCGAATTACGATACAGCTTCGTCCGCTTCGAATATTTCAATTCGAATGTGTGTGATGTTACAGGAATGTCTGCTATTAATAGATGACTTTCCAACGACTAGCTTGAAATTCTGTTCTGGCAGTATAATGCTTCGATATTAATTCGGTAAAGAGAGATCTGATTGACTCTTTGTAAAAAAAAATTGAAAGTACAACACAAGCACATGTTACTGTATTTTGATTCGAGAGATTTCGATACTGCCTCTCGAATGGTCTGTCGATTTGCTGCTTTGCGAACTGCCTCTTGATTTTGTGCTATTGCTTCGGTTCTGCTATTGGAGACGAAAAACGCGAAAATTCTACGCAAAAGATAATATTTAATCAATTCGATTCCCGTTGTTTCTGGATAACACTGAGGTCTGTCGATGTTACAAGATCGTGTAACTTGAAAATTGAAGAATTTTCAGAAGAAAAATAACCTTCGCCATCACGGTCCTTTAATTAATTGTTTACACTCGATACTCAAAGCTCTGTCACATTGTGCAAGGGGTGTTCCAAGAGCGTTTACAATTCACCATTGTCGACCACCGGGAAACAAGGAAGAAGAGGCGAATGGGGAAACGCCATTCAAAGGTCCAAAGTCTAAAATGGAGAAAACGGCAGTGTTTTGGTGATTTGGGTCGCGAATAGTTGTACGATTCGTTGATACCAAAGGATGGACCACAGAAAGGAAGAGTGAGAAACAGAGAGAGAGAAAGAGAGAGAGAGAGAGAAAAGCAGACTCGGCGTTTCTTCAAGCTGACAATATCGCGAGAAAGACAAGAAGCGAAGTAATCTCGAGAAAGAAAAATTTTATTTGCTCCGCCGGAAACACGGTCTTTTACTTTTGGGTTCTATCCGTTATCGAACTCGTCGTTTCGGTCACCTAACCGACCTACTTGCGCGAATAGCTTCGTTTCACTATCCGTTAGCTCGTTTGTCACCGAATATAATTAGATGCGTAATGGAATATGTTCGAAGGTTCAACGGTTATTCCGGGAACGGAATCAGATCATTCGTCAGATATGACAACTTGTTAGATTACAAGTACTCGAAAGGATATTTTCAATCGGCCCGATGCCGACGAACTGAAGTACCATCGTGAGGTGTGTTTCATTCGAATGATCGTGAATGTTTGACGGGAAAACTATCGGAGTGAAATGAAGAATCTACCGCGACACCGAGAATATCTATCCGTTTCGCAATAAACCGACGCGTCGTACTTCCTGTTCGCGGTATATAAAGACGAAGGCTAATAAAGATCAATCTCCCGATCTTCCCTCGGAAGAGAGACTTGCTCGCGAGTCTTAAACTCTATTTATCTCGCGTTCATAAACAGGCGTTACCGGCGTAAAACCGCGCCGGTAGACGAAACCGGGGAACGATGTTACGACAGTAAATAAAGCTGCCGACGATAAATCCGTCGTAAAGCCGCGGCGACGTACATATACGCGGTGTCGTTAATTCGATCGTCCACTCGGAAGCTTTGATTACACGGACTCTTGTGTAGCTTGCCGCGCGCAGTTTCCCGCGCGCTAGAAATCGTGTCAAGTAGAACTCGATTCGACTCGCAGGCATTGCGACTACAAAGACAACGACGACGAAAGAGAAAAAGAAAAGAAAGAGAGGAAGAAAAAAAAGAAAGAGAAAGAGGAAGAGGAAGAGAAAGAAGGAGGAGAGAAAGAGCAGAGAAGAGAGGAAGGTAGATTGTATGGATGGTAGGACGATGGAAACGGCTTTTCTGGCAAGATACAAAGAGACATTTTATTTGCCCGGTCGCGGAGGGACGCAATCCCTCTTGCTCGTCATGGCGTCTTCCTTCCATCGCATCGGTGTCTTTCCCAACTGCTTTCCACCGGCGTCCTCCACTCCTCCAAGAGCAGCTTCCACTTACTCGTTGCAACTGACGCGGAGGGGGATCGTTCTCGACGCTTTATTCCTCCATTTACAGAGAGATTCCTTGCTTGCGAGCCATCTGCACCGTAATATTCTTCCTGGATCTTTTCATTTGCTCCAATTATATATCGCGTGCGCACGCTGCACGCTTGTTTCTCGAGCGTTAAAAAGTACGTTAACGAAGGACTACCCATTGTAAACTATGATATATGATAACGATACCTAATGTATCGTAAGGTATTGTAAAGTGTGGTGTGTGGGAAAGTATCGTAAGGTATGGTATATGGTAAGGCATCGTAAAGTATGGTGTATGGTGAGAATCGTAAAATATTGTATATCGTAAGGTATCGTAAGGTATGGTATATAGTAAGATATCGTAAGGTATATGGTAAGGTATCGTAAAGTATGGTGTATGGTGAGGTATCGTAAGGTATGGTATATGGTAAAGTATCGTAAGGTATGATATATGGTAAAGTATCATAAAGTATCGGATGGTATCGGATGGTATGGAGTATGATAAGGTATCGTAAGATATAGGGTATGGTAAGATATCGTGTATATACATGTGCCTGTTTTCACACGCGTTTCAGTGAAACGTTCAACGCCTCTTAACGGGACGGTGGCAGGCAGCTTCGCGAAATCGCGACTTCAATCGTTCCGTTCTCGGCGAAGTTCCCGGCCGTCGTGTCTTTAAGCGTGGCGACGCGCTTCTTGCTCCCGGAGTGTTCTTGTTACGAAGTTCCACTCTGCGCGGTTCTTACGCTTCCATCGAAGTACAGGGTGCTCGGTTGCGATCATAGGCGCAACAGAATGGTCCTTAATGAGTTGTTGTTCTTGTAAATTGTAGTCTCACGATGTCTCCTCCGTCTGCGCAGACTTCGATGTAATCCGATTAACACACGCGATCCGATGGTTGCGTCGGTTCCCCTTTGAATACAAATTGTTGATCGATCGTAGTAGAACAAATTTTTTTTTTATGATGAATACTGTCGCGTACTCGTGGCTGTACTGTTCGTACGATCGAGTTTGACTCGTTGGATATTATTCAATAACGAGATTCAACTTTAACACTTTAATGGCCGCACGCCTACGCAGTCAAACGTCGCCAGGGAGGGGGCAATATTTTTGAAGAATTAATTTAAAAAAACTTTATGTAAATAATTCAACATGTGCGACCATACACAAAAAGAAAACAACAATAACAATAACAACACATTTAATACAACAAATTTACGTTCATCAATCATCACACAGAGAGTGTGGTACCAATAACTAATTCGGCAGTAGCATCACACACATGTTGTGTGAGCGGCCATTAAAGTGTTAATTTAAACAGTGGACCGTACACTAGTCTTGCGTAATTCACTTGTTCAACGAGAGTACTTTATTCAACGACGGAGATGATTCTACTTCGATGATCACTTGATAAAAACTTTCGAGATTCGCCCGCGAGCTCATTTTGTAAGAACTATTCGTCCTAGCCAATCACATTTGCCTGGCAATGCTAACCATTCCAAACTTTTCTAGAACTAGTTGATACTGAAGCTTCGATAATATCAAAAGAGCAGGCTCGCGACCTACGTCTTGACATACTTCAAAGTCCTTCATCCAGCAAACACATATATTCGAAAATTATCGAAAGAACGCGAAAAAGAATACGGACTGGATCGTGACTCAGCGTTCGGCAATGTGTTTTGACATCCTTGCGCCAACAGATACATTCTACCAGCGAAAAAGTCTCGCAGTAAATAGACAAGCGAATAAATTGACTCGACTTGCACGAACTGGTTCGCTTCGGACAGTGATTTCGTTCGCGATACGTACTTCGACGTACGTGTATATACATCTTCCGATATCTATCGTTCTCTCGGGAAAAATCACACGCTTAGTCACAAACAAGAAGTTGGAGAAAGAAGTGGCTGGTTGCAGGGCGACGAATCGACGCAAACAATACCTAGGTAGGCGCGTTCATCATGCAAAGATCCGGCGTCTGAGGGCGGTCGTTATCCGAAGAATAATCGTGGCTCGTTAGGCGCCACTGAGATTTCGCGTTGTTTCTTCCTTCGTTACTCTCTCTCTCTCTCTCTCTTTCTTTCTTTCACTCTTTCTCTCTTTCTCTTTCACTCCCGTCCCTTGCTCCATCCCTTCCACCACGCTTTGTTCCTTGTCCCGACCGTCTGTCCCTATTACTTTCCACGGCGTAGCGTAGTCTGTCATGCATATGAATGAAATGATTTCGCCGCGAAAAAAACTGCACCGCTGTTAAACGACTGCCGTTTATTCATGGCCCGGTTCGCTGAACACCGGATTCCGATGCAGTAAACCAACGGCATGATAATTCCAGTCTGCTTTGTACGCCGGAGAAGAATGGATTCCGCGAGTGTCCGCCCTTTTCTCGCGTATACGCCACGACGAAACGCGTCGAAACGCGTGTAAACGGTCTTCGCGGTTGCTTAATGAATTCTCGATCGACGGAGGATTAGAAACGAAACGAAAGGAGAGAGAGAGAGAGAAAGAAGGAAGTCGAGCGTTTTCAAACGTTGTTTGTCAGAAACGATTAATTATTAATCTGTCGATTAACGCGCGATTCAAAGAACTTTGGCAATTTCACGCAAATTCACTCGGTTCGATTCGTCTTTCTCTTTTATCTTTCGTTTGCAAAGATGATTTATTCTTTTTAAACATTATCCAATCAGTGCATTTTTCAGCCAGAAAGTTACGCAGTTCTGTGCTCGAGACAAGTCGAGCGCGAATTGCATGGGCCATCCCGTGAGGGAAAACGCGTAAACCTGGACTTTTCAATTCGAGAGATTAAATAAACTCGCTGTTTATTTCGTAACTGTCCGCCATCAATTCCTTTGTCGCAAAGTAAGTTTTTCCAATGGATTAACTCTCTCGCAGAGATGAAAAACGAAATTCCTCTCGGCTCTGAACGCAACGTGGAAACAATAGACCCGCGTAATTCCGAGTCACTCGCCTAGATTCCCGACATACGCGAGCTAGCAAATTTTCCCATCGTTTCTTTCCTCCCTCTCTCTCTCTCTTTCTCTCTCTCACGCGCGCGCGAGCGTGTGCGTGTGCCGGTGTGTTTTCATCCCCGACGAAAATTGCAAACGCAACGATCGCAGTGTTATTAGAACGTTTCGATCGCCGTAACGAGATCACCCGGATAGATATGGAATTGCCAGCGAATGGAAAGAAATTCGAGTAACTTCATCGTTCGCACCGGCGCGAACTATCAAAGCTCCTTTATCGACCTTTCAATCAACCTGGCGCTCGCGATTTTTCGGCGAGCTTGATTTACGAGCGACGCGTCGATATCGTCGTTCCGGTTGATTTAATAGAATTCTCATCGCGTCGGTGGCGAACAAAAAAGAAAAAAAGAAAAAAAGAAAAAAAGAAGAAAAGAAGAAAAGAAGAAAAGAAGAAAAAAGGAAAGAGAAAAGAGAAAAAAAAACGAAAGAGAGAGACGAAAGAAAAAAGAAGAGGTGCAGAACGTCGAAAAAAGTGAGAACAGTCGCGGTCAAAAGGAAACAAAAGAGCTCGGACGCGGGACCGAGCGCGAGAGATCGAATTTGAAACCGCGACACCAGTACGCTGCGACCGATGATCCTCCTTGTTCGCTGCCAGCCAGCGTTTTTCTCTCGTTTCTGTCGCGAACCGTTGCTGTTACTGCTACCGGGAGTCGTAAATGCGGAGACAAAGTGCATCGAATCAGATCGGGCGCACACTGTGTGCCTTGTAAAACCCGACAAACAAAGGGGACGCGAGGGCTGGTTCGCAGGTGACTCTGTCCACAATTTTGTCGACACTTATTCGAAACGACACGTTACGCCTTTCTCACGCTGGCGTGGAATGTAACGCACTCCTCGGTAGTTTCAAATATCTTCCTCTTACGCAGCGTTTCATTATCGGTTGAGGTTCCCAGAGAGATTTACGTTTACGTTATTAAAGAGCTGGCTCTAACGAGAAACCCTTCTCTGCATTCTTACTCACTGTTACTTTAACGTAATTAATTAACATCAGCACGGATTTATTTGTTACGCGTATCCTCGTAGACGCGCGTCATCCAATTAGAACTCTGCTCCTTAATGCGGCCTTCGTATTCGTCCGATTCGTAATTGAAAAGCCCTGACACATTGCTCGCGATTACTCGTGGCTTATATACTGCTTGTACAGTCGAGTTTGAACTTGATGAGAGTATTCAGAAGTGAGATTTATTTCTACTGCGATGGACTAGTCTTGTCTAATGGTGCGTGATAAACTTTTGCTTTTTCCTTCTTCGATGATTTTACTCGTTGAAGTCTCCTTTACATGGTGATTACTTGACACGATTTCTCGAGATTTATCGTCACTTGGTGAAAATTTCGATGATTCTATCGGTTGTGGCCTGAACAGACTAATCGACCTAGCCAGTCACATTCAAAGTACAGGTCGTTTCATTGCTCTATCGTAGGTTATTGAAAAAAACGGTGAAATTAAAGCATCGATGTCAATCTTACACAAATTGTAAGCGTTGACAGGCTCGCGATCGTCTAGGTCTACGCGGGTGCTTTTGAGCCTCGATCTGGCAAACATTAAAGAGAAAGAGTCCAAAGGAAATACAGATCAGACCAGAATTCAGAGTGCAAAAATGACGTTTCGCCAATCTAACCTAAATCATCGTAGCGTTAAAGTAAGATGAACTTTCGACCTTGGAGGGCATTCAGCCCGGGGCACTTCGCTCGTGCGCGTCTCGTGAACATCGATAAAAGGCGAAAACATTTATTCAATTTCGACGTTGGCCCAGCCTGTTCGCGTGGCCCTTTGAAGATTAACGAGACCGGCCTAGAGAAGCCCCTTCCATATTCAATCGGACTCCTTTCTTTGGCTGGGCACGCTGTTCGCGCTCCCCGAGACCACATCCGACCGAGTTCGAACCATTTCCCTGGAAAACGTAGTTATCCTCGCTGGCTTTCGCGCATCGATAAAGGGGTCGAACGAGGGGGGCTCTATTCAGGGAAATAAAAGAGGGGAGAATCGGTGAAAACAAAGGTACAGCTCGAAGTAACAAAAGCCACGATCGTTATCAACCCCCTCCCCCTCCCACGCCGCCACTTTGCACCGACCACTTTCTTCTCTTGTTTGCTCTCTCTCTCTCTCTCTCTCTCTCTTGATTTCCACACCTCCTCTACACCTTCGTCCCCGTTAATTTTTGCGTGAAACGAAAGTTCGCGACGCGAGTGAACAACGCGTTCGAGATTTCAAGCCTGAGCAACCCCGGCCGCAGACAAAGCAACCAGAGCCTGCCTATCACCTAGCCAACGTAAACTTACCGTTGCGGCTAATCTTGTTGCCAAGTTATAATCGTGTTGATGTTTTCGCTGATTCTTTCGATTGGCCCGACTGTTGTAATTGTATAATACGTTGTCGGCTCGATATTTTGCCGAGAAGTTTGTAACGCGCGGCGGGATGCTTAATTGACTCGAACAATGTTCGAGAGTTTGACGTAAACCCTTTGGTGTATCCGGCAACCCTCGTAATTTGAGTACGGTTCGTACATAACTGGAACGTTGATGCCACAGAATTTTGAAGGTGATCGTTGCACGTGGATTCCGTGGGGAGATGTTTCCTCATTGGTCGATATGTACTACTTGCACGACCGGAAAAAGCTTGGACGCTGAATACGCTGAGTTGTTGTGCAACGAATGGAGAATTGTTGTCTGAAATATTCCCGAGGATGTTACTCGTACTCGAAACTTGTCAGCGTAAATTTATCTCTGACACAACAATTATTCAACAGCTCGTGTCTTTTGAAATGTAGGCGAACTGGTCAACTTCCCAAATTAGTATTTTCAAGAGGGGGCACTGAATGTCTCTGCAACGAACAGAGAGAATCATTTTTGGAACGTTCTCGAGGAGATGTGTATGTATACTCACTACACATGTGTATGTGTATGTATGTCACTGTATACTCGAAACTTGTCGGTGCAGACTTTTCTCGGATCCAACAATTATTCAATGACTTGTACTTTATGAAACGTACATAAAATATTGTACATAAACCGGTAATCTTCCCGAATTATGATTTTCAAGAAGGCACTGAATGTGTTTGCAATGAATGGAAAAATCATTTTTGAAACGTTCTCGAGGATACCGTGTACTCAAAACTTGTCAATGCAGACTTTACTGCGACCCAACAATTATTCAACGACTTGTACTTTATGAAACGTACATAAGATATTGCACATAAAACGGTCAAAAACTTCCCAAATTACCGTCTTCAAATTTTTACACGCTTGAGCGTAATCTGAAATTTGAAACTTGAAACGATACATTTTTACGAACCTTCGTCTCTTCGTTGTTTACTCGAAGCGGTGTTCGCTTTCGAAAGGCATCTCCGATTTACAGCGACTGTTTGACGATATCTCAAAACTTCTCGTCGGCTTTATGAGAATCAGAAATTCGCGACGGTGGACGATCGAGTAGCTGTAGAAGTTTTTGAACGGGCTACTTCGATTCAGATGGAAATGAGACGTGATGGAACCGAACTAACCATCGTTATTACGTTACGAAAGTATTTTACGTGCTCTTGTTTCTCGGTAAATACTCGGGGAAGAATACGCGACGAATCGTGAATTCGACGAGTTTCTTCGTTTCGAAGCTTCGAAACGCGCGGACGTCGGCACGAATTTCAGCGAACAGGTAACGTTTTACGATGTCGTACGAACAATATGAATTTCAAAGACTTCGTCAAGACTTGGCAGCAGGCCGCTGTCGTTGATTCACGGCGTAATATTGCTAAACCCGACTGGAATAGCAGATACGAAGGGTGGAAAAAAAATGAGAGAAGACGAGACGCAGATTCCTGGTGGATAGGCGACGCTGGAAACGGGGACACTGAGTTGTCACCGAGTACGCATGACACGAGGAATTTTCAAAGCTCGGATATCGCCTCTGCCAGGAGCTCGCTCTGCCTGAATTTGATTTAACTTCCAGAAAATCTGCTTGAAAAATCACAGGCAACCGTTTCGTTTCACGGGGCTTTTACGCCGGGTCTTAAAGAGGCTCGACTTCTCTTGAGGGGGGGACGGCCCAAATAATCGTTCGACTGTACAGTCAGTACCGCCAGAGACCACTCAAGGACACTGAACCATCCCCCCTTTCCCTATATATACCTCGCTGTACACGTTTCACAAAAGTTCGAGACAGAAGGAGTGCCATAAAACTGGTAAAGTTCTACCTTTACGCTTTCGACCACAAAAAGCAGGAGGAGGGCGAAGGAAAAGAGAGAAAGGGTTGAGCGGACGTAACGAAGCTTTAAAAAGTAGAATTAATCTGCAAAGCGGAAGATCGCAGCGACGAGGGGGGAGACGATGGGGAATGGCGGGGATATCGATCGCGGAATACGTTCGTTCGTCTCTCACAGTGGCGTCTGATCGTCGTTTCTCGGAGGATCTTCGCGGGTGAAATTTTCGCATCGACGTGAAAAAGAAAGTTCGCCGAGTCGCGTTGGATTCACGTCGCGGAGGGTATTCACGCTGATGGAAAAGTCAAACAGAAATACGCGTCGCGCGAACAGCTACCAGGAGGAGAAGCTGGCAGAAAAATCAAGGAGAACCTTGGAGGAGAAGAGTATTCGGCTATGTAGGAGTGAAGGCGTCGTGAAACCGCAGCCGCCTGCAGAAATATTCATTTTAATGGTTGATATAGCGCGGATATTGGTTACCGTTGAAACGCTACGTGTCCGGAATTCCGGACGCTATCACGCGCCACGCGGAATATACGATATAAAAGCCGCTATTCGAAATCGGGACCGCATGAACGCGAGAGAGACCCCCCCCCCCCTTCTCTGAATGTTCGCCGCCCGTTCACCTGTCGAATGCCAACTTTCAACGCGCCGCGATTAACCCCGTCGACAAAAGAGAGCTTGCCCTTGCTCCGTTCCGTCGTCTTCCGCGCGATTCAATTGCTCTCATAATTGCTGAAAGGGCCCCCACCTGTCACTTCATCTCGGCGATAGGTGTGTGGCTCGAGGACGCGATTTGCGATAAGCCAAACGTCGAGGGTGCGAACTCAAAACTTAAAACACACTTTTGGACAAAATTTAAATTTTACTCGAGGATTCTGAAATGTAAAAGTACCGGAGTTGTATTTCGTTCGGAAATTTGGAGAAATGTTCAGACTTGAAAGAAAAGAAAAAAAAATATTACCAAGGATTAAAGTATAGAATTTTTATCGGCGATATTATAAAGTGAATAAAATAGAAAAACTGTAAAATACAATGGAATGCACAAACGTTTTATTCGTGTATTTTATAAAGAAAAGTCATCTGAATCTCTAGAAACATATTTTTCTACGCCTGTATATCTATATCTAGCAAAAATTACGAATTAGTCATTTTGACCATTTCGGTAGTTCCAGTGTTAACAGTAGACAAAGGGATAGTGGAACGCGTTACGAACGCGGAAAGAAAGATTGATCAAAGCATCGGTAATCATCCACGAAAACGTGGTTTCCCGAGTGCCGGCGAATGGAAGGAAGAATCTCGGGGAAAATATTGAATTTATTTCTTTCTTTCCTTTCCTTTTTTTTTTTTTCCTCGAAGCAGTTCGTTTCAACCGCGGGAAACTTCTTATTCAAATGGAGTCGCGGATCGTGCATTGAATGCAAATGAGACATAACGCGATAGGGGGGCTTTGGTTTCTCTTTTTCTCCCTCTGTCTTTCAGGGGGGCCTAGAGAGAGAAAGAGAGAGAAAGAGAGACGCGAGGCCGCGTGCACCACTGCAAAACTTCGAAGCCAAGTTATGCGGGGCGAAGTTTTAACGAGAACTCCCATGATTCCGGCGCCTATGGGACGCTCGGAAAAGTTAGCTTTTGACGCGGTAGGTAGCACGTGACGAATTCAAATCAGTTGTAAATACTTGGAGCAAACACTCGGGGCGACGAGTGGAGGGAAGGAAGCTCGCTTGTAAAATAAAGCATTAGAAGGACAACGGGGATAGTTAAGAAACGGTGCTACCACGTTATCCCCTCCTCTTCCTTTTCTCCTTCACCTCTGTTTCGCGTCCGCGCGATTCTTTCCGCGATTTGCTCTTTCCACGGTATCGCCACGGTAACTTCGTGCAAACTTCATGGATAACTTTGCCAGCGAGTCGGCTTTCGTTAAACACAAATTGCCAGACATTTCCGAACGAACGAACGAACGAACGAACGAAGCCATTACGCGCCAAAGTCCGAAAGAAAAGAAAAAAATAAGGAGAGTGATAGATCGATGAATTTCCTACCTCGCGTATATTCAACGAAAGTACCGGACGAGGAACAATGGTCGTTGGTCACGGTTAGCTTCCAAGTCGAGACGTTGCACCGGGCCACCCCCTAGGATGGTACCCTAACTAGTAGAGGTTTTCAGTCTCCGGCAGGGTTCAAAGGGACGTTGCGATCGATGCGCAACTTGTCGAGAATTCCCAGTAGTCCCCGGGGGAGGTTCCCTCTGTGTGTGTCCCGGGCTATCGGCTAAGAGCCAACGTATCGGTCCACCGGCAAAGTTTTCTTCATTTTTAACAACACCGGGAGAAACAGAAGAAACGCATTTCGAAAGTTGGAAGCGTCTTTCGGTGCTCGCTTACGGTCCCTCTCGGAAAGTCGAGAGGACCACGGAAAAGAGAATCTCTTGGCGAAAGGGCCGGCCGTCGAGCGATTTATCGACGCGTGCTCGCCGTCAGCAGAGTAACCCGATCGCAACGGCGCAAAGATCCGAAAGCTTTCGAACCCGGCGTAGTTTTCCCCCGATTATCCGCTACAACGATGTAAATTGCCTTGACATTACGCCGGAAATTTAGCCCCCTAGCTGGCTCACAAGTTTATCCAATATCATCGAAGGAACGAGGGATTGAAGTTGCCAGCAGCTCGGTTACGGAACACGGCTGAGCGGCGCGCTCTCGCCGAGACTCGAAAATTGCCTTCGTTAGTTATCCGACCACTCTTTCGAGAGCCCCTTTAAAATAATAAGACTTGCAAAATTCGCCACGGTGCATGACCCGGTCGCGTTCCGCTTACATAATGCGCCGGAATCGTTCGCCCCCAGCCGCCCCCTAACCTATTGTTCCGCGATGAATATCCAGCTGGCTGTGCTTCGCCTGCCAGGCGGCACGCGCTCGACGAAATTGCTGAAACGCGCGTGTCTTTCGCGGTGCAGCGTTCGGTCGCGTCGTCAGACACGAATCTCTGGGTTTTTCAAACAGGTCGACGAGAATTATGAAGAATCAAGGTTAAAACGCAAATACACTGACCCATTTGGCTCGTTTGGCGCGGCTCCAAGCGGTACGCGGCCGGGTTAATTTTTAATTGACTCGAAGCGGGAGAGGAACAGCAGGGGCCCCCGATGGGTTAAATCGAGAGAGCGGCCAGGATTTTCCGTGATTATTTTTACGACGCGATCGATGGTAATTTCAATCGGCGTCCGCTTCGACGAACAGAGTGGAGAATATTTCGAGTACATAACGAGCAGGATTTCCGGTTTCATTCTCTGGCTGGGCATTTAGAAATATTTTATTTCACTTCGATCAACGACCGACAATCTTCACGATGCGAGGTCTCCACGTCGTCGTATCGAAGCGAGATCGAGCTAACAGGCTAAACGCGATAGACGAACGAATATACTCACCGTGAACTATCAGACTGATGACAGCCTCGGCCATGCTGCGGCTGTTCACCAAGCAAGTGTACTCGCCAGTGTCCTGCGCGGTGACCGGATGGAATTGGAGCGCGTAGTTCTTCAACGACAACGACACCCTGTTCTGATGGTTCCACACGATGGTGGTGTTGCTGCTGTACTCGAGCAACTGCATGCTGTTCACCCGCCATTCCAGCATCAGTATCAGCGAATTCTCCGTCACACCCGGACAATTCAGCGTCACGTTCTTTCCGGCCTCGACGACCATCTCTCCAACCATAGAATCTGCAAACAGAGACGTTGTCCGTCGTTACATCCGTCACGTCGTGGCTCTTATCGCCACGAGAATAAAAGAAAGAAAAAAAGAAAAAAAAACAGAGAAAAAAGGAGAAAAAAGGAAGCTCTATTCGTGGACAGCGGAGGGATCTGCACGATCAGGCTGCGTCAGGACCATTTCGCCGGAAGTCGGGTAAAACGAGCTCCCGTTTCACGCTCTTCACTCACCGGGCGACCCTTACGATCGCGACCAGTCCGTCCGACGTCGTTCTAAAATTTCAACTATTCGCGAACTCGATAGTTGCGAGAAGTGTGATAAAATTCTGTAACAAATCGCGTTGTGTCGTGACTTCGATTCGAAACTCAATTATAAACAGTATTTAACAGATATATTTAATTGATAGAGCTCCCGTTAGCCAAACCGGGATCAGAATGCACGCGTGACAGAGGCTGAACTGTAGCAGAGAAGCATCTAGCAAATTTTCCTTTCCGAACAATTTGATTCTCTTCTGCGTAACCAGCGACATTCGAGCAGATTAAATGCAACGAGACGGATCAAATGGCAACGACTGCAGTTTCTTGAGCTCGGGGCCCGGGCGTTAAGCGCGCCTCCGCTCCGTGTCTCTCGCGTTACGGAGCAATTTCAAGTCAAACTCCCTGGCAAAGAGTCCAATTAGTTCAACTGCTCCTTGTTTTCGGATAGTCCTCCCAACGCTGATTCCGTGCCGGCACGAAACCCGCCAGGTCTCCGGGACAAAGGGGACGTGCCGCGATTTGAATTTACGAACGTGTTCGAACGGAGGCAAGGTCAACGCTAATGCTAATCATTCGACGAGACAGACGGTAATTCACGGTAAATTGTATATGCTTAAAATTGTATCCCGTTTCGAGGTTGTTTCAATCAAGGCGAATTCTCTTTAACTTTCATTGACTTTCGTCATTAATTCTTGATCTCGTTGGTTTTCAACGACAACGAGCGAGGAAAATAAATTCGTAATGGCAAGATCGTTAACGACGAATATTTATGCAAATATATATTTTTCTAAACGCACAACAGAGACCTCTTTTAAATTTAATCAAGAGCGGTGTATTTTTGGATATTTTGTACGCTTTTGCATGTTACGTGTCCTCTGTATACTCAAACTTCTCGTTAATGCAAAGAATATCAGCAGAGAAAAAGAGAAAAAAAAAATTCTCGGCAGCCTTCGTTCTGCACGAAAAAAATAAAAAAGAAGGAAAGAAAGAGATCAATTGTAATAAGCTACAATCAACAGCAGCTGACTCTCTCTCTCTCTGTTTCCCCGCGCGCTAACATCACAACGACATTGCCTCGATTCTTGATAACCATTCGGCTAAACAGCAGTTACCTTCGAGCCTGTATGCATACTTCAATTTAACCGTGGTAATCGCGACGTAGCGCGTCAGTCTATTATTTCTGTCCGCGGTTTCCCTCGAGCGGCTCTGGCTGCTCGAATTCCAACAAGAAGCCCCGACAATTAACGGAATTCGAGCGGTGGTTTTCATATTTCTGAAGTTTCGTGGCCGGTGGTACTCGTTATTAGACCAGAGACGGGAATGAAGTCGAAAATTCTTCCTTTTCCTCGTTCTGACCAGATTCGCCGTGGTCCGCCGCCCCTCACAGTTTCACATTTTCCCTTTTTCCCCACTTCACAACCCTTGACCGTTCGACGAAATTTCCGCGCGGATTCTTCTTCTTTTTTCATTTTTTTTTTTTCATTTTCCGCGAATGATTCGCCGCGATTTTGAGCCAGGGTAGCTCCATTGAATCAGCAAGCGGTTTTTTTCAGCGAGCGAAAAAAGAGAGAGAGAGAGAGAAAGAAAAGAGAGAGGTAGCGGAGTAGTATCGGATTGACCGAACGACCAGGGGGATTGGGTTCGATCGCGAAATCGCGTTCTTCAAAAACCCGAAAGGCCGTTGTGACGTGATTCACGAAACGATTCCATCTCCAATCTCTGATAAACTCGACCACGGGCGTGCGCTGTACGAGCATTCGGTTCACGCGTACGTATTCATACGTGCATAAAGTGCAAGTTAGCCTCTGTCGATTCTCTATACCCATTTCTACCTCTCTCTCTCTCTCTCTCTCTCTCTCCTGCTCTTCGTCGAGTTTCCGCCACGCGTTCCTGTCGCTCCCTCTGTCCTTTCGTCGTACGTTGGACGCACCCTCTGCGCACCCCCTCGCAGATCCGCCGCAGTGCCCGTTCGATTCTCTTTCCCAGCAGCGCCGACCGATTTTCGCCAGCGCAGCGACGATCAGTGGCCGTCCAACGGTTCTGCGGCGTTGAACTTTGATCATCTGACATTCTGCATCGATTCCCGTAGTTCTGGCCGGAAGTTACGATGGAAATTACCCCGAGACCTGGCTGTAATTTCATCGGCTGCATTATAACTTCGGTACACCCATCAGCTTGCTGTGGCGCTTCAGCTAATCATGAAACGACCGGAACGGAGCTTCCATTTATTTCAGGGAGCGACGTCGGGTCTTGTATTCTTGAGTAGCTTTGAATGATTTAATAGGAACGCGTCCTCGGGAAAGAATTCGAATCCTTCGTGTTTTTCATCCTGCTGGCGCAATTGCCGCGTTTTTAAACTTTTCGTTTTTTCTAATCTTCTCTCTTTTTTTTCGACGAGTAGTACACTCGCTGTTCGGGATCATCTCGCAATGGTAATTTATTGTAATTGGAAGCTTCTACTATGCGAACCTCTACTTTTTGAATAACTTAATATTCGAACGTTATGTGAGAATACAATGTCCAGTGGTAGCAAATAATTTTCTATTTACTATCAGGCGTTTTATTCTGATAATATGATGTTCGAGGTATGAGATACAGAAGAGGCTTCCTTATCTGAATCTCTATTTTTCGAATACTTTAAATTCAAACATTATATAGAAATAGAAATAGAAAATGATTTTTCCGTAATCATTTCGTTTATTTGACATTTCATTCTGATAATAAAAAAAAAGTCTGAGCCTTCATTATGTGAATCTCTATTTTTCGAATATCTCACTATTCGATAAGAATTTTTATCTTTTTCATTTTTTTTTCTTTAATGTCTACTAGTAAAAAATGATCTAGTTACTGGCAGATATTTTATTCCAACAACAAAACGTTTGAATACAAAACACAAGAGACTTCCTTATTTTTCGAATATCTTAATATTCGTTATGACTAACAGTTGATCGACTTACTAACAGATATTTTATTATTTATTTAATAATAAAACGTCGGAGTCTATAATACAGAAGATTCATGTGAATTTCCATGTTTCGATTACCTTAATATTGAAACGTTATATAAAAACACAATGTTTGCTAGTAAAAAATGACCTAATTACTAGCAAACGTTCTATCCTGATAATGAAATATTTAAATATAAAATATAGAAGAGGCTTCTTTATGTACATTATATAATTTAATAAATGTTATATCAGAATACAGTGTCTGCTAATAGCAAATGCTTCTAATTACCAGCAGATATTTTATTCTTATTTGCTATGACGCAATGTTAACATATTCAGAAAATAAAGGTACGTAGAAGAGAGGCTCTACTTAGAATTTGCCCGAGATTTATAAATAGCACTCCTTTCAAATTCTCTTATATCCCGTATAACGCAAAATAGTGCCAGGCTCTCAGAAGCACCGTGGTTAGCCGCATAAAAAGGAAATTCCATTGTGCGCAGGTCCCCCCCCCCCTCCTTTCTAGGTTAATTTACGTCTGTTGCGTTTTCGAAAGAATTTATAGTTATAATTAATTCTCACTGCGTGGCAATTTTTTCATACGTTACGCACAAGTTGGGTAAACACAGCGGGAATAAAAGTAATGCAAACCATTCAAGTGTTACATTATTTGGAACAGTTGTTAATCGTCGGTACGGTCGGTGCGCGTTCACGCCGTAACGATCGTACGAATGTATATTATTTGAAACTGCGAAATAAAAAATTTTCAAATGAAAAATTCACAAAATTCGGGACACGGAGAATTAAAACGAGAATATCGTTACTCGTCGACGTTTAATAATTATTTTTCCAAATAATCATCTGAAAAAATAGCATGAAAAAAAAACATGTCCAACCCTCTTCGAAAAGAACGACCCCTTTTTTTACAAATATCTCCTAAAATTATTTTCTAAACATTTTTTTTTCTCTCAAAAACAGAAATTTAAATAAAACATTTACAGCGTGTTCGCGCATTTTGGAGGGTCGAAAACGAAATTATTACTCGTTGATATCCGATGATTATTTTCCCGAATGAAATAAAATTTCGTGTAAAAACCGTTCCGGAAATATTCCCACGAAACAGAGTCGAGGCAAAGGCAATTACACAGAATAAAACTGGACGTGTTCGACGCGTGTATTCCAGGCTTGCCACTACTGGAATCAATCCGTGTTTCGACTCGTCAGTGTCCAAGAACTCGGCGTCGTACACTTCCTCTTTCATTCCAGGAAACCAGTCTTTCGCACTCTCTCTCTCTCTCTCTCTCTCTCTCTCTTTCTCCAACTCGTACTTTCCACGAGCATCCAGAGCAATTCGGCGTCCGTGCGGACAGCTTCGGGCTCGGGTTAAACGCGTTCCTTCTCTTACCATTCCGTAAGAGGAACTTCCGTCTTCCGGCGTTCGAGACTTTTCGCCGATTCGTGGTTCGAGCTATGTGAACGTGCATCGAGAAAACGATGTGCAGGTCGGCGCAGCTGTTCCCCGATCCGCCGGGGGAAACGGGACGTACATAGAGAGCAAGGAACATCGCTTCTCCGTGCTAGAGGACTAGAACTAGGGAATTACGGGAGCTGATGTCACGCGGACCGGATCGTAAAAACTAAGGACAACTGCGGCTGGTCACGTCAAGCCCGTGGATTTCGAGCTACTGGTTGTCAGCGCGGAAAAGCGCGTTTCGAGGAAAACGAAAACGAGGAAAGCGACGCAGACGTTTCTCGTTTGATCGGAGATCTCGAGAAATGCTCGCTGCACTTCCGAGCAGGGATTCGCGTGAATTCGTTAACCAACGGCAGTTGATACTTGCGTGATAAAATGCGAATCCCCGAGATTTTATTTTCATTGTTAACCCAATGTTGGTTCCGTTACGCGTGTAAAAAGAATCCACATCTGCCAGCAAATTAAGTAGCTTGCGAATTGTTAAAGACACGAAGATCCAGGAGAATGATCACGAAGGAAACTGTACCGTGAGTTGAGTCTGTCATTTTTTTTCTTATTTAAAATCAAATCAAATCAAACGAATCGTGTCAATCCGCCGGCAATTTGCTCTTATCGAGGATTAACGAGGGAAAGGGAGAAACTAAAGTCAATATGACTTTGACAGGTACGGAATTCATTGAAAATCAACGATGGAAAAAAAGAACGATATCGTATATATATTTCCAATGGAACTTCCGATATTCGACGTGGATCGCGATAAATCACGTACACGTGAAACTAACTGATGCTCGCTGAAATCGTTAATGCACACTCTCCCATTAAAGCCATTTAACGAGCGTGCAGTTTTATTCTTGCCATTTCGATTGGGAATCGTTTCTTATTCGACCGCTATTCGTTCCTGACTCGCTGCTGAGTCAAACGATTCCTTTCTTTATACGTTCGCATAAAAGGTGTTGATTGTCTCTTGCGTGGCTCTTCAAAAAAGAAAAAAAAAAGAAGAAAAAGAGAAAAAAGGGGCAATCGTGTTTTACGTTGAAGCGCTCGCGTACAATTTCCACGCCAGCTGAAAAATCCGAAAGAAAACGAATCACGCTGAATCTCCTTCGGAAGGGAGGACAGGGTGAGGGGTGGAGATGGGAGTTGTAGAGTCTGGCTTGACGTGCGCTCTCTTGTTTACTTCAAACTAAATTACGACGCGTAAAGGGATTTTCTTTAGTCGGCGGGGCGCGACGTGGATAGCAGACGAGGCGAAACGTTTGAAATTCAAGCGGCCGTGTCATAACCTTCTTCTCTTAACGCGGTGCTGTTCAAACGGATAGAAACGCGTTCGAGCAGCGCGCACAAAGAAATATATTAAACGATTCAAGAGCGGATCCTGGGACTGCGCCTCCATTATCAGCAAGCCTTATTTCGCAAGCGTGATATGCATTTCGCTTTCGTGAAAACCGAGAAGAAACTGAGAGAGGGTGCTGCGAGGTGGAAGAGACAAACCAGACCGAAACAAACAAGGAGCAGCCACCCTCTCGAAGGATCGCGTTATTTCGCAGAGAGACGGAGGAGGAAGTTTTCGTCAGGCTGTTCGTTCAGCAACGTTCGCTGCGAGGCCATTTCGCGCGTAAGTTAACATAATGTAAAAAGTTTTCTCCAACCAGGCGGTTGATGACGCGCCTGCCGAAGCGACACAAAAAATACACGCTGTATAATATAGGAGAAGATACAGCCATTATCCCCCGTTTGTCACCCCGTTCGACAAACGATTCGACGGGATTCCGCGCGCGACGCGACAGCCGCATCAAAGAAACGCCAACGTTTTATGAACTTAACCCGAGACCGGGACGAAACGTTGACAGGACTCGTTACTCTTTGAACTTGGCCGGAAGCTCGGCCCGTTCCCGTGCAACCGACGCCACTGTTATTAGACGACATCCTCCGCTCACTTTGTGCCACTTGGAGGAAAAAAGTAGCTGCTGCATCTCGTCCAAAGCTCGTGCAAAGTAGCGCGTCCGGTTTGTGGTATTCGTCGACTTTGCAACCGTGTGATCCTTGCCCGAACCTCTGACCTCCGCTCCGACGAGCGGGGGGGAAAAAAAGAAGGAACTCCGAGTTGGGAAAAAGAACTCCACTGGATTTCGTCGACGCGTACAGCGACGAGGTATTGAAAAATGTTGTCAACGAAACGTCGTTTTTTTCTGTCGTGTTCTCGAGTCTCGTGTCACGGACGGAGGGCAAAGTAGAGGGAGCGAACCGCGACTAATCTCTTGAAATAGTTTTCCAATCGACACTAACCATACCGCCATTTTACAGTCAAATGACCGGTCACGAAATAAACATTGTTTTTCTTTTGAAAGAAGTACAGATTTTCAACCTACTGTAAGGAAATAATGCTCAACATGGCGTTTAAATAATAACAAAATAATCATATATTTTTTATTTGTATACTTAACGCAAACAGAAAATGATAGGAGCATAATTTATTTCATTTAAAAATAAACGAAAGATGTTTCAATTTTGTTAATTGCATTTCTTTACAGATGATGGGTTTCTTCTTCATACACTTTCCACGGATATATTTTTTACAAATCATATAAGATTTAGTTATTTTATTATCTTATTTGGCATGTCTTTTGCGAGACATTACGTGGGTCATCTGATGTTCCTTATACGTTCTCTTTTTTTTTCTTGGAACAATTTTTGTTCGTTCATAAGCTTTTTTACTCGTTAAAATAAAAATTTTTGTCTTGATATGTATTTTATTATTAGGAACTTAAGAAAAATTAACGCATCGAGTTCTCGCTGGTCAAATCAAAGATGTTGAAGAAAATTTGGAAATGCGATCTGTAAAATTTTGATTTCAAATATTCGCTTTATATTCTATAGTATCATAATTTTTTTCCCTTGATTACTTCATATAAATTGTCAGAGTACAATCGTTTGATTTGTGAACTACCATCGAGAAACATCATTCTTTCTCGCTTCAGCAAGTTTCAATAATTCTCTTTTGTTACTCAGAATAGTTCAACGAATGTCATTCTTTTTCAATCATCAGTGATGCATTTATAACTGTCAAAATTTGAGTGAGTTCAGAACTAAAGTTCCAAGCAAAGAACTTTATGAAAAGATGTAAATTTGCAATCAAGTCGGATGATAAACTTTTCTCAATAGAAGAAAAAGAAGCGGAAAGAAAACGAAAAATTGAAAATTGATTAATCAGATGAATTTTCATACAGTTAAATAGATTTTAAATTAAATTTTGGAAACCGATCATTTGACCGGATATGGTACGGTTAGTATTAAAGTTGACGTAGGCTTCCGTATTTGGACGCACCACCAGGGTGAAAAATCGCGACGAATATCAGAAAGCGGACAGAGAGTATCTACGAACTGGGAAAATTCGGGAGGGAAATGAATAGGATCGAGATGAATGCGTATCTATATATCGAAAGGATCTATAATTAGACTGTTGTAAAGCCAACTGGCCACGACTGCGTTTTACAACCACGCAGGAATATAATATAGTGAGTGAAAACTTTTTTTTTCGACGAAGTCACCGCTTAAGTCGAACGATGAAAATCGACGTTTCCAGGCTACAGTTCGGCAGGAATTTGAAATTTCAATTGAAATTTCAATTGAAATTTCAACAGTCTGAAATTTGAACGTGGGGCGAGATTCCTCGAGCGTTCGGGGTTTCGATTCGTTTCGATTAGTCGGCGTTATTGAACGCAATTAAACGTGTCGTTTATTTTAAAAAATAACGCGTTCCGCGACGTGAGTTATCGTGGCCGCGGCCACGAGAGCATGCCAAGCGAAATTACGCGTTCGATGTAATATTCCCGATAGAGGAGAAGCTGAGAGAGGGGAAAGGGGACAGAGAAGACGTTCCATTTTCCGCGTTCCCGTTCCGACTAACGAGCGAGGCGAAGGGCGTTCCGGACGCGATTTCTTCGTCGTTTTTCGTTTCACGGACCACGGCATTCTATTCCCAGACAGGATATAGATCACGGTATTTAACCAACTTCGCCGGGCAAATGCAAATAAATAGAAAAGTACGGGCAGACCCGTGCCTGAGAAAGTATCGGGGAGACTCGTCGGGAGATCAAGCGAGAAACGGGAAAACAACGAAAAAGAACGATACGACTTAGTGTTGGGTAGGTAGGAAAGAAGAAGAGAAGTGCGCGCGGTAACTTCGTGTTTTCTTTCACGCTGTCGTTACGATTAATCCAGTTTTCTCCGTAATTACATCGGCGAACGCGGCTACCTGAACGTGTCTCGACGTCGACGAACTTTCCATTCGTTCGGTTTCGAGGCAAGAATCCTACAGACGGCGAAAAATCGACCCAACGAATCTGGACGAATTGGCTAAACGCGAACGAAACGGCACGTCGTTTCTTCCTCTCTCGTTCTATTTTTTTTTCCACTTGCCTTTCGGTGATCGTGCGAACAACAAAATTTCGAACGAACTGAACTAGCCTGCAGCCTAAATGTCAGATAGTTGTTTCAGATAGTTTCGAGAGCCGTCGGGAGAGCGATGAGGGTGATCAGCTCACCCTCTCGAAAAATGAGAGAATAGCACTTTCGACCGAAGACGATCTAGAAATTGAATTTCATCCCCCTCATCCCCGCGTAGCCGACCGGCTTGCCAGCGTAAATTAATTTACGCAAATCTTCCGCGGGCATGAATTTTTTCAGCACTAATTTCCCCAGAAGCCAGCGCCACTCCACCACGGGATGCAGTGGCACAGCCTTGGCAAGCCGTTACCACGGTAATTACCTTCCTACCTTCGTTCTGCCTGGCCTTTTTGTCTCATAACCAAGTAACTATCTTAATTGCTTTCGCTTTTCTGACTCTGGATACGTCTCTACGCTCACGCCCGCCTCCGCCACTCTTCCAATCCTCCCTCGTTTTGCCTTCTACCGCCCCTTAATTCACCATCCCCATGTTCTCTTTGGTATCGTTGCTCACCCCATTTACAGGTTATGCGGTTTCGTTTAAACTCGCTCGTTCTCGTTTCTCCTCTCTCTCTCTCTCTCTCTCTCTTTCTTTCTCTCTCTTTCTCTCTGAGAAAGACGATTTTGGCAATTGTTCTTCAACGACGGAGAACTTCCGAAGGATTTCCAGTTAATTTTTCCAATGGAAGATCTCTCGGTCTTTCGTCCCCGTTCGCAGACAATAATACCCGATCGGTCGTGCGACACGGCTCCGTGACAATCCTCTCGAGAGAATATCGAACGGAACCGGTCGTTCCGCCAATTTTCACGCTGTTGCCCGCCACTGCGTTCCCCGGTACCTCGTTATTCCGCTTAGAAAAATCTCCTCAATGGAGCACTGACGCGGCACAGGGGGTGACGAGCTCGATAATTGTCGCGCGTCTAAATTTCTTATCGGGACAGACATTATAACATCCTGTTCTTCTTCATGATGCCGGTCGGTGTAGAATTTTGTACACTGAATTTAAAATCAAATTAATCACTCAAGCGTCGGACAGAAATGCAAAAGAAATGCAAGAAAAAATCGAGAGAAGGAGTGCGAGAATTCCGCCTTACGTTTTACGATGTCGATCAAATCTCTAAACACTATGATCGTCTTTAAAAATTAATCGGCCTTCCACGGTACGAGTATTAATGTATCGTCGAACGTGCGGCTGTAGAACAGAGATGACTCGGTGCGTAACGTGCGTAACGACGTCACGCGGTTACGTATGCAAATGAACTCCTGGTGAAGGAGCGGAGGTACGCGTTCACGCCACGATGAAAGCCGCGGAGAACGAGCAAGATTTTTCGTAACTCTTTTTTTCCAAGCGGCGCTTGGAGTCGTTGGCCTCTGCCTAAAGCGATCTCGTGGCTCCAACCGAGTGTGGCTTCGTCGACGCGGCGCGTAACGCCACGTTGCCGGAATGTCATTATTTCAGCGGGAGCTGTTTGTTACCAGCCGACTCGCAACCGACCCGGCTTCTTCACGCCGAAGTGTTTACTCGAAACTCCACCGACGTGAGTCGAGAAACTTCCCTCCCTCCCTCCCTCCCCTCACCTTTTTCCGAAAGGATGATTCTTCAGAAATTCCCCTCTCCCGGTGGCCGAGAGAATTCGTTAAAATTGTCGCGAGCCTCGGCCCGTGAGAAAGAGAGAAAGAGAGAGAGAGAGAGAGTTCGCAGGCAAGTGTGTTTTCCCGCTCTCGCTCCCCGCATCCCGCTTTGCCACTCTTTACGCCGCTACGTACACTCGGTATCTCGAGCAGTGCCACCGCAAAATTGGACCGAGCATTCTGCAACCCCTCTTCGGGGCATCGGAGTAGTTCGCCAATCTGACCGTGCACGTTGCGCTCACGTCTCGCCGGAATTCAGCATTTACCGCATCTTGGGGAAATGGCGAGCCACTTCATTGACGCCCCGACGCCGTTACTTCGTGTTTAGAGGACGCTTATCGTTAAATATCTTTATTTGTTAAAATTGGAATTTCGGGAGTTTCGCGTGCTAAAACAGCGGAAATAGAAGGTCGACTGCTTGAGATCAGAAGGGTGCCATTTTCCCAATTACCCGAAGTATGAAACAAGCTCTAGAGGAGAATATTTCTCTAGTTTTAAAGCAAGTGGAACAGACGAGTGGAATTAATGAGACACGTACACAACGAAAAATGGATTGCAATTTGGATCTGCATCAGATATTTTAAAATTAATTTCGCTTGACTAAGAAAATTAACCCCAAACTAAAACTCGCCGCTTCAATTGGCGAAGAGTTTTTATTATTGTGAATTAGAATCGCTCTGATACATTTAACATATGTTTTTATTCTCCCAGAATGATAAGCATTCCTATGTGAACACGACAGTAAAATCAACGATCCCGATGGTATTTACAAAGTAAATTCATCGATCGATGCCAGTGTAATTGGTATCGAACAATGTTTACGTGGCCCGGTTTCCGGAAGCCGACGAAACTTCCGAACAAACGAATGGACGACAGGGCTTCCTTAGATCTATGAGCGATTTCCGAATCGCTTCTGACTGCAATAAGTAAACTTCTCCCGGTTTAATTGGCCGCCTGGTCAGGCTGTCTCGTTAATTACCTCCCATTTAATTAGCGTTTACCCTCTTAGAGAGTAACAATGGGCAGGCTCTCGCGCGCTCCGTGTAAATCACTGACTTTGGATGCTCCAACGATTCGATACGCTTCCGTTCTTCGTTCCCATCCACTAACCGGACGGGACGTGTCGCTGCAGAGACTCGATTAGTATGTCCCTTCGTTGGATGCACTTACGTGTCTCTGTCTATCCGGAGACTGTTTTATGCAGCAACTCTGTTTACTAAATTCTCATCCCCTCTTTCTCTCTCTCTCTCTCTCTCTCTCTCCCTGTCCGCTGTCACTCCATTATTCTTCTCTTTGGACAAGTTCAAAGTTCGACGAATGCGAATTGAACATGGATGAGCGAATATTTATCGCGTTATTAAATATCCCGATATTGTCCAAAACTTGCGAACTGTTACAAAATAAAAGCGAGGGTCTTTTATCTTTAATTCGCTCGCGTTGTTATCAGATTGCTCGAAACGGTTTGTAACGAAATTACAAGAGAATTTAATGGCAACGTGTTTCCCTGAAAGTTTCCCAACGAGCCGCACAAACTTGATAAATATAATGCCACGAATCTTTCTTTCTTTTTCTTCTTTTTTTTTCTGGACTACTTCATTTTACAAATGGAAGGGTGAACGCGATTAAGAAATGGAATTTCAGCATCGGTTTGCCACGGTTAGATGAATCGAGGATCACGAACGTTTCCTTTAACGGAGTTTTACCCGATTCCCGAGATTGAAAAACGAAACTGGAGTTGCACGGTTCGTGAGATTTCGATAGTCGACGCTCCCGCTAATGGATCATTCGGTAAAAGACAAAACAAATGGAATCCGGGCCCTTTCTCGCAAATGGAGGTTGCCACGTTCGAGACGATGCCTTCTCTGTGAGATATACCTCTTGGAAACGTTGGCACGCGGCTTTCACTGGTCGAACAATTTTACACGATCGTTCGACTGACTTAAGAAACAGCCGTATAAATCGCCAAGTTTCCTAAATAGCCAACTCTTCACTTACCGTATTCCTCTTTTACTTTAATATTTCACCGAGAGAAAGAGGAGAAAGAACGTGAATGTGCCGTATCAATTTCTTCTTCACTTCTATTTATTTCATTCTATTTTATTTCATTTTTTTTTCTCTTTTTTTTCTGTTATTCTACCTCCATGGACGAGGTGGAATATCTCGTTACAAATATTTCCAGACTATCCAATTACGCGCAAATATTAGTGAGGCATTGTTTTACGCCGAAAAACTTCATCCGTCCACAAAATTACCAAAGAATCAGTTTATTCAACGCATCCTAATATTTCATTTGAAAAAACAACTGCAGCCGTATCGCATCAACTTCCTTCTCGTTTTTATGTTTTTCTTTTTTTCTTTGCATTCTGTTTCCATCGTCGATTTGCAGCGCCAATTTCCCGATACTATCTAATTATGTGTAAAAACAAAAACTATCGCCGGATTGGTCAGCCCGGCGTATGACGCAAATATTTTCGATTCACTGATCGATGTCCAACCGCCAACTTGCCCGCCCCCTTCCCTCTTTCTCTCTCTCTCTCTCTCTCGCTCAATTTTCGTAACATACGCGCGAACTGCGAGCAATGAAAAATTTTATAAAACGTACAAATTTCATCGGCCTCGTTAAATACGCGAACCGGCTGATATAAAATGAGTTCCGGTTTGAAACCGCGATAATTACGGGTCACGGTGTTTGTGTCCGGCGTACGTACGCGATTTCCTATCCCCTTCTCTGCCATTTTTCTCGTTCGCGAACAGGCAGCACAGTTGGTAATTACGCGGCGACCAGCGACCAGGGAGAAAGGAGAGGAGGAGACGACAAAAGCGTCGTTTTATCGATAACGAACCGCCGATATCTTGCCTCTGGATTGCACCGGAATGGGATCGTTCAGCAACTCTACCGTCGTTTGTTGAGATTTCCATCCCCTATGATCGAGTTATCCCCGAAAGGGCCACGGTCGCAGACGTAAAAAAAAGAAAAAAAAAGCCACAGACGCGTTTTCCCCTCGTCGACGCGGCGGTTCTAATGGATTTACTCGCGATTTTCGATACAACGGAGGTTACATCCCTCCCAGGTTGTGTGTGTGTGTGTATGTGTGTGTGTGTGTGTGTGTTTTTCTCGAGAATTCAAGAACGCATTCGGTCTGAAACTTGGAGCGACGGATTACGATTTATTTTGCGGCGCGAGGATTATTCTGTTCCTCCTATACGAAACAATCGGCGAGCCACTTCTCGACTCATGCGATTTTTTGGTCAACGAAAAAAAAAAAAGTGAAAAAAACGCGGAGTATTTTCCAGCCCTTAACCACATCGTTGAAAGTTAATAGAGTCAAATCGTTTAAGAGAAACGTGCGCAATTCGAACGAGAAATAACGGGATTTCCGGTTTCTCGCATTGTTGCGCGAACGCTGTTTACCAGTTATAAATTTTTGAAGTTGCCTTCGTATACAGAGCTTTCAATTTATACAGTGCATAAAACGATTAAAGCGGATTGCATTTCTAAATAAAAAGCAAATTTCCACTGCCTGTAATTACCTTCTACTTTAGAGATTGGAAATTTCAACAAATGAGATTCAACAATGACTTCTGTCGCACACTGACAGTCGTACAATTTCAAAAGTATATTTATCAGTCGATTATTTCAAGCTTTGCGTTAATACCGAAGTAATCTCGAACAGAACAAACGATCAACGTTCCAATTAATTTGCCGGCAGTCTCGTTACTCTTCCAGAGAGAGATCGTATGAACGTCGTATCACTCATTCTTGACGGGACTGAAATAATATTTGGACCCAACACTTGGGACAGCTATACAGTTTGAACAATTCTTGCTCGAGAGATTAGAAATTAATTCGAGTTGGCTCCGGGAAAACGGAATTATTATTTTATTAGATGAAGTTCACTCTGGGATCGCGCGATTGTTTTTACGTGTAATTCGAGTTCCGATCATCGATCGGCCACGCAAACTGGGATAAACATTCCAGGTGAACGAAGACAATGTTTCGCGTGAAACGGGGAATCAGTTCGACAGACTTCGACAACGAACCCGCTGTTGGATTTAATGGTAGAGGCAGTGAGACAAGATCGGTCAAGTGTCGCCTAACCTTTTATGCGTTCTTCGCAGTCGAGTCAATGAAAACGAAAATAATTGGCACATTTTTTTCGTCGATCACGTGTCCCTCGAGTGGAACAAAAGCAGATATTAATTACTTCGCTAATTAACATTCGTTGGGCGTGCTATTAAACTTCGACTTGGTTCTCTCGAAACCAGGTTAAATTACATTTGCATAACCCTGGCACGTGGGAAGTAACTACCGCGGTTTTGTTTAAAAAACGGAGCTCCCTTGTTCCTACTATGATTGCGTTTGTATGACTAGTCGGAATAGCCAGTGTTAACGGAACGCAAGTGTTCGTGAAACCAAATTACGCGAACCAAGTTTCACGTTTCTCAAAAATGTTCGACGAGAATCGATGCCAGAAAGGTATTTCGGTATTTCGGTATTTCGGTATTTCGGTATTTCGATTGACTGCCGCGTTCGAATGGATTCCAACTGTATATATAACTTGGATGTAATTGTGACAATAATTCTGACGCGAAATTGAAAGTAGAAAATAAAAATGCGACAGGATGCGCGTGGCATGCGAGATAAAGTGCTAATATTTAACGAGCGACGCAAATCCCTATTTAAGTTTCATTGCTTTGGCCACGTCCGCAGCAATATGAATTTGCATAAGCAGCCGCGGTCTAGTTATAAATCTTCGTAACTAATAACCTGCCTACGTTGATATATTCCCGTTAGATACGCGAAAGAATTTAATTCGCTGCTCGATACGAAACGAAATAAATTTTGATATTAAAAACTGTCACCGTCGTCGCTTCTGAAAAGGAGAGGAACATCACGATTCGATCGACTTGATATTCTGCCGAATTCTGCGTACGACGCGGCAAAGATTCTGACAGGCACTCGGACGGGTTGAAAAGGGTTGAGCGAGCGAGATGCTCGTCGATGCAATTTAGCGGAACGGCTACGAACGATCGTCGACACCTGTCTGCTTAACCTATATCCGCAAACTCACCTGTGACCAAATTCATTTGCAGCCGCGTGTCCGTGGAGTCTCCGTTGTTTCCGTTCCGGGGGAGAAATCTCATTTCGATCTGACTTAGCCAAGAACCGGGGAGGGTGAGGCGCAACAGACTAGAACTAGAGTTTCCGGTGTTGGCGCGGCGCTACGTGGCGCATATAAGTTTGTATGTAAATACAGCCGGGGATTCGGAATTGTTAACTACAAACCGTGATGAGACGGAATAGAACGGAACGAGATGCAAGAGTCCGCGATCTAGTTCACCGGTGCAATTCTCTCGCTCGATTCGCGAGTGGCACGTACGACGGAGGAAGAAAGGAAGAGAGAAAGAGAAAGAGAGAGAAAGAGAGAGAGATCCGCCTGCGGGTTTACGCGCGAAAACGGAACGTCGTGTCGCGCTCCGCGAATCGAAGATGAAACGGAAGATCAAACAGCCAACGATGAAACGACTGAAACGAGGAAGGATGAAACGAAAGCTTGCCCGGATGAGTAAACGTACGCAACGGTGGCAACTCTGTTACACGAGCGATCGAGGTTAAACTTGGCCGGAGATTCGACGAACTTTTTTGCTGCACGCAGCCGATACTCTCCCCGATGTTCTGCTCCGGTCGCGCAACCGGCGTGATGGGACGCGCGTCGATCGATACCGTGTCGATAACACGCCGCCGGATATTACGTGTCGGCCGAGAAAATTAACGGAGGTCTTAATGGAGGTCGACGAGAATTTTCCACGCGAATGCGGCCTAACTTCGTGTCTGCGTGGCTGCAGATTCGAACGAAGTTTCGACGATCCTTTGTGCGCGCACTTATCAATTTTGTTGCGCTCCGCGGGCGTTGAGTTTGAGGGCCGTTGTAAACGGCGGTCGAATGCAACAGTTACCCGTGCACAAAGGGAATTCGGACGTAATCTGAGATATACCGTAATTGCTTGTTCAAAGCGCGTGCCTTTGGATCGGTGTTCGCTATCGTTGTGAATAATAAATGGCCGAGTTCATCGAGTAATCGTTGCCGTGGACGTTCAACTTGAGAAAGAACGCGAACACAACGGCGAGGAACGAATGTTTTTCGCAATACGAACCTCGTACGTGTCTTTGACACTTTGTGCACGGCGAACCGACGTTACCACAAATCCTCCTCCGCGAGCATGGTACGGACAGAGAGCGTACCGCGTGTGTACGTGCATGGGAAATTGTTGGTCACGAATCCGCAGATATTTGCACGGCTATTAAAGCCGGTTAATCAAGCGTCGCGAGGGATCTAATGAAAGGAAATGCACCCTCTGAGACTCGGGCGGATACAATTTACGAATTTATCGATACCATTAATTCGTGGCTGGTGGCGTCGTTTGTGAAGTCAAATTTCCGTGTCTAGTCGCCGGCCTCTCGATTATCGGTGGAAAATTAACCTTGAAATTACAGCAACGACCCGACTTCCAATCGCGAATATCGCTTGCCGAGCAAATTACTGCCCCAAAGTTGTTCTCCCCCTTGTGGATCGACCGGCGACCGGCGACCGGCGACCGATCGATCATTTTTTTCGCAGAAAAACTGCAACGTACAATTGGCCACGACCGGCTACAAACTCGATACGAATCGGTGCGCGCACATTAGCGAACGTCGGAGAAATAATTGAAGAAACATGGCCGAATCGAGTTAAAACGTTATTTGCGATCCTATTACCGACCGCGTTCCGTTCGAATAGCACGATTTATTGAATTATTAAGTTCACGCGATTTTATTGAATCCATTGCGATTTATGAACAAACCAACCGCGCGCCGTTGCTGCAACATCTGCGTAAGCGATTTAAAATCTGGTTTCATTCACTGGATACGATCTCTCACTGGCGTCCCTTTTCTTCCACGTGTTAATTAATCATTCGTACGATCGTTTATTTCGTGCGAATTGGTGGCAGCTTGGATTAAAAATCCGGCAAATTCACCGTAGCTCTTTCCGTTGCGCGAAATGCCTCTTTCACAAACGTGAAAATGGTACCTTCTTGATCACTGAGGCTTGTTTTCAAGGGAATTTACGAGGATATGGACTTGCCGAGTTCTGTGAAATTTGACAATTGCGAATACTGTTAATTTAATCGAAATGGCATATTACAAACTGCAATGAAAGAAGTCGTGTCGTGAAAGTAAAAATGGTACTTTTTGGTAAACGACAAATTCAAAGATGTAAAATACTTGCCGTATTCTGTAAAGTTTGATTACAAATATCAATCGAATTAGAAAGATGTAATAAACTACAACGACGAACAAAATAATAATATTTCGAAAGCAGTCGTGTCCGAATATTTTCGAGTAATAATCTATAAATTTGTTTGTGAGCGAGCGCAAAAAGTGGTACTTTTTGGTGGCCAAGGGTTATTTTCGCTGTGAAACACGATCTGTGAAGTTTTATTACAAAATTACAAATGTTAATCGAATTATAAGATACTACAGACAAAGACTACGACGAACAAAATTGCAATATTTCGAAGGAAGTCGTGTCGGAATATTTTCAAGCGGTAACGTACAAACACGTTTGTGAGCAAAATGGTAATTTTACTAATTCCATTGAGTTATAACAAACTACAACGACCAACACAGAGAACAAAATTATTATTATGTTTCGAAAGGAATCGCGTCCGAATACATTCGTGCGACAGCTCGTTCGTCACGTGACGAACGACGCGGCAACCGTGCCACGACGACGCAATTAAAACGGACAATAACCGGCTGTGTGAGTGTTTCAATTGGCAAGCGCTCTACTCGTTTGCTTCTTAGAGAACGCGGCCGTGTGCCGCATTTATCACCTGCTGACACCGAGGACACTCAAGTACGCCGCCGCCTGTAGTACATTGCTACGTGGTGGTCTCGCGAGCGAACAAAAGAGAAGCTGGGTTACGTCGCCATTGTACCGACACTCGAGCCCTTTGACGTTTACCTCGAGCACACCGGATAGCGGACAAATCCTAATTCAGTTGGGTCGAATTAATCAAATTACCATGACTCCCTGTTGTCCCTCTCCCCTCTCCCCTCCGCCTTCACCACCGCCGCCGCCTTGTCTCGTCACGACTCCTCCGCTGTTTCGATCTCCATCGAACACACCTCATCTTGGAATAACCGACGACGTTCGTCGAGGGGTGGCGAGTGGTTTCAGCCAGTTAAGGGTCCCCAGGTAAACACGAGTAATCCAATTTCTACGTCGAGCGCCGCGAGGTCAACAGAATTTCGGGCACGTCATTGTGGCTTCCTAATTCCGTTCGCCTTAAAACACACAACACGGCCGTGCACCGCCTGCCTCGGACGCGTTACTCACCCCGGATCACGTGTCTTTAATTATCTTATTTCCCCGTTGCGCATCCCCTGTTAACGATTTCGATCGCGTCTAATAACGAAACGCTAATAACGAAACGCGAAAAACTACTTGGTACGGCAATTATTCGAGTAGCTTTCACGTGGTGAATGAAATTGTTCCATTCGTCGACACCGGAGAAATTAGATGATTTCCAAGTATTCGGTAAATACGTGGATGTTACAATTTCCCCTGAACGGATCAAATTGCGACTTATCACGCGCTTTCCCCGCGTGGTTTGCATATTTCTGAAAAAAATTCGAAACGTTGCGTTCTCCGAATCGTAAGAGCGCGTCGTGGCGGAGGATGAAAGTTATTTGAATTGAGACGCTTTCAATTATCACGCCACGACGAATTCTTGATTCGCAACGATTGTGATTTCCAAACAGACGAATTTTAGAGGATAGTCCACCGGAGAAATGAAGATATCCGAACGGGATTCGACGGGATAAGCTATTATTAGATGGCAATTAGCGCGACGAAGTAGGCCTCCGGCTTGGAAAATCTTGATACAGGCCATTCCATTAATGCCGTAGAATCCGTAACGCGGCGCGCATAGCTGCATGCACCGCTCGCTCGAATGCTTATTAGCACGCGAGATGCTTTGCTCCTCGAAATCCGAAGCGGATCTAGGCCGCTACACGCTTCGACGTTTCGTTATTTCGTTACGTGTCCGCCATATTCTGCCCGGCTTAGCTTTGCCAGCATTGTTGCACGCGCTTACAACTTTCCCGTCCGGTTCCCACCGTTGATTATTCTCACGAAAACAACTATCAAGATTAATTGATCATTAGTCGGCATTGTTCGAGGCTACGTCCCTCTCTCTCTCTCTCTCTCTCTCTTTCTCTCGTTCATTTTTCCCGTTGATCGCGAAAAAATAAAGATGCAAAAAGCTTGGAAAGAACATGATGGATAACCCGTGTTCGCTGCTTTTTCGCCGTGCCATCGCTGTTTAACGTCGGGCATTAATATGTTGAAAAATGACTTTTCGCGAGTTTACGTCGCGTCTCTAATGGCCGATGCCTCGTAAGACACTTCTTTCATCCGCGCCGCCCTCTTTTTCCCCCCTCTTTACATTCTCAGGCTTGGTTAACTCATCGTGATGTATCTCGACGCTTTTGAAAGTGGTATTACTTTCTTCACCGACAATGCTCGCCACCGACGATCTTCAATGCCCTCTTCTTCGGCCGCGCGTTCTTTCGTTTCAACAAGTGTCACGGTTTCAGGGGAGGATTATTATTTAATTGTATAACTCGGCGGTGACTGCTTTCACGGTCAATTTAAATGCTAAACAAACTCGTCTAACTCGCACAACGTTTGTACTTTTTTTTTATATATATTTGAAAATAAAGAACAACGCGTGTTTTGATTACCTCGTTAAGAAGTTACGTATTCAGAATGATTCGCGAAGCTTGCGTCGAATTTTTTCGGTTTGCGACTCGAGGAACGCATAATACCTCGAGTTTTGCACCAGTTTATCAGCTTCGATAAAACAAACAAGCTTCAACTGAACGTCACGATCGATCGAACGCGAACTTTTGTTAACGTTGGAAATTTTATTGGCGGATTCGACGAGACACGCGGCAAGTTGAACGACACGAGCGTGTAATGCCATGTCGTAGGTCGAGGCACGAGCGCGAAGCATTATATCGCTTTTAAATCCGTTAATGCGGGCTTGGGAAAGGCAATTTGCATAGGTTTCACAGCAACATACACCTATGTGGAACGTGGGCCTAGGACTATCATTGCCATAACCTGGATCCGTATTCCCTAATCCTTCGGAATTTGCCGGTGGCGCTCGCATCGGAAACCGTTCGTGGCGCCGCTCTCGCTTGAACGAAGAAGCGCCATTTAAACAAAGTTGCCGGCTCGAACGTTTTTCCCCCTCGATTTTTCTCCTCCCTCGTTCGTTGCTCGTGAGGGTACATAGCGATTCTTTTCCCCCCTCGAGTCTCCTCTTCTCGAAACGAAATTTTCGCTCAGGGGCACGCGTGAAAGGTCGACTTCCGCCGTCGTTTCATATCTTTCGTTCGTGGCTTACTACTGTTCTTATTTTTTCCATCTTTCTTCTCTTAGCCCTGATGTTTGTTTTTTATCTTGTTTCTTTCCCTGCTCTACGCACGTTCTTTCAAATTCCAGTATCGAGCTTCATCGGCTTCTTTTCGCGATCGCGGTGGTATCAATTCGCCTCATGGTTCGTCATACGAAAAAATGAAGGGTGAAAGTCGATACACGATCTGTGCAACTGCAACATGCTGCAGGTTGGTTTCAACGATCGCAGCGACTCTTTAGCACTCTTGCCCTCGACTTTCTCGACCTTCGATATACCGTTCCACTTTTTCCTCTACTTTCTTTCCAATTTCTCTCGCTGTTGCTGGTTTTTCCGACTTTGTTCCTTTTTCTTTTTTTTTTTTTTTTTTTTTTTTTACTCTCGACGCCCGTTAAATCACGCGAGAGGCTATAAATCCGGCGCATTTCCAGGACAGCTGATCCAGCAGGAAATATCGGCAAAGTGGAGCAACCGTTCGAGACAAATATACGCCGTATCCTAAACGCGTCTCGTGCATCTCTTGCTATCCCTTTGGATTCGCTGTTAAATCGAGCTCGTCCCAGAAAAGCATCCGCAGCCTACTCTGTTTTTTTATTTTCTATCTTTTTCCTGCTGCGTCGCGAAATTTGCAGGTGAACCGCGCAGCTCTAACGTTTAAATTCTGTTTAATTTACGAGGCTTTCTATAGAGTTACATCGGCAAAACGAACGATGGAGTTGCTCTGCGAGTTGCTCGATGGAGCTTCGTGCGATTTGATACTTCTGTAAACATTGTCAACTAGACTGAACAGAAACTTGCATCTTGAATATTGAACATTCTTGCGCTCTGAATCGTGATTTAGTTTATATCTCCGTTGGATATATTCCTTTGAATGTTACCTAGATCAGAGTTCAGAAGCATCGCGTAGATCAAGACGGTCGCTGACTCGCGAGCTTGTTATGTTGCCATCTAAAAATGGTTGGCATCAATTGTTTATCGATGCTTTAATTTCATCGTTTTTAGATGACCTACAGTTCGATTAAACGGCTGGATCGAACTACCCCGTTCTAACAAAAACGGGCTCGCGGTAGAAACCGTAGAATATTCATTTTAGGCAGAAACCAAAAACGGCATAGTTTTCACGCCGTAAAGAAACGATAGAATTTTCAATACGTACAGAAACGATTTACTTTTCAATCGATCAAGAAATCGGTCCAATTTTCATCGAGTAACCAACGTCGTCAAGATAGGTTACAAGTTTCTTTCAATCTGAATCCCTAAAGTTTCTCGCGAGTTGCATTTAATTGCATAAAAATTTCACTTTCGGTTGGACGAGGCAAGTTCACGATCCAGTGCTGTGATATTGCACACATTATCGAATACCCGGAAGCCAAACTCGCCGGTACGGCCAGTACACAGCCACGAGCATGTGCAGCGTTATACATCACACGTCGCAACAATACATCCTCTGCTAGATATCACGATGAACGCTCCCCTCTGGATATTTCACGGATCTTTCGATCCTCGCGCAAACGAGAAATTTCGATCGCGACGTCTTAGAAATCGTTACTTCTCCGTAACGAGACACTGTCTTCGCAGGGGAAGCTGAAAAGGAACGCTCGCGAGCGACCGGACGGCACGTGGCGAGCGGCACCAAAGACAAACCTACTTGGAGGAGACGTGGCCTGGAGAACCGCAAGATGCGGCCAACGCCGCGCGGTTGGATTCCACGTGGCCATCGACACGCTGTAACGATCTACCGGGTGTCACGTGCGACTTCACTGGCTTAAATAACGAGCGCCGATACGTCGAAGGAGACCGGGACATCGAGTGTAAGGGATGGTCGGAGGTGAAGGAGGAGAGAAAATGGATCTCGTGAAGAGGGACGCCGTCCAAGATAGCGAGAGTAAGAGTGAAAGAGGGAAAGCGGCGCGATCCCGCAGGGAGATGCAGAAGGAGGGGAAGCTTGGTATAAAAATGGCGTGTAGAGAAAAGGATGGCGGGGAGAAGGGGGAGGGGACAGGAAGTGGAATAAAAATGAGGGTAGTTACCGATGGCGGTCGGATCTTTCATTTGATTCCACGCGCCGTTGGAAAAATTGCATTTGTCCCCGGCAGCCTTTCGGCTTCGAGTAAGATACGGCACTGCGCGAAAGGGCGCCCCCGGGACCTTTACGCGAGATCAGATATTATGTTAAACGGTTTTAGTTATTCACTCGACGCTCCCCCCCCCACGTCGGTGTAGGATCTTTTGCGTTCTTCTTCGTTTTTGGCCCTCGGGCGGCGTCGTAAATCCGCCTTTGGTAATCGAGGACGATTCGCGGAGAACCGTTCCCGTTCCTGTTCACCAGGAGGTCTCTTCGAACGAATGATTGACCTCCTCCGAGGGAGCAAGGAGCTTGAAAAAAAGAAAAAGAGAAAAAGCTTTATCCAGCCAAATCGGAAGGATGGGGGAGCAGGGACGAACAACCGTGGAAACGGCTGATACAGAGCATCCGCGAGGAAACAAACGAAATCGAACGAGAACCGGTCGCTTCGAAGATAATGAAATATCTGCGATCGTTCTTTTTTTTTTCTGTAGCGGCGCTATCTTGGGACGCGATTTTCGAATTTGCGACCAGACAAATCGCCCGATGGAGATGATCGGTCGATAGCTTAAGCCCCAGGCAGTGTTCTATGGATGGTTTAAGGGCAAAGAGAAGGTGTTCCTCTTTCTTTCAATTCTCCCCTTTCCTTTCCCTCCGTCGATTCGGTATTCACGCGGCACGCCAGATATTCGTTCACGCTTTAATCCGACGAACGTGAATCTTTCAGCCAGAACTGATACGGCTGAGATAAAGAAGGGAAATAAAGCGAGATGCCGCTCGTATCGTCTAAACGTTAATACCCATCTGTGGATCTATGGAGTCTTCAACGCGGAAGGAATTTAGAGAAATGATCAACGAAAAATACGCGAGTACGTGTACTCGTGAAGATGATACGCTGAAATCCACACTTGTGAACTATCGACGCGTCGATGCGAATATAAACAACGAAACTTCCTTAATCCAGACGTGTCCAACTCGCATACAGTCATTAGACCATATTCGGTACGATGAAAATTGGAATAATTGAATAAGAATTTTATTATTTGAATAATTTTAACCATGAACATTTTCCACGTGTGAATGTTGACCACAGATTTTTTCCCCATAAGCAAAAACAAAAAATAGAATAAGAAGAAAAATTTTTGGAGAAACATCTTGGAAATATTTTTCGCATTGCCACTACTTGTACCAAACCAGATATTGATGAACTGGTATCTAGAAAAACTCAGTGTTCTCATAAAAAATTTTCATATCTTTTTTAATTAATATTGTAGTATCGTGGTTATTATAATATGTAGTTATATTTTTAGTTACGTTTAGATATAACAGATGGCCTGTTTACTGATCATAGAAATGCGTGAACGAGAAAATATGAATGTAATGCGAGAAACACAGCGTGGAGTGTTTTTCTTTTTGAAAAGAGGAGAGTGGTGCGAATTAAAAAACGGAGTCGATCAGAGTCGTGAGAAAACGTTAAGAAACAGAATGGTTAAAAGAGTAAGTCGTTTAAAAAGAGTTTATTTGAATCGTTAGTCTGTGTTGTTTGTCTTGTGCAATTATCTTTTGTTTTATTATTGTTATTTAATAAATATCATTTATATTATATCTCTACAATATAAATATATTTTTCCAATCAATGTATTGTTTCATCAGTTGTTTTAATATCCTAATAAATAACATAGGTTACATTCAACTGACGAGAAGATATGTAAACTATGCGCGGCCCTCGACAAATTTTTACTGGCCAATGAGAAGATCTGAAAGGTTCGCGTCTTAACAAAAAAAAAAAAAAAAAAAAAAAAAGGAAAAGAAAGAAAAATGAAAAGCGAATTGTTGAACGTTCATTCAATCCTGATCATGTAGGAAAAGTCAATTTCATTCGAAAAACGAGTTTGACAAGGCAAGCGGATGTGGCTGCATGCGTCCGAAACCTTTGTGCGTTCTGAAAACACGCGCGAAATAAAACGTATCGCGCGGGTTTCGTTTCATAGACTCGTTTAATGAATTTCTGCCGGGAAGCAAACGTTGTCGTAAAATCGCCATACGATTTCGCGGTGAAATTATGGTGCACGCAGGCGAGAGTTTCATAAAGCCGTGCGAAGGGAGAAAGGGAGAAGAGGAAGGGAGGGAGGGTGGACGCGTATCAACGAAGCGCGAGCAGCGAAAAATCGATGATATTTCGATAGAATATCTAGCGTTGCCCTCGGCGGCCCGCTTTTCCAGCCTTCGTCAGCGTTGCCGCGTGTTTTCGCCGTTCATTTTTAGACATGTCGGCCCGGCGTGGTCGCAATAATGGCATTAACCATGCTTGTGTCCACGGCAAAATACGTTACGTCACAACGCGTCCGATCTATATGTGTAACGAAGATGCCAGGAAAATTGTTGGAGTTTGAGCAGCGGGGGGCGCGATTTTTTTGAAAGGAAAAACACAGGAAAATACAGGTTACGAAGAATTTTCGAAACACGAGCTTTGAAAAAGATCCCGAAAACGATTTCAACGAGCGCCAGATTTTACGTGTAATTTTCGTTGACGTAACACGCGCGTTATTCGCGAATATTCCTTAGGCTGGAAGCCTTTCGCGTTTGAGATGGAGACCTCGCAAAAGCGGAGTTGCAAAATAAACGGGTTGGAAAAGTAGAGTGGGCCGAGCTGGTGGGTTCCATTCGAACGTGGAGAAGCAAGGACGAGACGGGTCGAAGGTCGCTAGGCGGAAGCTTTGCCACCGTAACGTCCGTTTTAATAACGTGTCAGAGAGGAACGAGCGTTGATGTTCTTTGGCTTGGTGTACGCTCGCCACAGGGACAATGCCCGGCTCCGCTAGAGTCCCGTGGTTAGAATATTTTACAGACAAAGCTGTTCGAACCGGGCTGCACGGAGAAGCGTCCGAGGTTCGCCCCTGTTTTACTCGGAACGAGCAAAAGAGAGGGAAAAGAGGCGGGAGCGGACCGAGAGAGTCGAGGAAAAAATGGACGGCAGGTGGTATCGAGAAGGGAAGAAGATTGATAGAGAGACGGCAGTGGAAAGAAATTAAAAAGTGGAAGAGGAAGAACGAGGACGGACAGGGCGGATGGAAATCAAAAGTCAAAGGGGAAGAGAAAAAGAACACGAGCCTGGTGGAACAGACAGACGGAGAGGAGTGTACAGGCGCAACGAGATAGAACGACCGACCGAGAACGAGTATTTGCGAGAGAGGAGTTGATAAAATTTCGAGGTTCGTGGAAACCAGCCTCTCAAACTTAATCGCCAATGAAATTTGAAAATATTTACGCACAACGTACGTGATACATACCTTGCAGATACTTTCGCAACCGTGAAAGTTCGGACCGTAAATTCGCTTGCAAATGGGCAAACGGGGTACAAATGGATAAAAGGGACAGGAAAGAGAAAGAAGGGAGGAAACAAGAAAATGGAAACTAAAGTCGAAGAGGAAGAGGAACGGATGGTACCGGCGCAGCAGACGGGAGGAGGAGAACGTACAGGTCTAGTCGCCAAGCTAGAGCAGGCAAGATATGCAAAGTTTGGAACTTAATTCATTTCTAAGGCGCCTCACGCGAATCGTGAACGTGCTAGATCGCTGGCTGCGGTGTTATACTTGCCATTGCGGCTTCCGTACATCCGTGGCTCCGCAAATTATTAACCGCACAGCACTGGCGTGCTCGTCGGCAGCTTTCCTAAACAACTTCATCCCGATTCGATGACCTCTCCCTTCCGTTCTCGCTCGCTCCTCTCGCCACCTCCGCCGCTTCCCCTCCGACGTTAACTTCCCGACGTTTGATTTTAAAACTTTGCCAGGAGCGGGTGACCGGTTCGAGAAGTCGTCGATGCGTGGACTTGCACTCCACGGTGCAAGTTGTACACGAACCGGCTCTCCCCTCCTCCCATCGCTCCCTGCATCTCGTGTACGAACCTCCCTTCCGCTTTGAATTCCATTCCTTTCGGCCCCTCGACTTCACCGATCGCTCCGGGACTCCGCGAAATTGCGTTTCCCAGGCAAGTCGTCGCAGATCTTTGTGGAGATTACCAGAACCTGATGAAAATACCCCCGGTCTCGTTCGCCTCTCGATTCAGATGTCGTCTCGTTTCCCACGCCGCGCCGCGCCGCGCCGCGTCTCCTCTTTCTACCTCACGTTTCTTTTTTCTCGTCGTCGTCGTCGTAGCGACAAATTCCAAGCCGCGATGAAAACGCTCGAATTCGAGATGATGCAAAGTTCGATGAATTAGCGCGCTTAATCTTGCGCGCGGTATATCGAGCGATATATTATAAACCCGACGCTGCGAATCGCCTCAGTTCAATCTCGCGAGAGAACGTGTTATCGCCTTCTAATCTTTTTCTTTTCTTTTCAATTTTTTCCCCTCCTTCTTTCTTTTCTTCGATTTTTTTCGTCTTTCCTCTTTTTTCTTTCTTTCTTTCTTTTTCATTCGAGGGGCGACGGCAAGATTGAAAACATCGATAAGTAGCAGAGGTACGAGAACGGACCGCGATGGCGAAAGATTGAAACGTCAATTACGTCGGAGGAGGGAGATTATCGAAATACCATCCGTTTGAATTATCGCAGCGCCACTTGGCCAGGAATATCGATTATCCGAAAGCTCATATAGAATGTAAATAAGCCCATCCTCCCTCCCACGTGTCTGTTGTTTATTCGAGCCTAGTGGCCATTCATTGTCCCCTATCGAGGCGCTGCTGTTCTACGAATTTATCTGTTGTGCGCGTGGACCTCTTACTCGACGTGAAATATTACACGCCGAATCCGTTTCATTGTTTTCTTTCTTTTTTCCCTTTTCTTGCCTTTTTGGTTTTCGTTTCACTCGGCGCGCCCGCCACGATCACTCACCGAAACAGAGCGAACAACATCGGCAATTGATGTAAAAATATGCAGCTACCGTGCTAACACAGTGTCGTGAGGGCTGCGTCTTAAAAAAAAAAAAAAAAAAAGAAAGAAAGAAAGAAAGAAAGAAAGAAAGAAAGAAAAAAACACTGTATGGAAAGGATCGTACGAGCCGCTTTTTATTGTGCCTATCAATATTTTATGGCGCGAGTTCATCCTAGAAGCACGGGTCACCAAAGAAACATCGTACATGCATAAAACAGCAACCTGACGAGTCAGCTGTCTCTAACAAAAGCATGAATTCTTAAGGGCACTTGCCACGTTTCGCAGCACGCTCTTACAAACGTTTACGTAAATAGAAGAAGTCTGTCCGTCCCTAGCCGGCCGACTCGCGAGACGAGAACCGGCTGACTAGAGGCGGATTCGTTCTACTGAAACGTAATCCGCGAGAGAATCAACCACCACGCGTTCGATATTCCATAATATTTCCAACTTTTCGGCAGCTAGCCGTCGATTCTACGTTGATTTCACATTCGACGAACTCTTCCTCGAATTTGTTAATAGCGTAAATAAAAGGGAAAGAACAAGGAAAACGTTAGAACCATTATAATCAAAATGACCGAATTATAATATTTATAATTTTTTGTAACAATGCATTTTTAGACACTCGACACTTAGGTGATTTTTAGTAAATTATATTAATAGAATCTTGCGTTCTTTATTGTATTATTAGCTTCCCTCTCGCTCGTTGCAATTTCTTTGCTGCAAGTATTCCACTTTAGTCGTCGGTGTAACAATTCTTGGTGTTAATGAAAGCGAAAGTTAACCTTTATGAACCGTGTGTTCTTCTTACATTTTTTTTTTTTTTGCTGCGTGCATAACACGTATATAGGCACTGCATGACGATACAAGATAGCGAGTAGTTGAACCGCCAGCCACGGTCGTGGAAATTCCAAGAACTGCATGAATAAGGCAGAGGCTTTTTCCCCCATATCGAACAATATCGCAACTCGGAGTAACGATATCACGGATTTTCCTAATTTTCAAACACACGTTGTCAAGATTCGTATACATTCGTATAGTTTCTCCGACATTACATGAATCCGACACTACGTCAGGCGTATTCGACGAGGTGTTCGTTTCTCTTAGTAACGGTTAGAAACGCGCTGGCTCATCGTGGAAACTTGATATTCGTCTCGGGGGTTGTTTCACCGAGGCAGCTGGCAAAAGGCGAAGAGGGAGACTGGCGAGAATGAAAAGAAGGAAAAAAGAAAGGAAGAGAAAGAGAAAGGGGGGAGTGGGGAACAACGATACACGCTGTTAAAGAGAAACGACAAGGGGATGGAAAAAAATTACACGGTACGCGTAACGTTTGCAAACGGCTGCTATCTAAAGTACGCCACTTTACGTCTCGAGCAGCCACCGGCGCGGCGCAGGAATGAATTCTATAAACACATCCGGCCTTATTCGCGTGCAGAATCCACTTCATTTGCGACCAAGTGCTTGTTTCATCGTGCCACTTCCCCTAACGGGGATAAAGCCGGCGTCCGTAACGAATGCATAACGAAGGAGGCTTCTTTTTCATCGTCGTTGGTCGTTCGAGTGGCCTTGAACATTCTCGCCTCGCTCTCGTTCCTTCGTGCCCGCGCGAAACATCAGCCTCTGTCTATCGTCCGCCTCGTGTCACACAGATTTCAAGGAAAAGATTTTCGAGATCGTTATTACCCGAGGCAGAGAAACGTGTCGCGTGTGACGAGTGACGCGTATGTGAAAGACAATTCCGGGAATAAAAATCGCCGGCAGCGTTTCGCGAGAGATTCCCGAAAGATAAAGTCAGCGCGCGCGAGACCGAGAAAAATCTCGTGGCGAGCACGAGGATCGTGCTAGGAGCGTACTAGGCTCGTAAGACTCCATGAAACGTATGAAAATTGCTGCTAGACTATAGCCTATCGTTCGAGCATTCCTACCGTTTTCAATCGCAGCCATCCCCCGATACGATTACTCCGCTATTTCCCGCTCGTTCCGCTAAAACTCCCGCTCCCTTTTATTCGCTCTTTACGGGAACATTCGGCCATCGACCGAAAAATCCTGTAGAGGATTCTCTGCCGCAAAGATGTCGTCCGGCCGTACGAATACGAGCGATCGTATTCGGAAGTGAAACAAGCAAACCACTTTCCGATTACGTTGCCAATTGCCACGCGATACCACGTCGCAAGATCCTCCACGTTGCTCGCCCCCCAAGAGATATACACCTGTATTCGAAGCTTCGACGGCGACGAAAGTGCGTACACCGTCGATTCATGCTGGCTGTTTCGGAAAGTAGGTGTGCACAAACGTAGGTTTGCGTTCAGGTGTCGTTAGTTTCGATCTACGAAACATCTTCGGTGTGTTCTCTCGCGGAATCGTTGTAATTCGAATAACTGTAAAACTGAACTGCAGCGTAACGCTTCACGCGCAGTTATAACGGACGTTGCGATAATAAAACGACAATGCTATCACTGATATGCACAAGAGCACCGGCGCGTATATTTATTTATCGACAATCAAGAGTACAATTATTGCGCGGCGTATTGTTTACCGCAATTGACGAGTTGCACGCAATCGAGTGCGCGAATCGACCGTTTGCAACTCGACTACTCGGTTCTCGCTCGGTTCTTCCTCGAACTTTCCGAGACACTCAGCGAAAACGCGCATCAGAGCGTGAAACGGTTGTTGGAGATATGAATGGGTCATAATTTCACGGGACGCGAAAGCGACGCGAGAAGAAGGGGGCAGAGCTACGCCAAGGATATCGTCCTGGTACAGATAATGCTCTCGCACGTATCGCGCTCGTCATCTATATTTGATGGCTCTATTTAGATAACGGCGAAGTGTGCCTTCTCGCAGCGATGCCCGCGGCCGTTGTTGTATCACTCCGCGAGAGATTGTACCGTATCCACTCCGCGTACCACGCACTACACGCACATTCCACGTGCAGCAGCCGGCTGAAGACGATCGTCGAGTTCGGGAACCGGAATATCGATTCGGTGCGACGTTCCAAGGATGCTCGGCGTTATTGCCGCCTCCTCTCCTCCACCCCTTCCCCACCCCTATCGCTCCTCCTCTCCACCAGCGTCGGACCCGTCGGGTTCTCGACCCGTGTTCCACTATAAATCGGATTTTTCCCAAGGACAGCCATGACAGATCCTCCGTCTGAAACCCGCGGCCTGTTGCCAGCGTCGCGACGGCCAGGCATCGATTTAAATTTCGCCCGGGGGATATCGGAATCCCCGACATCGAGCCGAGCCGATGACGCCGAGATTAAGCCGATACGTGTCGCCGTGGTTTCCATGGGGAGCCATCGTCGGTTTTCGGCTCGGTTTAGCGCGAGGAGAAGGTTGAGACCTCCTCCTCCTCCTCCTCCTTCTCCTCGTCTCAACGATTTAAGAAGATTCCGATCGTTATGAGTTCGCTCTCTGCCGGCGGAATATTTCCCTCGAACAATCAATCGACGGCGAACTTCGTTTCCGAAGGGTCGCGAAAACCGCGCTCGAGAACAGAAATAGGGCAACATTTAAGGGTTATCATCCGATTTGAAACACGTTTAGAAATTTTAACGCGGAGAACGTTGCCCGAACGAGAATCGCTCGACGAACGAACACCTCGATCGTGACATTTTGACCCAAACGAAAGGTGCAAGGCAATTCCCTGATCGACTTCTTCGCGGGAGTTGTTACGTTCGGCTTTTAAATCGACCGATCGGCTGCAACAAATCGGCCGGAGGATAATGTTGGCAGATCCTCCGGAATCACGGCCGGTAATTGTCGCCGGGTGGAATTTTCGCGCTCAACCAGCGGATTCATACGGACAGGGAAAACAATTTAACCAACAATTAAAAGCTTGTTCGGCATTATCCCGCCGCTACGCCCCTCTCTCTCCCTCCTCCCTTTCACAGTCACCGTCCCGTAAACCAGGAAACGCTCTTTGCATTCTTTCTCTCTCTCTCTCTCTCTCTTTCTCTGTCTCTCTTTCTCTGTCCTTTGTTGTCCCTGTTTTGTACGCGCCACGGCCGACTCAATAATTTTCGCGTCCCGTCTACAATCGAGCTTTTATTCTTGCTGAAAAGCGAGTTTCGGCGGGGACGGCGGCACTCCGCACGTCAGTCCGCAACTTAATTATCAAAACGGTGCATCAGCTGGAACAAATCGGCCGCCAGTTTGCCGCAAAACAAATAAATATGCCGGGACAAAGGAGGGAAAAGTGGGGAAAAGAATGGAACGAAAGCTGGAGTGCGGAACGCCGGAGGGGGGGGGGAGAGGAGGATGGAAGGGATGAGGGCGCGTTTATGAAAAGCGCGTTAATGAAAACGAACGTTGCCCTGGCCTTTATTCATGCCGCGTGCAAGCCACAAGTCAACTCTGGTTAACGGGTTCATCCTCTGTTCTTTTTCCCCATGGAAATTCCTCGCCACGTTCCTTGGGATACTTTCGAACGTAAAAACTTGTTCTCGCAGCGTTAACCGGCAGTGAACATGAGTGACAACGAAAGAAACGACGTTAGATTTCTGATCGACTAAAGTGTCAGATTCTGAAAATAATTTAGTATCTCTAATGTCAGAAGTTGAAATATTTTCAAGCTTGCTATATAGCTCGGTGTACGACGTAGACATTACGAAATCGAGCAGAACTTCACTTTCAATTTCCGACTGATATTTTTCGAACGGCAACGTGCGTCCAATTTCATTGCATCGCGTTCCAATTAATTACCCGGATGGGACTGTTTCTAGGTTAGAAATAAAACGTAACCAGTTTTCGAGCGAGAATGAAACCAGACTGTGTCCCACTGGCCTATCTCCGCGGCGGTGGAACACCGGTAACAGCATTAAGCCGAAACAGTGGCGCTTAAACGATCCAATTAAAAGTGGCCAGGACAAAGCGATAAGGGTGGCGTTGATAGTAATTGGAATGAAGCAAGCACCAACTGAGCCACGCTGAGAACGTTATATACAGATACGGCGAGAAAGACGATCGAGTCGCGAGGAGAGAAACCTCCTTCCACCAGCCGGCGCGACGGCGACGTGTTCTCGCGGCTTTGTTCGACTCCCGGCGCGGAGTGATCCTTCGAGAAGGAAAAAAGGCGGCCAGAGCGTTGCCTCGTAGAAAGCTCGAACGAGTCAGAAAGTAATTACAGAGAAAATGAAGCCGCGCTCGCGTTGAATCTTCGGGTAGGGGGAGGGGGGAAGTGGAGATCCCGTTCCTCGGCGAGAAAGAGATTGCCCGGGCCAGCCGAGGGTGTTCTGCGAATGACAAGCGGCTCGCCTCGCCCGCGTACCGCGATAAGCTATGATCTATAGCGTACGCTCGTGAAAACATTGAAGTTAAATGTATTTGTGGAAAAAACTCGCGCTGTCTTGCGAGTCTGTTAAATTCACGATGCTTCTTCAGGTTTCGGATATTTAGCTAGTTGTTAAGAAATTAATTATTATTTAACCGTCTAGTGTCAACGAGGTACTTGTGTCTGTAACAGGCTATTGAAATTCAGCATTTCCTTGCTCCAAAAGCGTTCGTCGAAGAATTTGACGCGAGAGATAGATCAATGAATTTTTTTGTATATTGAAATCTACGAGCTTCGTACGACCAACGCACAACTGTAAATTAGTTATACATGTATTCGGGAAAAACTCACGTTGCGTGGCAAGTCTGTTAAATTCACGATGTTTCTTGCGGTTGCAGATATTTAATTAATTATTAAAAAGCTCGCTGTTTAAATGATTATGTTGAGACGTCAAGAAGCCACACCGCTGTATGTACTCATGTTTATAATAGACCTTGAAATTCAATGCTTTCTTGCTCCAGAAGCGTTCATCGAAGAATTCGACAAAAGATACATCGGTGAATTTTTACTTCGCTCGAGTCAATAAACATTGTACGCAACTGTAAATTAAATATACTGATCGAAGAAATTTTCAGACATAATGAGACGAAAGTTATTACGTGCAAGATATTCGTTAAGCAATATTGCAAGCAATATTTCTTTACTAGATCGTGCAAGACGCGACAGAGGAAGGGGAAAAGAAATGAAACTTAAGAATGTTTTCTAAATGGCAGTCTTCCATGCTTTTGCAAAAATTCTACGATGTTCTAAGAATTATCGGCCGGTAACCACCTCTTCTTCCGCTTCGTATTCTCCACATTCAAACTTTCTCCATACGCTGGATTTCAGTTTGTCGCCGTTTTGAAACGGGATACGAAACGATTGCGATTGAATTCGCAAGGGAACATACCGAAATGTGAATCACCGATTTCAATGAAATTTCGCATAAATGTAGTTTTCAAGAAAATATTTCACCCGTATTCTTTCTTATCGACAATCGTCGACGTTAAAGAGGTGAAAACTACCCTCAAATTTGGAGGTGTGGAACAAATTTTGTCAAATATCTGAGAAATTATTGAAGATGTACATTGATGATTAGTATTTCTTAACAACGAATTTAACAGTGCATACTATTTGCAAGAAAACCTTTTGTTTAAACAATACATTTGAAGAGTTATATTTTTCGAATGTAAGTCTTTCCAAATAAATGTTAATAAATTTTCTGGAACATTTGTTTATGAATAGTATATATATTTTAGTTTATGAATAGTATATATTCAAATTACGAATAGAATGGAATCTTGATTTATGCATTATAAAAAAAATTCATTATTTTCAAATCTTTCTCGCTGGACGTGCAGAGCAAGGTGTTTCAACCCTCTCTCGATCTCCGCGAGAAATCGATGCAACGATGAAGAAAAAAATATGAACAGACAGATGGTCCCATTTAAAATTTCGCTCGAAAGAGCTTTGCTTGAAACGTCGCGGCCCTGTTAAAAGTGCAAACAATTCTTCTTCTTCGAGGATTCTCAAAGCGAAATAGATACCGTCATCGATGCGAGTATCTTCTCGATAGGCGAGCCCTTGTCTACCGGCGGTTTACTCTCTCTCTTTCTCTCTCTCTCTCTCGCCGCGGGGGAAATCTTTCTCTACTAGAGGCTGCAATTTATTTTTAGAGCTCGGCGATGTATTAAGTCGCGTAGCTAACCCACGCGATCGCTGTGCAGTCTTCTTTACCCAACGTCTCCACTCTCCTTCACCAAGAATTTTCTCTCTTTCACTCGAACCGATTTCCTCGATTTCGTTCCTTCAGCGAGGAGATTCTTATTCTTGTAAATCCAACACTGATTGCTCCGTTGTTGAGCTGTACGTATAGCGGAGGAGAACGCTACGAGAGGGAAAATTAGTTAGTTAGTTAACGTTTGCGCAATTTATCATGGATACGTGACGAATAGAATTCCTCGCGTGGAAAGTACGTACGTGCTCTCGAGGGAACCGATTCGCGGAAAAACGGGCGACGAAAAGTTTGATGTCAACGTTTTGAGAAACAGGGAGTGCGAGACGAGGGAGCGGAAGGAGGGAGAAGCAACGTGGGCCTGAAGCAATGGCGGCCACTTCGCGGATAAAGCGAAACGTTTTCGTACGGCTGGAAAGCTCGTTGGATCGGCACTCGATGCAACGTCTGCGAGAGAATAGCGGAAAAAGAGGGTGAAAAGAAATCGTGGCTGAACGAATGGAACGGGGCTGGAAGATGGACGAGAGGGTTGCGCGACGCTGCAAAGAAAATGGTTACGAAAAAGGCGAGTCCTTAACGCGCGTCCGCCCCAGAGTGGAAGACGAGAGATATGTCGGCGTTCTAGCCCTTCGTTCCGCTAAATATACGTGCGTAACTCCTCGAGCAGTTTGCTCGTTCGTGCACTGTTTTTATCCTTCACGCTCCGAGTAAATCTTACTATTAAGAGAGAAATCTTACGCCGTATTTCTATCGAGTGAATTTGTACTTCATAGGACGAACAAAAGGATCCCTTGTTCATTGTCAATTTAATCCCCCCCCCAGGTGTCTTTCGTATTTAATTAAACTAGAAATTAATTTCCCTTCCCGAAGTACAACAGAGGACTACATAAATTTTCGAGCAATTATTCATTGAAAATTAGGTTGAACTTAAGAATTAAATGTCACGTTTGAATATACGTCATTCTTGTTTCGCCATTTGTTCTATCAATCGAAAGCTCTTGAAAAATACCGGACTCTTCGATCATCGCTTGGAAATTCAACCATGTACCGGGTGCTCGAAGCTCGATCGGATGAACAACTTCGCAAGAATTGTTCGATCGGAACGCGGTGGTCTCTCAGGGTGGATTAACTCCTCGGCTTTTTGTCTCGCGGAAGAAGTAACAAGTTTAGCCTCTCTCTGTCCCGAGTCAGGCGTGTGTATATACCAGGGATGACCGGCAACAACAGCAACATCGAAATTGGAGGTGTAGCCCCATTGTTGCAGGGCTACCTTCCGCGTGGCTTCGCTCTCATCCTCCGGGGAGTAGAGGTGTGCGCCGAGCAACCAGGATCTTCCGGCATCTGTGTCGTAAATCTCCGCGTTCCCCAGCGAGCTGGTCGTTTCTCTGAAAATCTCGTGCCACGAAACAAGTTTAAATCAGCTACCACGGGAACTCGATTACGTCGACGATCGCGTCTTCGCCGGGGTCTGAACGTCTAGTTGCGGGTCGCGTTGAACGACTTGCCGCGTGTTCGTCGTAAAACCATCGCGGTAGTTGCGATTTAAGTGGACGGGGGATAGGTTCTTCTTAAAAGTACAGGCCGTAACTGAGAGGGAGAGAAAGTTCGCCTTCATGGCAGATAAAATGAGCGAGGTATTGAAAGTTAACGGTGCCAGGCTATATAATTAGCCGTCTCATCGTTATTAATGCACGCCAAACAGACGTATCTTTAAGCAGGTCAGAATGAAAAGTCCAGGATAGACATTCGTTGAAACGAGAGAGAGAGAGAGAGAGAGAGAGCGCGGACGTCTCTCGTTTATTCTAGCATCGCGCGTTTTACGACGACGGAGTTTGGTTTAGGATCGATTATACCGTGGCGGTTGTTTACGAATTTGGAAAACGGAATTGCCGCTTTGAAAGTTCTCGCCACGGGAACAGTTCTCGGAAAAGGCCGGGAGATTTATTTCTAGATTGTTTCGCGGTGTAATGTGGTTCACCACACGTTGACAGCGTGAAACGTACAACACCCTATGTTCGTTTAAGTTATTCCCTTCCTCCGTAGGCTTCCTCCCTCTATCAACATTCGTCCCTTCAACGTTGTGATACATGATCGGAATATAATTATTTCTCGCATTTGCTTCCAAACGCGTGATTCGCTCGAAACGCGAAATTCGTAGTCTCTCTCTCTCTCTCTCTCTCTCTGGAGCTACCCGTATCGAATATTGACCGTAGACAGAATAACATAATGCGTGCGATAAATGATACTCTCCGTAGGTTATTACGGAGTAACGAGCCTTCTTAAACAACGAAGCAGAGAAAGCGCTTTCATCGCTTTGAAAAATCGAGCATCTGGGCCCGATTGTTCGTTCGGGTATCGGCGACGTGTCATCAAGAGGCCGAACAACCCTCCTATTCAAAGTCTCGCGATGCTGCACGCGTGCACCGTCACGCTGTAAACACGCGCGTGTACAAAGTGATAGGGAACACGAGTTCAGGCAAAGAATAGAATTTCCCCGGTTTGGTTTGGCCAAGGAAAAGACGGGCGACATTATTCGCGAATATTCCTAGCGAGATCAAAGCCGTGGTAAAAGACGTTCTATTGCTCGAACGGGTAGGTTAACGAGAAAGAATAGAGGAGCCTGTTCCACTGCCTCAGAAATACTCCGGTATTTCCGTAATACACGTATTGTGAATATTTCTTTCCTCCGTTTTTTTTATCTTTCTTCTCCTCTCCTTTCTCTTTCTCTCTATCTCTATCTCTGTCTTTCTATTCTCTTTGCCAGCAGTTCCTTTCTGCCCTTTACCTCGTTTACTTTTTTCTCCCCGTTTCGTCGTTTGTACGCTCGGTGGAGGTCGACGCGTACCGATTCTGTCCTCGTTACGGGATAATTTCAACGTAGCGAGTGGAAAAGGGGGTGAAATCTTGTTTAACAGCAATAGGGATTGTAGGGACGATTTGCCGCGGTTGAGCGGAGGGGAAGGGGGAGGCTGGGCCTCGACGAGTTCTTTGAGGAACGCGAAATCAATTACGTTGGCTAGCCGTTTCACGGTGTTCGTCGGAACAGGACGGCGCGTACGACGCGTGGAGTGGCAATTAGAGCGCGAAAAATTCAATGCCGGCTTCCGCTTACCGATTCCAAGAGGGGAAATTACCGGCCGGCCATTCACAAACTTTTCTCACCGGTCTCACATTTTCGTTCTCATCCACTTTTCCGTCTTTTCTTTTCTTTTTTTTTTTTCTTTTTTTTTCATTGACGCGCAATTTCGCGCCGCCTGCGAACGCTAATTTCAACGTTAATTTTCCAAGATGACTCTCGTCGTGATGACGCGCCTTTTCCCGCGATTTGTCTTCTTTCTCTCAGCTCACTTTGACGGCTGTGCATTTTTCTCATCGCCGCCGATACGTGCTCGCCATCGATAATTAGTAATTAAACACTGTATTTAGGTAAGTTGACGAAAAAAAGTTTGAAATTGCTCAGAATTTTTTCCTGCGCCTAAGAGGCAATTGTCGCCTGCTACGTGCCCCGTGCGATTGTCACAGCGAAGATCAACAGGCTTGGGACTATGTTTCAATCGGCCAAGTTTTAAGACTTAAAATGTGTATGCATGTGAGGCCGAAAAATGTACGTCAATTTCGTCTAGCAACGACGGGACACAGCGTGCAGATTACTTCGAGCAAATTGTAAATAAATTACAGCAAGCGGAGGAGAGCGGTTGCAAAGACTGGAGGCTGAACCTCGAAAACCGGTCATTCAGTTTATCAAGCGTTTCGTCGACGCGACGGGACGCATTGTTCAGGGGCCTTGGTGCTTCCAAGCGCAACGGAATTAATTAGCGGAGATGCGTTTCTAATAATGCGGCTCAGGGGTGATAAACGCACCACGAAATTGCCGGCGCTTCCCCCGTCTTTCCGTTCACGGTATGCACCGTGGCGTTTCGCGTTTAACCCGTTTCCAGCCGCTATACGCGGACGCGATTAATGTATTTCGCTAAAGAACCTGGCAAAATGCTGGCGGATCCGCGCGGCGTGTTCGCGCGAGCGCTCGCGCGTTCACCGCTCCGCATGAAACGTGCATTATCCCTGCCTGGCATATGGAGGCTAATTAATTCTCTGCTAATTAAGTTGCCTTCATAATCCGGAGAACACAATTGCTCCGCCGCCGGAATGACAAATGAATTAATGCTCCGTCGGGTCTCCGTCGCGCGACATTTATCGCGTCTCTCTCTCCAAAGAACCGTCCCAATGAAATTACCTTCCTTGTTTATGAGATCGACTCATTATTAGCATCGACAACAACGACGACGAAACGCGCAACACGCTCCACTACACATTACGTACACACGCTCCGAGATAATCATGCCCCGTCTGCTTGCTGTCAATCAGACATTTTTGAATTAATGGGGGGCCGGCCGCGCTCCGTCGATGGCGGTGCCGAATGTCGGTGAAAACACCGACCGTTTTACGGCCTGCAGTGGATTATCCGCGTTATTGGACGGACGGTCCTTTTGTTTCTTGAATGCTTGTCGCGCGACAGATGCATACGCGGTTGAAAATATTTTTGAACAACTGGAAGAGAGGGATATGCGTCTCCGTTCGCCCGGCGGAGCGCGAACACTGCGCGAACACTGCGCGAACAGTTGTATATTTCCTTGAATTTCTCAGATAATTCTTCTTCGTGCCTGTACGTACGTGTATTCACATCGACGAGAGCGTGAATCAGTACAAACGGGAGAGAAGCTACTCGGAAAGCGGAATTTCATATTCAAAAATATCAATAGAATCATTGCTCGTTTCACACTCTTCGGATTGATATTGTACGAGTAGTTCATTTAAGTGAAGCCAATATCTTTTCGACTTGCGATGACGAGAAAAAATATTTTTTGCCTAACGCGATATGGTGGATCGAAAGGCCAATAACTGCTAAGAATATCTATTTTCAAAGTCATTATATCTATTTTCAGAGTTTTTAAGATTATTGTTTTTCTTCATACAACTATGTATTTTTTTTCTTTTTTTTTTATTGTAACGTGTAGTAAAGAACATGATCTTGGAAATTTAAGTTTTACGTATAAATTTTTGACCTATCGTGATCATAGAACTTGGCCAACAAGCATCGAATTGTTTCTCTCAAACACTGACCGCTTTTATCATAAATGAATACATCGATCTTTCCTTGCCTGTTATGAATTACTGACAAATTTCGATGCATTGATAAATCACCAGTTATTTGGAAATGTGATTCAATACTAGCGAAATGTTAATGAACATTTGTTCTGCAAGTTTGTTCAGCAAGATCTGCTAGTTTGAAAAAAAACCTAGTGCTCACAAAACGCATATTGTTCGACGATTGTCCCTGTTCCCGTCGATTTACGACAATGTTCGCAGTATGTTCCTTCCCTTTTTATTCTCGGTCCACCGCCCTTTCAATGTTAATGACGCGTTGATGAGAAATGCTCGCACAGCCGACGCGCATCTTTTTTTTTCGGCAATAATTTCAGCCGCCTGATTTACCGCGTCTTGCGGCGGCGAAAGCGGCGGCTGTTGCTTCCGCGCGGCAACTTTTCGCATTGATCAGCCGGCCAACGTCCCAGTCACAGCCTGCTAATGACTCGAAAATCTAGAAAAGTCCAATCGAAACTGTATCCATTAACGTAGGTCTCCGCTTTTTATCCGGATAACGCACGCCGAGCGAATATCTCCTTTCTCAATCCGGATAGAAGCTTTTCCGCTTCGAACAGCCGCTTTGAGAATTTAATTCGTCGCGCTCCGATCGATCCGATTATGGACGACGCGTCATTGACGTCGTTTCACGATCTATTGTTAGAGACTTGGAATCATCAAGGTTCTACCGTAGCACATGTGTATGTGTATGTGTGTGTAGAGGAGGAAAAAATTTCAACGCATTTACGATTTACGCAAATTCAAACGCATGCGAAAGTGCAAAAAATATCGAAGTTAAAGTCGAACCTCGTCGTGAGAGTTTGCGCAAATATCCGCAAGAAGTTTCCCTCGCTGATCATTTTCTCGGCACGAGACAGTGACAAGTACGATATATTTTCTAGAATATACACTCTGTGTGTTAGGCGAAACTCGTTTTGGAATTTCATTAATACTGTTTGCAGTAAGTGTCTTCTGCAACTTCCGTTGCGTCAGATTGCTTCGAAATTTCGCCGTCACGGTCGTGACAGTTGCATCTCGTCTCGGTGCGAATGAAATTTCGGATATATAACGGACATGGAGAGAAGTTTTCTACGGTGAACGTTCGAACACGTTCTCCTTGCAAGTCGGTACGGCGAAACTGTTCTCCTTGAAACTCGAAGACCGTTGTTCTTTCCCGACTTCAACAGAAATAGGTCGTCCTCTCGCGTAATATCCTCCAGCGTCGTCGGGTTTACATTTCACAACGAAATTACTGCATCTCAATCAATTCGATCATCCAGCCTGCCGATGAATTCATTTCCTGCCGAACTTAATATCCAAGCTGGCCGCTGCAGTTACCAAGCTGCATCCGCACATAAATTTCGTCCACATAAATTTTCATGCAGCCGTGCCGCACGGTACAATGAAATTGCAAGCAAAGGAATTTATTCTCTTTGAAGCGTGCCCTCGTTACGATCGAATATCGACCGGCACGGGATACGAGTCCCAAGCCGGTCATTCGGAAAAGCAAAACTTAAGATTGTAACGACTCGCAGCCGCTTGGATCCGTGTAGAACTTGGACTCCGAGCTTCCATACGAAAAACCAGAATACGCCGGGAAACCGGTTTTCCTTCCACCTCTCTCCTTCTTCTCGTTCCGCGCCTTTGATTCCGTTCTTTTTGCTCGCTTGCATATCGCGTTCGATCTCTCCACACCCCGGCGAGAAAAAGAAGGGATCGGATCGGCGAGGGAGATCCCCCATCCGCGAGACGGTGCGCTGTACCGTTGTTCCGATCTTTCTCGCTACTCTCCGGAGATTCGAATCAGCATCGAATTTACATAACGTCGGATAGTTTCTGCGAGGTGACTGCGAAAGAAGAAAAAAAAAAGAAAAGGAAAAAAGAGAAAGAGAGAAGGAAGAAAGGAGAAAGAGAGAGAGAGAGAGAAGGAACGTCCGCGATATTCGTTACTTCTTTTTCGAACGCACGCCATTTTGTCCGGCGTTGTTCTCCGTGACAATTATCCCGCGACTGCAATTACCAAAAGTTTCTAGTTATTTTCCCCGTTCCGTGAAATCCCGTAATTAAAACGTCGTTCTGCTCGCTGCCACGCGTTAATCGAGCCGCGATTAAACTCCCCCCCCCCTCTCTCTGAACGTTTCACCTTCCAATGGTGGAAGTGTCCATCGAGCCGAACATTTTTGAAAAGACGTCACCCCGTGCCGATACGTAAGCCCTCTCCTCCGTCCCACCGTCCGTCATTTTCGAAACTTTCAGCATAATAACACACCCCGTTCACAAAGGGACGTGTCTCGTATCGCGGCGCGATTTTTCGCCGTTGCCCACCTTTGACCGGCCAACACGCCGACCCTTTGACGCTTTTGCGAAGCCTCCATCCGCCCGATATTAATATTTTATGATATTGTAAATGAAGTCGAGTCTGGATCGTGCTTTTTTTCTGGTAGACGAAGGCAGGAAAAATGGCGAACAGCGGAAAGCCCGGCTGCTTCTATGCCGTTTTTCCGCTGCTTCTCTGCCGCCTCTTCGGTGGCGCATCTCCATCATTAATTGACCTGTCCTTTCTCCCCTCCCCCGCGCGAACGGGTGGTTCCATTTAATACCAACGTCCGACCCGCCGATTGCAAAGTCACGTCGCGTGACAAAAGCAATCGCGTTGCCTCGGCGATTTTCACCGTTTCGAGGCACGGCGAGAGACGGAGAGAAACGACGACAATCGGCGAACCGGCGAATCTGTCGGCGAATGTTATTTCAATAAACCCCTGGCGAGGCGGAGGTTGGCCATCCGGCATACGCGACAGTTTCATTCTTTCGCCGATAAAAATTGTCAATGGTAACAAAGGGTGTCATTACCGCGGCCCTTTCGACGAAAGACGGTTCGCTGGATCCGATAACTGGCCCCGCGTTTCAAATCTGCGGCGCACTGATTATCCAGCAAGTCGACCAGAGCTTCCGTTTCCAAACGTCGAAATGTCCCCGACGATTCTCCCACGATTTCGCAGTAACACCGAAACAGACCTGTCCCTGTCCTCGGAAGCACTTTTCGCGCAATAGTGATTTTTATCACTCTCGTGATCTCTAGACAAATTTATGCCAAATCCAAGGAAGAACTCCCGAGGCGTCGAATTTATGTACACGTTCGTGGATTGTGTGATAAATGGTTGATCGTCACTCATATGTGGGTGACGATCGTGATTTTAAATTTTTTTGAGCCAAGAAAAGATGCGATAGCATTTAATAGAGAAATGAGTTTTCGATAGTAAATTAGTTTTCAAATTAAACGAATTAAATTATCAAGCAACGGTAATATAATAATAATATAGTAAAATTGTTAAATTATTTTGAAGAAGTCGTAACTACTTTATTTACATAAGAAATATAATATAATATAAAGTATAATACTCTAGACAGTCGTTTGTGACATGTTGGAAAACATATTAAACGAAACTAACCGATTGTGAGACTTAGGGGCCTCGTTGTAAGTTCACCAAATATTCTATACTTGAGAAATGCAAAAGAATGTGTAAAAACATCTAATTTGACAAGCTAGCACTCATGTCGCAAACTTAACAAAAAGAATAGAAAACAAAAGCTTAAAAACGGAAGAATAAAAAACAAAAACGTACAAAAGAGAATAAAAACAACAAGTTATCCATGATTTCGTAGAAACACACTGTCGATCTATCTATTAGAGTATTTCTCGTGGAGGATGATCCTTAAATTTTTATCACTCGCTGTGGAATCACCGGACAAATTTAGATAAATTCATACATTCCAAAGAGAAATTCCTAAGCGTCAAATTTATTTTTACGTTCGTGGATTATACGACAAATGGTTTCGAATTCCCTAGCGAAGATTCTCTATAAATAACGTAAGATACCGTTCGTTGTTGCACCACGAACAAACGCACAGAATGCAGAGTTTTTCAAAAGCAACATATTTACACATATTCATGCAAATGACATCGGTCGGTTGATTTGATCGCAGAATTATAACATAGTTTCGATTTATATTTTTTCGCTCGACTCGTTCTGAACTACGCTCTCTATGTTATAATCGTAAAAGTTTGAAAGTTTTCAAAATTAACTCTTCCACTACCAGCGAGCGGAAATGTTGGCCTTAAGTGCTTGTACGAAAAATCTCCACGGGGCGATATTTCGGTCTCGTTTGTTACGTTCTTCATAAAATTCATAACATTTGCATTTTGAGTTGGCTGTAAAAGGATCAAAAATCATCGAGTAAATTTCTACTTTGGCGGTTTCTTTTCCAATTTTGACTGTGTACTTCGTTCTACTCTTTCTTTCTTTTCGTATTGTTCCAGATGTCTCCATATGTTCTTCCGGTTTTTCATATCAAAGGTTATCAGACTTTTTTTTATGAAATTCATGAGAATCAAATTTCATGAGAATCAAATTTCATGGGAATCAAAATTTTCCTGGCCTACAACTTTCGGGTTAAAAAAGGGACAAATATTATCGAGTAAATCTCTAATTTAGCGGAAATTTTCCCAACTCTCTTTCTCTCTTTCTTCTCTTTTTTCCCCGAATCTGTCCTTCCGATCTTCCACATCGAGGAACATCCGGCAAATTTCCTTTTATTAAAAAACATTTTGTTAAAAAAAGAAACGCGGAACATTATAAGCCAAAGTTGAGAAAAAAAGGCCGTTAGAACTAGAAATTTACCAATTACGTACATTTTACACGTCGGAGTAGGTTGTTCATTGGTCGTGAAATTTTTTCATTGCTTGCAGGAAGGTTAAAACGAGCGGACAGAGATCGAGCAGTCGTCGACTAACACGCATCGTCGGATATTTCCGTTGGATGGAGACAAGCCGTCTCATGAGTCTCTATTAATTGCAGACACTCGCTCGGATGTCGTTGTAATTAATCACAATTTGAACCGTCTCCTTGTTTCGCAGTCTCTGTTAATTGGCCGGTGTTTCGTGCGTGTGTCAGAGACGGAAGAGCAGATGAAATGAGAGAGAGAGACAGAGAGAGAGAGAAAGAGAGAAAGGGAGAAAACAGAGAGAAAGAGAAAGGAGAAGAAAGAAACGAACAAAGGAAAATACAGATGATACGGGTGAGGGATCGTTGAGTAGAGACCCACTCGAGTCTCGAACTCGTGGCAGGTTAAACGAGACGCCGAAACATCTCTGCGCTCTTTATTTTCTATCTCTGTAATCCGCGCCATACGTGGCCAATTTCCGCTGATATTTATATGCATATTAGCGAGGAATTACGAGGAAAATGCTTCCTACCAACATACGTACGAGCTGCTCCTGTATTTTTAATACAGGCTCCGTCGGAAGCGCTCAAATATTACTTTCGATTAACGTCACCGAGTCCGTCGAACGTGAGGTTCCGCAGTTGGTTAATCGAGGGCGGCACGCGGTTAATTGACTTGTCAGGATCGAAACGATTCGAACGGAGTTCGGGGCGAAAGAAGGACGGAGAAATCGCCGGGAACGTGTCGCTAACGAGAATCATTTCCAACGATATCTCTCCTCTCCCCCCACCTCCCCACCGCCGATAAAGAATTTTTCAAGTGCTCGTGGCGACCGAGTTTTCCTTGCCGCGCCGGGCCGCGCTTCAACTACCTTCTTCATTTATGATGGCAGATCTCCGATGGCGAGAAGGTGAAACGGGAAAGTCCTCGTTACTCTGATTTGTAAAATTATTCGCGACTGGTGGCGCGTCGTCTTTCGGCCTGGAATGTTCCCCAGAAGGTTGCCAGTTTGTCACGAGGAAACGACCTTAAGTCCAATTCACGTTACAGTTTTAAAGCTCGGCAAGAATCGTCGTCCTCCGCCGATCGTTACCGTTATTCCTATTAATATATTATCCGGCCAAGCTACGTCCTTCTAAGTTTCACTACTCTTTTCCACCTTTCCCCTTGGAAAAGTCACTTCACATCGCGCCCGGAAGATTCACAGCGTTTCTTCGACGTTCTAAAATATACTTAGTGTTGTGCTTGAAGCTAAAAATACCATGGAAAGCCCAGCAGAGACGTTAAAGTAAACGAAACCGAAAATGAAACCTTTATGACACAATGGGATACACGAGCTATTATTTATGTATTTCACGAAGAATCATTCAAGCCACCAAAAATACGCTGTTTCGTGTCTATAAAATATCTGACGAAAATATTCAAGAGGTCGTTTTGAGTCGTAGTTCTCGTTTCTTCAATTTCGCCAATTGGCTCAGAAACGGAAATACATCTTTTTCCGTTCAAAGTTCGCTACTGTTTATTGATTCACGTCGCTGGTCAATTATTGCCGTCCAATTGGAAATTTGCGGCTTATTGATTTCCGATGAGCTATAATTTTTTCAATATATCCGATTTTTCAAATATTCAGAGGGGGACCGGACCAATTAGAATTTCGTTTCGAGTAAAACGATTTCTATTGGAAATTTGTATGTTTAATCGCTTACACCGAATATATCGTAATCAATACCCGTGTTTAAACCATATTTTTAATCGCGAGAACTCGAGACTTTTAACCGAACGAAACCGCCGTTGATGTACAGCCTTTAGAAAAAAGGTCAAGCTACTACCGAAATATTCGATTGAATAAAATACGATTGTTACAAAAAAAGTACATTTTTCCTTCTTCTCAAATATTTTAATACGAAATATTTTAATACTTTTTAAAGAGTAGAACCTTCGTTTTTAGAGAAGGAATTCTCGTCAATAGCTTGCGGACGGATGAAGAGTAAGTATCTTTCATGTAAATTCCTTTTATACAGACTGAATTTAAAGAATTTTCCCGTCATGGAAGACATGGCAAAAGATGACTTTTTAATTATACGCGTCAAGAGTCTCGGCCTGTCGTTGTAAGCCTCGATAAGGGATAAACACCTTGCCGTTCATCCCCCTTATTTTTCTCCGCGTAGATACGATCAGTCAAATTGAATGTATTTACCGACGCTCGGTGCCCATCCTTGACATCATGGGGGCGGAGTAATACGAATATAAAGAGGCCATTTCCACCCTAATTTCTCGCGTGTGTCGATAAAAGGCACTAAGTGCCGTCCTCGATTATCGGGCATACCGTCGCGAATACCTTCGAGAATGTTTAACTTCGCCGCGGGACGCCGGAAGTGAGCTTTCGTTAGGGGGAAAAGGCTCCTCCTTATCGGAATAACGCCTGGCCCAAACCTAAAGTTCTTCACCGTGAGTGAGATTTATCGATGTTCGCGCGATTCAGCCTAAATACGCGGGGAAATAATTGCTTTCAAAAAGTAACGATCGACTTGGGATCGCATCTCGTTGAAAAATTGATTGCGAAAAAGGACGAGCGTTTTTCTTGACCTAAGAACAATCTCGGTGTCAACGCAACGTTTCATTCGTTTCATTCCTTTCGATTAGCTGAGTTGTAAAATTGTCGATATTGAATGGGCTACGTAGAAACGAAATTCCGTATTTGCGTATGATTTTATAATACGAAGTATTTGCAGCGCGATGATAAATTGCTGCTCAATGCTTAATGTCGATGCTTAATTCAACGAGTGACATACTACTGTATAATCATGTAAGAATTAAATTAAAATTTCGTGCTTTTGGGAAAGTGAGGTTACATCGAGATTATATCGAGATCCATTTCTCTCTCTCTCTCTCTCTCTCTCCGAACGAAAACAGTGTCCTATTTTTGAGACTGTGCAGCGAAAAATAACATCATTGCATTACAGCAGATCTGCATTCTTCCCTCCAATCAATTTTCTAGCCACTTATTACAATTAGATTCTACAAAAGCGTAGTTTCTGAAAAGAGAATTTCTAAAAATTTCGTGTGTTGTAACTATATGCAGCTGTAAGTTATCACAACTTTGTCCAACAGGGAATGATATCCTTGACAGTAAAACTCCCGTAACACTCAGCTATGCATCGTTCGAATATCCCTCGAAACATCGGTCGAAAAGAGCGAGCCGCGGCTCCGCTCTCGTGATTTTTTACTCGACCGGCCGAAACACGCGTATATCGCGATATTTATGTGAACATATGTGCATAGAAACGCGGTTAGTTAGAATAAATTCGTGGCGGCGAATATACCTTGAAGGCCGACTATCCCTTCATTCTTCTTCAGGGCCCTAACGATCTTCAGGCCTCAAGCACCCGAGCCACCCGTTTGAAATAAAGAGAGGAGAGACGATTGACTAAAATGGAAACGTAAGAGGTAGGCGTAAACGTTGCGTGATCTCCTTAACACGTTGACTGCCAACTACCAGATATCTCGTAGTTTGTTTATTTGCCATATTTTTGCAGCTACGACGACATTCGTAGTCGTATCAGTGTAAATATGAATAGATAGCCTGAGAAAAGAGAACAAAAAATCATTATTGGTTTACAAGAACAGAAAATTTATTGATAAGTGAACAGAAAAATGTAATAATACAAAGTTTATTCGAAATCAACGAGCAAAAGAATATTTTTATTTGTGATCATTTTTCAAACAATCTTCCACGAAAAGGGCTGGCTTCTCTTGACAGATTCGGATACTCTGTAAATAATGAAACTCTTGCAGTCTAATGTTTTTTGGAATTAGTTGAATCTCTTCTCAAATCGACGCGTCGACGAATGCTTCTCTAAACTTTATAAGTTTTATTTAGAATAAGTTGCTTTATGAAAAAATTTGTGCGCATTGTGTATATATGTATCTCTATAATTTGTAACGCAATCTTTTTTGGCCATCTAGTAGTCTTTCTTTACATAAACCAACTACGAAATAATTCGCAAGATCTTTTTTTTTTTTTTTAAAAACACATTCTATATGCTCTTTGATAAGTACTATGTACTATAATAGGAGTTTTTAATAATATAATATGATTAAATTGAATTGGCTTCTTAGACCGGGATCCTGAAAAGCACCGTGGCAGTCAACGTGTTAATATTATCTGCTGTCGATGAAAAGTACGCGCTGAACGATTCCAGCGTTTGCACGACGTCTTGCTTTTTCTTTCCGTTACCGAAATTCCGAAATTGCTAAACCTAACCTAAACCTGTCTCCTGTTACTCGCCGCCGCGAACGAAACTCGTTTTCTACAGATGATTCCCAGTGTTGCAAGTTGGTCAGCGCCCGCGTCGCGGAAGTCGCGCTTCAATTCGGAATTTCTCGGCGTGTGTGTGTGTGTGTGTGTGTGTGTGTGTGTCCGCTGGAAATTCGAGAGCGCGAAATTAATTTCGCCCCAAGGAGGAATTTTCTTCTGGTAATCGGGAGAGACACGTTTTGCAGCTCGCGAGCGTGCGTATTTCTTCGCGTTTTCTTTGGATTCATTTGAGCGTGGCGAGTGTGTTGGTTCGTTTCACAGGCAGCAGCGTCGCTGAGGCCAAACGTAAAAGTACACCGTTGACCTTTCCCCCCCCCCCGCCTTGATCTAAGCTATAAAAGAGTAAGTGTATTGCGAGAGAGTCGAATGGAAGAGAGAGAGAGAGAGAGAGCAGGTTCTTTTTTTAAGATTATTGTACTGAACAAGAAATCGGATCCACGAGCCCGCTCGCAAAGAGAACTATTATCACGCGCAAAAATAAATGTAGAATGCATAAAAGATTCATCGCGGTTGGCCAATCGATCACATCGCACCATGTACAACCTCAGAGAGAAAATCCTCTGGAAATATCCGGCCGCGAGAGATCAAGCGTTGTAGAATCAATCCTCTAATACCAGATGGAACAAGATCCTCTGGATATATCCCGCTGCGAAACTCAGCTTAAAGAATCTATTTAGAACGGAAAATTTATAGCGGACTCGTCCGATACTTTGCAAAATGTTACGAAGCGCCAACAACGCCCAGTGCCCGGGCCAGCTTTAGCAGAACATTAACTTTGGATCACTGTTGCGCCAACTTTTACCTCTCGCAAGTTCCACAAAATCTTTCGCCTCGCTTTAAATAAAAAGTATCCGACGAGAAAGAAAGAACGAAAGAAAAAACAAAAGAAAATGAAAGATAAATGTAAATGGAAGGTAAAAAAAAAAATGGGAAAGAGGACAAATTTTATCTGTCAACGCGTCTCGCGTTTCATTTTCCCGTGTTCTCGCCGAGAGTCTGTTAATGGCGAGAGTTGGTAATTTTCCGCGCGACCAGCCAGCCGTTGTCGCCTCTCTTTTCAAGATTCCGAATGATTTATGTAGAAATAAATTTGCGGCCGCGGCGGCTGCTTGAAACGTCGTCGAGGAGCCGCGCATTCATGCGAAATTTAGGTACCTCGACATCGATTCAGCCCGGTGTATAGCCCCGCGACGTGGCCGATAAAGGAGCAAAGGTATCGCTTCGTAGTTTGCTAAATCGCAGGGATGATTTCTCCGGCTCGGCTCGACTCGGCCCGAGAATCAGAAAGGGTGGTCATCACCGGCCCACTACGAGCGGACATGATGGATTATCATGATCCGTATAAATCATTCGCTTTACTATCTGGCATTTGTCTCACTTTTCGCTGATCTAACATCTTGCTTTCTTTCGCTTATGCCGTTTTCTCTTCTTTCTTTACCGCTCACTCCGTTCCGTTCGTTCCGACAGTTCAAACACCGAACGATCGTGAAATCATAAGCCAAAGTAAATTTGTCCTTTCGACACTTTTGCAAATCAGTTGTCTTAATAAATTACACGTTTCTGCCAATTGCGACTTCATTTTTCTATCACGTTCCTCTCTCCTCTGGAATATTCTCTGCGCTCCATTGTAAATTTCGCCTGCTCGTGTAATTTTTTCACCTTCGCAACAATTACTGTACACGATAGATAGAACTGCGCACGATAGAAAATTATTTAGAATCATCGAATGAATCAGAATTACGTTAAAAGTAATCACCCTTGTAAGAATTATATCAGTCATATTCGTCGATTTAATTCAGAGAGGGTTAACTGGCGGCTCACAGGCTTTTATCCCTACTTTTCTGATCACCAGCGCTACAACCCTCCTCCACTGCATTGAAATTTTCTCGCCGTGCATGAGCCCCACTCTCTCAGTCTCAAGTGGAGAGATCGATGCAGCGGAGGGAATAGTGCCAGCAATCAGGAAAGTAGGAACAAAGTCTACAAAGTATAACTAACAAATCAGTTTTACACATTTTTTTACTTATTCGAACGTAAAGAAAAATTACGAACTAACTTCATCATTAGTTCAGCTTTCACGAATACGGGGAAGAAAGCACGCGAAAGTACCTGCACATCTGTCTCTCGATTCGTTTTCCCGTTTTTAATTACCTCTCGCGTAAACACGCAGGCGGAGACGGAATCGCGCCGCGCGATTGCACGCGCCTAGAGCCGAGTCGAGCGTATTAGCTCGAACGTGAAGTTAATTTGCCGGGAGACGGGAAAAAGTAGCGGATCGCGATACAAAAGGGTTAATTACGCGAGTAATTACACTGTCACGGTATTCGCGCGTAAAGCAATTTCGCGCGGGCTGGCAGCGAGAGTTCGCGGCGGATAAACAAACAAAAGGGTCAGCGGCCCGTTTGATTCATAAAAATACGTGTTCTCGCGGCACGGCACAGGATGAGAAAGAAGGTACAGCCGCGACGAAGATCGTTCCTTCGCCTGCTTCGTTCGCGCCCTCTGCAGCAAATGTTTCACCCACTCAGGGGATGAAGAGGGGCCGGTTTGATGAACGAGAGAGCACCGCGTCGCTTGCAAATTCTTTCCTCTCGCCCGCGGTACCACTCGACGCGATGTTTGCTCGCGCGTACAGCCGTTTGGTCGCTTGTCCGAGAAGAAACGAATTAAAGAGGGTGCGGAGGGTGCCTCTTATTCCTTCGTCGCCTAACGTTCGAGCGGTGCCGGCGCACACTTCATTGCCTTCCCGCCCGTTGCTGCTTGGCCCGTTGTTGCGCGCTCGAAATCGAAACTGATCGGGGGGGCTGAGAGCAGCTCGTAAATTTATTCGCCGCCATGAAAAATGTAGTGCGTCAGCGTGGAATAAATTTCGGTGAATTTACGTGTTGTCGCGTACCCTTTCTACGTTTCTCTCCAGCATCGAGGAACCGGCAGCCGATAACTCGACGCCCGTGCCGGACCGTTTCCTTTCGCGCCCACTCGTCGATCGAATACTTCACCGGTACAAAAGTCACCGGGGATTGCGCTCGGGTGAAATGAAAAACGCTCGACTTGCCAAAGCGCACTCCCTCCCTCCTTCCCTCCCACCCACGCGGTGACAAATCGCGCACGATTTCGAAACATCGCACCCGTTATGGTTCTACGGGATCTCGAGGACTCGCCGCTTTCGGAAGGACTTTAGTAACCGTCGACGACAAGAAATTGGCCAAGTATGAACTCTCAGTCCGAGGCTGACTCGATGAATTCTCTGCCCTCGGTGAATGCTAGGTGAATTGATCCCCGCGAAATCGGACCGACATTTCTCCGTACAGTTATATTTCGCAATTGCGTGGCGTGAAATTGACATTTCGAGAAACCGTTTCGTTAAAGCGGACAGGATTTTTATGAGAAACGATCGTTAAACCGAATATAAACGCCCTGCTTTTCTTTCCGTTCTTCTTTTTTCTCTCGTCTAATTTTTCTTCCGCTTCGGGTATCTGTGATATTCGCGATATACCTGTCTAGAAATATATCTATAGATTTCCGATCTGCGCAGGGTTAAATTCGTCGAACATTTTTAATCTGGCTAATTGTAAGTCACGGGCGATGCCGGACGAGCAAAGCGTAAAAACTGCGCGGTATTCAATTTCCCGGTGGCAGCTTAAAAGCGTGTCCAGCATCCGGTAAATTGAAAATCATAAACCTCGCGTCGTTTTAATACCGCGGCCAAAGAAAGATCGACCCTCGTAAATCTCGCGTGCGATGCGTGCGTCCGCGTTTCATTCTAGCGGCGAATATGCCATATAGCGTGTGTATACATGCATTCACGTGTGCATATATGCGCGTGTATGTGTGTGTCCTCGGTGCAACCAACAATGAAGAGCGCGCAAGAGCGGGCGGCGGAGCGAGAGAAAGAGTAGAAAGCGCGAGCGTCGAATGGATTGCAGGCCGAACGTATTCGTTATACGTAATCTCATAATATTTCAGTTGACGTCTGCAGCTATGCGCGCCGGTTCCCATGACGTACGAACTTCGGTGCTTTATCCGACGACTTGAAATGCACGATGATTTGTGGAGAACTCCGCGCTGTATCCTGCGTGTCATCTATGTCCGCCGATCGCCAACGAAACCGTGTCCTTGCAACGCTTGCGATTTCTGCATCCCGTTTTATACAAACGTCCCACGCGATTACCTCCCTAAACTCATTGGTTATAGAAACAAAAAAATGTCGAGTGACGTCTAACTATGCATTTCTCTTTGGATGGGCATGTACCTCGTTTCTATGATTTCGATTCATCGATCCATCGCACGTGAAATGCTCTGAAACGTTGAGTAGTAAACCATCTTTTAAAAATGAACGTGTTGATTGAGCTCATGACTATTGAGCTCATCACTTTGAATATGAAGAATGAGATAATAATTTTGAAATTACAACATGTGACAGGTCGATTAATTCGTCGTAGAATAGGGTACATGCTCATCTTAAACGAAACAAAATAGTTTCAAAGCAACGAAATCACGATCAGGATTTGTGATCAAAATTGTTCCTCTTCGAAACAACTTTTACTTGAAATATACTTTTCTATTATGAGCAATATACGTATGATTGAATTTTCTAGAACATATCTTCTATAACGAATTGGAGGTAATTGGGACGTTTCAAACAGAACGTTTATCGCGCTTTTAAATCCACTATGCGAAACGAGGGGGATCCTATGGCTTCAAATATAGGAATAATAAAATCGCGTTAGAGATCTCATTTTCGAGAAAATCAAGTTTGTCAAATATGCGTGGATTTGCTTAATCTCCAAAGCAAGACAGACGCAGGTTTATTAACAGGAAATTGCTTCAGATAATTAAAAATAAACGGAACAAAATTTTCATCGTTTTCGAGGAGAACCAATTCCATTTCCTTTAAAAAGGGAATCCTATCTCCTCGTTTACTCTACGTTTTCAACGTTCTATTACATATAATTCTATTATATATCGTCGTCAGACCGCGGATTTTCCTGCAAATTCGTACTTTTAAGAATATAATAAAAAGGATGAAAGATCGGCGAAAAACTGTTTCGCGCGTATTTTGGATTTTACTTCCGTTCTATACATTCTCCTCAAACTGTGAACAATACGCGCAATTTCGTATTTTAAAATTTCTGACGAATGCATAAAAATCTACAGTCCAATCGTCGTTGGTATTTTTTATCAACATCGAAATGCTAAACATCAGAGACAATAATTATCAACAATATCTCAAGTAACTAATGCCCTGTAAATTTGAAGAATTCCACCAGTCGTATATATAATAGTGCCCATTTAAACTATCACTATCCTCACTAATTATTGTGAAAAACAGCACAAAACAAGCGAGATATGTTACTGATGATATTTTGGCACATATAATTATTTCGGACATATATCGATTAAAATCAGGCAAATTTTATATTAAACAAGAAATACACATTCAATTTATATGTATTAATACGATTACAGTACCATATTGTTTGTATTGTTAATTTAATATCGATGGAAATGTAACAAGACCTTCATTCAAGATTTCCAGTCAATTATGATAATTACTAATTAACAGCTACTTTCATAGGAATTTCAATAAATTTTCGAGAAATCGAGATCAATTACAATGATTTGGTAATTACTGCTTAATTGTTATTAAAATAATGAAAAAATAAAATGTTAAAATATCAAATTTCTTTACAATCGAGTGATGGAATTCGCTCGTGTTTAGTATCGATAAATTGACCTTTTCTTCGGTGCCAATTCGCACAGTACACCTCTCCACTTAAGCGTCCCGACTGTAGACGCTTAAGTGAGCACTACTGTATTTCTCGTCACGTGCCATCTACGCGAAGTTTCATTTCTCCTGTTTGGAGACCAGTGTGTACATTCACCGCGAAACGTTTGAAACAGTTGAACATGACCGACAAATATTGATCGGCCGGAGAAGCGGTGGTCTACGGCGCTTATGAAAAATAAAAAAAAAATAAAAAAATAAAAAAAAAAGGGTCGAAAACCTGTCTTTGCGGAGAGATGGGTTTCAGCGTGGCTGCTTCGCGTGGCTCGCAACTGCGTAAACATAATACCACCCGTCCGATTATTTTTTTCTCTCGCGGCAGACAGACGTGGCGTGTCGATGGAGATTCGGCGGAAGAGGGAATAACAATTGTCGGCGGGAAAGAGCTCGCCGCGCCGGAAGAAACCGCTGTAACGAAAATTCGAATCGATAAAACGCTCGATCCGCCTCGCCCTTTGCGCACACCCAGGCACAAAGTGAACCCAGCTCGCTCTCGCTCGTTTCGGTTTTACGACGAAACACACTTTCCGCTATATTACACTCTCCTCCCTTTTCTTTTACTTCCTCTCCCCGGTTTTTTTCTTTCTTTTTCTTTTCTTTTTTTTTTCTTCTTTTTAATATTGCCAGGGCACAGAGGAGCAACACGCACTTGAAAAACAAACCAAAAAAAAAAAAGAAAAAAGAAAAGTGTGGTTTTGTTTCGCGGCAGTCACTGGTCGCGACTCGAATCGATCGCGATCGGTCTCCCCGTTCTCGCGATTTCAAGAGGCGGCCGCGCCGTGGTGAAATTTCAGGCGGAACGAATCGGTTAGAGTTTCCGGATCGAACGAGAACACACTCGTCAGAGACACACAGATGAAAAATATATTTAAACGAGTGCCGTCGTCCTCCGATGGCGGCGAAATGCCAACGATCGTTAAAAATCGCCGCTGCTGTTCGCACACGCGGGCCCGCCGAAATTTCGCAACTGCGAAACTAATGACACCGGAAGTCGACCGCGGGGAACAAAAGGGCGGCGTCCGCGCGGCAAAATTGCGGAGAAAAGTTATCGCCCGACATTTTCGCCCTTCGTGCCTGATATTCCCGGTGAACTTTCAATTTATTCCGTGTTCCTGCTGTCCCTTCCTTCCAACCCCCGGACCAACCCCCGGGATCCAGCCAGCCGAATCTCTGGCAAATGTCACGACTTCCAGACGACCGGTTACTCCCCGGATTTTCCCTCGTCGTTCCCATCGTTAATCCATATTTTCTCCCATGCTTGCACGGCCCGCGCGTTCTTTCTCCGTGGTAAATAAACGAATGGAATTTACGTTCTGCCGAAAAATTGTAAATGCAAGTCTAGTTTTCGGAAAACTATTCGGTCGAGTAGAAAGTAATTTCGTACTTTAGTGAGTACAAAGATGAAGTAAGTTTTTTTTTCATGAACACATTTCAAATGAAGTTTGTTGAACGAAATATGTGCCGTTTCTTGCCATTTTTGAGGTAAAACCATAATTCCGTCACTATAGAAGTTCCGTGTGATTTCTGGGCGACAGGTGATTTTCACAGACTTCTTTTGGAGTCAATTTTGGTTTACCATTAAAAAAATTTTGTAAAGACCGAAGCAAATGATAGTCTGATGGTGCAAGGTCAGGATACATCAAAACTTCTCAGCCAAGCTCTTTCGATATTTGACTGACCGTCAAAGAAATGCCATTCACTAGATTTTTCTCCAGCCTTCTCTAAACGATTTAAAACTGTTTTGTGATCGATGATTAGTTCTTTACCGATATCATGACTGCTAACGTGCCGGTCTTGCTCAATTTGTTCCATCATTCCATCATTTCCAGTGACTGGTCGACCAAAGTGACATCAAAATTTCTAGATTGAAAACGTTCGAAACAGTGCGTTTTGTGCCACACTTACTGATACTGATCATGTCCATAAACGTCACAAATATCACAACTCTTTTTTTTTTAAATTTCTCTATCACGTGTCACCTTTCAAATGCACGCAAGTATTGCCAGTTTCGATTAATATTACTAGAGTTATGCTATTCTAAAGCATTATCCCGTCCCTCGAGAGATTTTCACTCAATCCAATAACAACGAAGAATCGTTTCTTTCAACGGGAAGGAACGTGAATTTCACGCCTAGAAAAAAAAAAATATTTGAACTAACGAAACAAGAAAATACATTAAAAGCAGTATGCGCAGAAATGCGATCAGTTTATAATTGTTACTTAGAACGGAAAGCATTTGCATTATCAAAGCGCAAGAAACGCGTTTTAAAAGCCTGTTTTACGTAAGCTCACCGCCGCAGATACGTTTAGCTAATCCAATGTATCTTTTACTATTAATTCTCCCTCTAAATCTGCAAAGCTGGTAAGCTCCGGGGGAGCTTACGGCTCCCCGCGTAGCAAATGAAACCCGTTGTTTTACTTCTTTTCCTTTTAAATACCTCGACCGCGATGAAATTAACGATAAAATTATCGGCGCGATGGCACGCTTGTGAACGTACGCTTGTGTGCTGAGCCGCAGATTTAAACTGATCCAATGTTGGCAGAAGAAATCAGAATGACACATTTTGTCACTGAATCTTTCTCCAAATCCCAATCCGTGGAATGCAAGACGACTTTTCTTTATCGAACGATTCATCGTGCGCGTGTACAAACGTCCGATATCTTTAGACCACTTTTTAGACGACACGGAGTCTCGGACGTTCTCGACTCCGTCTTTCAAGCGAAAATTGAAAATTCTGGCAATGTTGAAATAATGTTCTTTAACGGAGCGTTTTTATTCGCGGGATAACGATACGTTGAAGAGGGCGAACGACTCGCGGGAAAACGCCGCGTATACACACACGTTCGTGCGCTGATATCGGTGCGCTATTTCTTCATTTTGTTCGAGAAACGTTGCTTTCGCGAGCAACTACAATTACCGACCGAATAGAGGCCGAGTAAATATATAATTGCATTCCCTGCGAACGTTCGTAGCGTTGCAAACCGTCTTCGCGCAACAACCGTCTTCATATTTTCCACACTGGTTCCAGACTCGGCGCTGTCGTAATTCGTCTGAATAAGTTGAGATCAACCGCTGTTATCAACAAAGAATTCGCCCGCGAATTCGTCCGTTCCTACAGCCGGAAAAGGAAAACTTTGAAAAGATCGGAAGAATCTCTGCCCTGGCTCTCCCTCTCCCCCTCCACAAAGCCAACAGTGAAATCCGTTTCAAACTGAGATATTTTTAATCGGCGATCTCCTTGCACACGGTTCGTTGGCGTTCCTGTTGAATAAACCGCGAGGCATTATCTTGATTCGGCGATGCCGAAAGAATTCGAATGTGAATTTGTTCCCGGGACTATTTGTTTAGGTCACTGCAAAATCCAGGTCGAGGAGCGCGGCAGGGGAAGGAAAAAACTTTGGAAAAATACGGGGTCGGCGCGACAACATACAGACAGAGAGAGAGAGAGAGAGTTCCCTCCAACGTTTGCAAAAGGACGCTCGGGAAATTATATTTTTGATTAAATTTCGTACGCGCGACCTGCCCAACATTCTGTTTTTACAACGGTTCCAAAATCAGACGAGAAACACAAGGACGTGAGCGGATCCACGAGTATTTTTTTCCCTGTTCCTCCCTCCCTCTCCTCCACCGCATCCGTTATATTTCGTTACGAGGTCGCCTCGAACCGCGTCAACGATGAGCCCAAGCATCGTATCGCTCGCTTTTCCTTTTGTTTTTGCTTTTGTTTTTGCTTTTGCTTTTCCACCGGACGAACGAATTCCTCATTACCGTGACGCGACAGACTGCGAGCAGCGGTGTCCGATTGCAGCAGCAGCCTCGTGGACAGCTCGATCTCCCATTTTTCGTAATACCGAAACGGATTCGTCGCCTCTCGTCCGTGCCGTTCGCACGCGCGTCTAAGAGATCGAGAAATGAAAGAAGCATTGGGGGGAAAAGGGGAGGATTTATCCCAACGGGGATGTTCGACGATTTCTTTCCGCCTTTCTTTTATCCGATCGTGCGAACTCGTCGAATGCGTGGCGTTGGTTCGCCTGGTCTGTGTAATATCTCGATGGATTGCTGGATCCAATAGGAAATTCCTAGCTCTCTCATCGCTCGTGCTTGCTCGGTCCTAGCGGATTTTCCTGGCGCGGTTCTTTTATTCATTCGTGCTCGCCACCCCTAAAACCGGTTGCGAAACTGGTCGCACACGGCTACCACAGTGGATTTATAGGCTAGACTGAACGGTGTATCGGCCACGGTAAATATCCAGCGCGGAGGCTCGGCGCGGTGGCGGAGTTAGTCCAACGTGAATTAGAGACGGCGAGTTTAATTGAATTATGTCGGCGAAGATTCCGGGATCCGGCTCGTATTTCGCTGTTACGCGTGCCAAACTCCACTTCCCTTTGCTATAACTTCGTTTATATTTAACTTCGTGTGGCAACAGACACACACGCACGCACATGTAACGTCTTGATATCCCACGATCTTCGATGACGTTCGTTCGTTGCGCGAAAAATTATGCAATGAATGAATTTCGAGCGTTTCCAACTAAACTAAACAACGCCCGCGGTGGAGGATTCGTTCTGTTTTCGTTCGTGGCTGGCTCGCTCAACGACCAGGGAAAATATCCCGCGCCGATGGACGTTTCCAAAGATACATACATGCGCGCGGGTAACGCAACAGAAGTCGGGGGAGCAGGGAGAGGACATTTTTGCGATGCCAGCGCGCGGGAGGGGCTGGAAAACAAATGAAAAAAATCAACTGTCGAACGTTTCGCGCGAAACAGATCATAAAATCTGCATCAGAGTATCAGACAGAGGAGGAAGTTCTTCGTTCGATTTGAAGCATTGGAACGTATCGAGGATCGGCTTGAGAAAGGAGTACAGCGTTGGTCGAAAGATAAAGTTTGAGAAAGATAAAGACCATCTCGTTCGTTGCTCTCCGCTTTTAATATCTTTGCCTTTCCGCGATGATTTCATAGAAATTTTATAGATTTGTAACGGTGTGTCTTTTGATAAATTTAAGAGCATTTTTCGCGACGTGTATAAATAAACAGTCGCGTTAAATAAATCCCTGCATTATGAATTCGTCCCGCTCTTTGCACCGTTATTTCTTCGATGTAACTTTAATGCCTCAATTGTCGACAGACTACCTGGCGTTTAAGAATTCAAGTGACGTCCTCTCAACAGGTAGGCGACTCGAACTTTTTCGACGACGAGAGCGCGCGAATGCGAAAATCTGTACTTTCCCTCTCCTATTGTACTTCTCGAATCGGACTCGAAGACACATTCGAACTTTCGACTGAAATCGAGAGTCGACTCGCGGATCTGATCGTAACGCGAAGACCCAAAACGAGGCGAAATCTCACTTCGTTTAATAGGTTCGCTCGCTTCCCTTGCGATCGAAGAATTTCGACGGCTTGGAGCCACTCCGAAACTACGGAAGCTGTAAACGGAGCGTGACGCGCGTTTTAGCTTCTCGATTCACTTTGCAACGTTTCAAAGGACAAAGTTCGTCGCGTTAATTATGTGCCGAGGGAGTCGAAGGGTTTCGAAAGTCCGAGGCGCAAAGTCTGAGGCGCAACGAGAAGACCAAGGCGCGAAGAAGACGCTTGCGGCCAACACACGCCATATAGAATGCATCGTGTATTTTCGCTCGTTTGTACATTCAACGGCACTTTGTCCGCCATTCCTCGCCGTGAGCCTCATCGAGCGGAAAAATCGCTCTGTGTTACACGGCTCGGCGAGTTCGCGCGCGCGTTGCGTAACAATGAAACGATCGGATGGGCCGACGGTAGATCGAGCCACCGATCCAAGAGCACGTCGGCTCTGTTCAAGGCGTGTTTATTGGTTGGTTTGTTGATGCAATGGAATCTTAATTGCTGTTTGAGTCACTCGCGACACGATCGAACAATTTCAGGCCATTTCACGAATAACAATGTTAACCTCTTAGCTGCGGTGCCAGGCTTTTAAAAATGTGTGTGTGTGTGTGTTTACATTGCGTCGCTGGAACGATTATACTCGTCAAACAGAATATTGTGCATCTGCTGTGAAATTGAATAATTAATTCATGGAGAAATAACACTAGTTTTTGCTTAAATCAACAGGCAATTTCGTTGTTTAACTTAATCAATAGTAATTAATTAATTGACATTTATTAATAATAATTAACATCACACGACAAGGAAATATTTAGAAATGATGTAAAAAGAACTAGTCCAGTGTAATTTCAAAATATTTCTAAAATGTCTAAAATTTACAAGAAATTTAATTCAAGTAACAACTTGTGATTACTTCTATCGCATGGCATGACTATACTCACCGTTTGCACAAAAAATATAGTCATTCCTTCATGACGAGTTGTTCACAGCTAAGAGGATCAAGCAAAAATTTAATTAAGATCTCTTTCAATTTGTATTCTCGCGTATCAATCATTTCTACGAAAAGTTATCCACGACCTTTGATCGAATTATCCTCGTTAATTCGTGTCCCGATACTTTTTTCAATCTTCCAACAACTGCGAAGTTCTACTATTCAAAACCAATGACGCACGAAAGTACGTCACTCGGTTATAGAGTTAACAAACCGTTGTCTCGTGCGACGACGAACGATGGCAAAAATACAAATCCAGAAAGCCGCGTCGTTAATAATTAATCTCGAGGAATGAAACGGTGTAAAGGGATCGTTCGTCGAACCTTCGTCGGTGAATTTCGAGCGCTTTCAACGGTCGGACGAGGCGCCGCACGAAGAGGGGGAAAGAACGTAAACGCGTTACCCGGTCAATTTATATTAGAGTGGAATCGGTACTTGGATGCACTAGGATGTTGGGCTTCGAAAGCAAATAAGAACACACGAGGGAGAAAGGGGTGAAGCCAGCAACGAATTACCGTTACACTTGGACCAAACTCTGGCTAGCCCTCCCTTCGCCTCTCTCCTCCTCTCCCTTCAGCCACATTGAATCCTGCCCCGTTCCCGACCGGGAGAATGGTAAGTCTTTCACTGATATAACATTAACCCCCATCGAGGCTCCGTGACCCGAATCGTCTGGACCGATTTCGAGATCGTCTCGTTTCCAATAAGCGGTCCTTCCCTCTACACGAATATGCCTCCTTACGAATATATATCCTTCCTACAGGCTATAGCTTCCCCGTTCGTCGATCCGTCGATCGAAATCATTGGATCCAATCTTTCCCTTCTGATTGGAAAATTTTCTCCTCGTAAATTTAGCTCGCCGTGCGCTCGGCCAACGGAACGAACGACCAATGAGGAGCGTTCTTTGTCCTTGTTTTCTGTTTTCTTTTCTCTATTTTTTTTTTTTGCTCCCTCACCCCCTCCCTCCCATTTTCCAGAATCCAATAGACAAAAATGTCGGACGCGTGTTTCTCGCATCGAAAACTAGGAATCAATGAAACCCGGGGGGTGGGGGGAGGAGGAGGAAGAGGAGGGAAATAACGACATTCCATGGAACGGGTGAATGAAAAGAGCCGAGTTGTTTTGTGTGCCGATGGTCGTCGATGCTATCGAATGGGATCGCGTCGATTCGCTTCGATTTACACCGGTTCGCGGCGGTACCCGTAACGACATTCGAGTCGCGTTATCCACCATCTGGCTGCGCGTCCCCTGCTTTAATTGGACGCACCTGTACTTAATCGCGTTGAAACGCGACGATCGATCCGACGCGACGTCTCTTTTTTTTCGCTCCGCTTCCACATCTCTCTCTCTCTCTCTCTCCTTCTCTCTCTCATACACATCTCTGGCCGCCTGTCTGGCAGCAACCGGACGCGCGCGCTCCATCGGGTTGCAAGCGTCCCGAGCGTGTCCGAGCCGCGGCTTCTTGCCTTCGAGTTCCCCCTCGCCGGTGACCACGAGTCCTGCATAATTACGGCCGGCGAGAGTGCGCCGGTGATTCGGTTAATGACAGCATCGGCGAGCGTCGTTGTTAATACTGTCAGGGTACACGGCGGGCAAGAAACTGCGTCCGAACCGCGATGAAACAGTGGTCGACAGCTACGCGACTTCTTGTCGCGAGCCGCGGATCGCGAGTTTTCTCCCACCGAGTCCGGTAAATCCGGTAAATCCAGTAAAAAAAAAAAAAGAAAACGCGAAGAATACGTTCGTGTCGATACGTCTTTCGCTTTGCAATAACCGAGGTCGTTGCAATAACCTCGTCGGGAATATCACAAAACGATGGATTTATTTGCTAGCCGCGTATTGTATCGTATCGTACAGTATCGTATCGTACAATCGTAGCTCGCGAGCTAGTACCACTACAGTGGTTCTACAGTAGTACAGTGGTTGGCCTATAATTTCATTAAATCGAACGGAGGCGCTAATCCCGGTAACCCCGACGACGTGGAGGCGCGGACGAAAGAGCTTCGCCTGCGAGTCGAATCGAGTAACTGCGAATAACTCTTAATTATCCGCGAGGCTAACCTCGCCCGGGGTTCATTAATGCCGATGAAATCGTAAAACAAAGCGACGTGAGGATACACGAGGGGGGGGGGAGAGGTTGGCCTTTCGCGATCTTTCTAAGCCAGTATCGCGCGGCGTCTCCACGAGGGCTCGAGGCTGACTTTACGAGCTCGTTCCGTAAAACGACGACGACGACGACGTCGTTTCCCAGGGATTTCGAGGGGAATTCAAACAAAAAAAAAAAAAAAAAAAAAAAAGGAAAGAGAAGAAAAGAGAATTTTTAATCCAGTTGGCGCGTCGAGGTGATGGCTAACACGTAGGAGTGGCCAATCGGCCAGTCGGAAGAGACGATCGAACGGTCAGAACAGCCAGAGACGAAAGCGAGCGGATTACGTAAATTGCAGAAGGCTCGACCTCGAAGGAAGAAGGTACTGCTTGGCCGCTCAGCCGGTTGGCCGACGTCAAACGAACGGAGGAGACAACGAGCTGGAATGTCGGATAGCCGAGGACGTCCCTACTCCGGTAGGTAAGAAAGAGACAGCGAGAGTGACGTTGGCGCGTGTAACGTGCTGAGATCGATTCAGTTCAACGAGAAGAACTGCGACTTTGCAGATGCAGGCTGCGAGCCTCCGGCGTTTTACTTTTTTTTTCACTGGCGACCTCGCCAACAGTTCGAACAACGACGAGGTTTTCCGTCGGCGGAACATTTCGAGGTTCTCCTCTCGCGATATCGCGCGATCCTCGAAAACCTTCTCCAACTCCCGCAGTGCTCCGCTGGATCCATTAAAACTCTGCGTAGAGTGGACGACAGGGTATTCAATATTTTCTCGATGCCTCGCCGGGAACTCGATTTAACAGGAACGAAGTAAGAACCAACCTCCTTTCACCCTCTATCTCTCCCACTGTTCGCCGGAGTTTCGTATTATTTCGGGGGGGGGGGAGCAAGAGCTGCCTTTCTTGTCGTTAACGAGCTGTTTTTAGTTCGAATTATCTGTTAGACAGGGTTCCCTTCGTCGAACTTAATTTTCTTCTCCTCGTTCGATTCTCGCCTCGCGCCCCTTTCTATGGACTCGTCGTAACCCTCGCGAAAGTATCGCGCGCTCGATTTCCTCCATCGATTTCCGATCATTCGCTAATTTTACTAAATTCCATCGCTCTGTCGTTTTACACCGCCATATTCTGCAATCACGTGCACGCGAAACGTAAAGAGAAACAAAAGGCAATTTACGTGCCAACTCTTTGTCAGAACGTCTCACTCGAGCCTCGGTATCTCAATAACGCGCAATTCCCTCCGCCGAAGTTGTCCAAGTACAACTGTATAGACCGCTGGAACTCCGTCGGAGAAAAAAGTAATACTGGGTCACGCGAGTAGAAACAGAAACGTAGCTTGTAAAACGCGTGTTCGCTGATAAGTCGAACGGCGGTATGCATTTTTAATTTAACCCATAGCCGGGAGGGAAACACCAACCGACGTGAAAACGAACCTTTGAAAAATATCAACAACGAGGGGAAACACCTATCGTTGAACGCTCTGGACGAGAGATAGGTTCCGGTAGCTCGTTCGTTTCCCGTTACCCGGTAGCTCCTTTCGTAATCGTTTCAAAAAAAGTCGCGTGATAATCGTTACCGCCTCGTTAATGCTCGAGGCCGATATCGGCCTTATACGGCAACACACAAGATCCCGCGTAATTCTTCGCGGTACACGGCGTGTATCCACTCGGGCAGGCCCTCACGCCGCTATTTGCATGCTCGTAACTCGGCCCGCGAACCAGCGATAACGTGCTTAGACCTTTCGACGTCGGGAACACGCGTATCGCGAGACTACGATAATACGTAGAATTGTTGCCTGGACAGGGGCAACGGAGCGAATTGCGATCGAATCGCTCGCGTTGAGAACTGCGCCCGGCGATACTCTGGATATCGAATTCAGATCGCTTCAAATTGCCAGATATTTTTCATTCGATTCAAGCTCCTAGGTAAATAACACGTCGCGCAAGTCGGCTTTATGTAAACTTCATCGGAAATGAGACGAGAATTTGAGAACATTCTCAATCGTTTTTGCGAATATTCGAAATCTAGGAGCGAAATTATCGTTCAATTATTTACGTCGCGCGCTGCGTACATTGATAAGAATCGATGGATTCCGAGACAAAGTGTAGCTGTGCTTACGACGGATCGCGAACGACGCATACACGGCTAGTCGGAGTCAATTTCATGCTCAGACGCACATACTGATTTCATTGAGTTATTCGCCGCGTAAATCACGGAGATAATTCCAGGATAGTCTCTCTCCTTTGCAGTTCTTCGTGTTCCATCGCGCGCCCGACATCCACTCCTCGCGCTTGATCAACCGCGATGGAACAACGACGTGTGCGTGCCTCGCCGAACCTAATAAAGTGTCGCGACGATTCGAAGCGGCTCGATTCCTGTAAATGCGATTTCCGTTACGAACGCCAGTTCGTAATTATTTGCACAGTGGATTTCTGACGTAAACGCTGTTCCCGCAGCGAGACGTAAAATATGAAGGACGTGACCCCCTTTCGCGGGGAAAATGCGAATTTTCCTTGCCGTCTCTCAAGAGATTACTCCGGAATTATTTAAAAATCACGTTACTCAAGAAATCCGAGCGATTCAAGGCGATGTAATTTATTCATGCGAACACGGTCGCTGACGCGTAAAGATGTACATTCATAGACGGAGCTTCAAATTTGCTTTACTATGCTCCACCTTTTTCCTGCTTCCTTCCTTCCTTCTCTCTCTCTCTCTTTCTCTCTCTCTTCTCTCTTCTTCTTCTTCCTTCTCCCCATTTCTTCCTTTATTACCGCGTGTTCTTTCACTTGTTCCCACTACTATTTTTCATCGCGCGTCCGCTCACCTCCAGGCCGAACTCTCGCCAAGGTTTCTACCTTCCTGCCAGTTCCTCTTTTATACGACCTCGCGGAAACTTCTGCACCGCCACGTCTTGTGTCTTCTCTCCAGAGAGCTTTCCTTCGTCATCTGTCTCGTGGCAGTCGTGTCCAACCTGGTGTCGCGCCGTTTGCGGCTGCAACGAGCGTTTGCCCGTATACTACGCGCGAACTTCGATACTCCCGGCGACAATAAAACCAACCAGGCTATCCGAACAATGGTCTCCGAAACTTTACGCGAAGAGATACACTGGGCTCAATTATCGGCCGTTTAATCCCCCGTATTCTTGCAGCGTTCTTTTCCCTCCCGCGCGGTTCCCATTACTCTCGTTTCCCTTCGAGTTTCTGCAGCAGGAAAGTCGAGCGAGAAAAAGGAAAGAAGGAAGGAGCGGAAGAACGAGGCAAAAAAGGCAACAGCGTCGAAAGAGAAGAAGGCGAACGATCCCTTCCGAGTTGACCGTTTCAGCCGAGAGGTAACTTCTCGCACGGATTCTCTCTCTCTCTCTCGATCATAGCCAGGGATTTCTTGGCAATTTCGTGGGCAATTTCTTGGCAATTTCTTGGCAAACTTGTCATCCTCTCGTTACCAATCCACATCGCGTTATCAATAACTGGGAGCGTTCTCGGGCTTTTGTTAGCCGAGACTCTTCCCCGATTTTGCCGTTTCTTTCTTCGCGCGCGCGCGCCATTCGTTGCCTGACTAAACACTGCGAACGACATTGGTAACGATGTAACGAGCCGTTGGACAGGAAATCGTTATCGCTCGGATACCTCCACTTCCGACGGCTGTACGCGGCGATAAAACGAGACGACAAAGTCGAGTGCCCGGGTACCTGGGGAGGAGCGTACCTGCAAGGTCGTCTAACCACCGTCGTTGCGTATCGAAAATCAATTTTCCATCTCGAACGTTCGCTAATTGCGTCGAATTCTTCGATTGCGTTTCACGCCCGAATCAACGATCGTCGTCGCCTAAGACGCGGGAACAGGCTGTTCCAACACCTCCGCGTGTTCCAACATCGCGTTACCATCATCTGACTTGAATCAACCCTGCGGGCTACAGTGCCTCCGCGTTGGCGAAGATCGAAGTCCCTCGCTCTTCGACAAGGGAGAAACTCGCGCTTCAACGATTCGAGTCGGTGGAAAGACGGACGACGTCGACGAAAGACACGTGTGACGAGGCTGAAGAGACACGCGAGTCTACATTGAAATCGTCGACCGTAGGAGGTCGCGTCGAGCGAATTTCCGGAAATTTAATTGATTGTTATTCCGCGGGCCGCCTCGTGGAAACTTGCCAAGTAAGTTTCGTTTGAGCCGTCTGAGGAAACTCAACCAGTGGTCGTCCCCGAAGTACACTCTTCCTCTCTCTCTCTCTCTCTCCCTTCCTCTCTTCTGCTTCACAGCCAAACGAATCCCTGTTCCCGTGTTCACCTTTCCGTTCCTCCTCCTTCTCCTCCTCCTCTTCCTCCTCCTTCTCCTCTTCGATCCCGTCTCGTTCGCCTTTCTACCCCATCCTCTCGAATTCGCACAACTTCGGATGCAATCCTTGTCGCCCGAGCCAACTTCATCGAGATGCAGAATCAGTCGCGATTGTTCGCCGAGTTATTGGCCGACGCCTACGTAGCTTCCGCCAACCTACATTTACAATTTCCGATTTTGGGTCAGACCACGCGTCACCCATTTCCCCCATCCTCAGCGGAATAACGCCGCGATTCCTGTTTACGCGTCTAACAACGGAGAGATCGAGCGTCGTACACGCTGGCGAGCGAAAGCTCGTTTGCTTCTTTCCGTTTACTTTTCCTTCCAACTTTGTTGGGTAACAGAGATTCTTGAGAACCATAATTCTGAGATTGTTATTTTCGCTATTTTCTTCTCTAGTAGAAGCGAATCCTGCAACATTGATCAGCTTTAAGCTTTTTTATTTTTATATATCGCAATTATGAATATTCGCGTGATGGGAACATTTTCGTCCCGTGGAAATCGAATTTAACGACAAGAGGACAATTATTTTTGTAAGATTGATTACTCTGAGCTCCGGATTGGAAAGAGGGGAATTTTCACTTTCTGAAAATAATTTTTAATTAAAAGGGAAAGATGAACTTTCTGGGATTTAATAATAAAAATCCAATTACTCGAAAGAGAGAAACTACCGACGATATAAATAATGTCGAATCTGCTCCGCAGATTCTTGACTCCAGTAATAATTGGCAGTGGTAGTTAATAATATTTAAATCAGCTCGTATTAATTATTCGAGAAACAAGGGGTCAGCAAGAAAGTGTAACTTTCCAATGAGTTTTACGTTTCGAAACACAAGATAAAAATACAGTGCTGTATTATTTATTTACTTGTGCAAGCGCAATGTTATTTAGCAACGGAACCAACTTTAGTCGACAACTCTGGTTGATCTGCGTGATTTTCTTCTAAACGTTATTCCTTTCTTTTAGCCAAGAAAAATATAGATCTTTACAAGTTTCTGCTTTGAATAAACAGCTAAGAGCATACGTTAGGGTTACCCATCCAATCTAAGCGATGAGATTGACACGGCAATTTCTTAAAGCTACATAATCGCATGCTTTTAAGACTTACGCATCGCCGAATGCCGGCAAAAGGAAATTGAATCATCGCGTTAAGGTGAGTCTCGTTCACGGGGCACTTACCTGCAACAGAAGAAAAAAAAACAAAAACGTAGTGTATTTTTTACGACGAGTCTTTACGATACATAAAATGAGGAGCGTACGGATGTAGCGAGTATTTAAAAGGCTGCTAAGTAATCCCAGATAACCATAAACCGCCTTTACAGGTTTACTGCCGCGCCATAGCGTTTAACGTTTATAAACATTCTCCTCCTAAATTAATAACGGAACGTACGAATAACGGCCGTCGTAAAAACGGCAGGGAACTCTAATGTCAATCTCGTTCCTTATTAAACGCGTCCTATTTCCGTGAATTGTACGTTCGTTTATATAAAGACGCTTGGAACTTAATCAGCCTCGCGTCTGATCACCGTCTGACCTATACTACTGAATGCCCTGCCGGATTCAACAGTGATATCTAGAGTGATGTTTTCGTAGTTCGTTTCACTTGCAGGGTGATCCAAACACTTGCAAAAACTTCTACACACGTGCTGACGACTGACATTTCACGCAACAATTGTACAATTCGCGTAGAAGAGATGTTTCTACGATAAACAGATTCTGTTGCATTTATAGATAGTGCACGCAATGCACGTGATGTACAAACACAATATTCAGTATATAAACAATTTTCTACCAAGAGTCTTCTACCTTAAATTGATTTTTTGGAATCACATTCCAAAAATAAATGGTAAATGTTCAAATACACGAGCCATTGCAGAATCGCCTGAAAATTATACAGCAAAAGACGAAGCGGAAACACAAAAAATGAAATTATCCGCTTGAAAATAAATGTTGAAATACATTTGCGAGCCATTGCTGAATCGTGAAACGTAAAATTTTAAAAGGTGACGAGGAAAAAATGAAGTAGTTGTTCGAAAACTTTACTTTACACATCTTCTGATTTCTTACTTCGGAGATTTAACGCACAAATCATCATTTTCAATGTTGCTATATTCTCGTTCCTTCGATATCGTTCGATCTCCGGTTGAAGAATCCTACCCGGTGAAATGCAAATCTCGAAGATGGTCGATTGGCTCGAGCAGCCTCCGAATCGGCGCTGTTTGCCTTCGGTTTGCATTACAGGGAATAGGCGTGTTATCTGTGTTGCTCTAGCGGCGGTCGGTATAAACGACTCGGGGCCATTAAAGTTGCATGTTCGTGTACAGGCGAACTTGTCACTCTTCGGAACCGAGGCGCCCTCGCCAGTCGATCCATCGATTCTCGGAAACGCGAACTGTATTGCGCGAGAAACGACACGAAAGAATTATCAAGTCCGCCAGGCTTGTTCTATCGACTGTTCTCGACGGCATGTGGGACGCGGCTTGGTTTCGATACGAAGGAATTATTCGCAGAAACGCGATGGCCACGCGATCGTCGCTTCTTTTTTTTTCTTCTTCTTCTTCTTCTTTTCCTTTTCTTTTCTTTTTGTTTCAGGGAACGCCGTGCCCGATTTCCGTCGGGGTTTCGATTGTCACGAACGAATGTCCCCGCTCACCGTTCGCAGGTAAATTGAAACGGAGACGACGAGGGAGATGCGAAGGAAATTTCGGGACGATTCTCTTTTCATTTGCGAGAGGTTCGCAAGAATCAGTCTGACTAGCGAACGTACCGAAGTGTGAATCATCGATTTTAATGAAATTTGACATAAATGTCGTTTTCAAAAAGATATTCGACACGTATTCTCTTTTTTTTTTTCTTTTGTCGGCCATCGTCGGTTTGAAGAGGTGAAAACTACCCTGAAATTTGGCGATGCGAAAAATAGTTTAGCAATTATTGAAGATACAGTTTTTCTGTATATTGATGGAATTAGTTTTCCCTAATGACAAATTTAATGGTGTATATCAATTTGCAGAGAAACGTTTTTTCACAAGTTTCTCCAAGCAAACGTTAACAAAGTTTTCTTGAATATCTGCTTATGAAAACTATACATTACACTATACAAACACAAATTACGGATAAAATTTTTGAATCTTGAACTTTTTATATTGCAAAAGAATTCATTATTTTCAAATCTTTCTCGTTGGACGTGCAAAGCCGAGTATATACTAAAATTGTCCTCTGTTCGTAAATATATTCTGAAATGTTGAACGTCGTAAATATATTTTATTTCTGAAAAAAGTTCGGTGCTTTTGTTAAATAGACACGATCAAGGCACGATCAATTCGCAGTAATGGTATCCCTCGAAGAAGCGATATAAGCATAAATGTTGCGATCAGCTTGACCGAGCAGAAATCGAGCTGGAATCGAGTGAAAAATACATAGTTCAAGAGAATATGCGATTCTTCACGTACTCGAAATGATCATTTGATTTTTTCATAAGAGAGAGAGAGAAGTAGTAACACGAACTCTACGGTTCTGTGTATGTACGGTGTGTAACAAGATAAGTGTTATTGAAATTAAAACCGATAATTCGAAGATCGATTCACAGCCGATTACCGATTCGAAAATGAGCAGGGCAGGTACGAACTCGTTAATCACGGTGTGGTCGTCGAACGACGCGGAGCAGTCGAAAACAGCTGCTTAGACGAACGGTGAAAACCGCACGGGGGGGCGTCCATAACGCGCGTCCATTTGTTTATTTATTCAATATCCGCGTGTCTCTCAATTACGAGCGGCGCAACGCGCGGTTGAACGTGTAATCAAAAGCACGCGACCAACCGCCATTAGCCAGCGCCCTCGAATAAATCGTTCGGTCGTCGGTTTAACGTTGCCCGCCTTATGTGCTATGCGAGAATGCAACTGCAAACCGTCCCGTCTCGTCTCGTCTCGTCCCTCTCTCTTCTCCTCCTTCTCCTCACAACCCCGTCCCCGCCTGCCGTCGCACGCATGCATTTCAATAAATAACGAGGCCGTGCCCGGCCCGTCCGCTTCGTTATCAGACCAAGTAGCTTAACTGTCGGGCCGGCGACTGCTGCTTGTTGTCAACTTGAGCAAACGTGTGAGTGTCGCGACCGCAAACGCCCAGTTCCGCCCGGGACGTGGATGAAACGAACGGTCGCCGCTCACAGAGGAACCGCAGCATACCGGGTGATTTAAGTTGAATGACTACTCTCTCCGCCGGCCCGTGGAATAATTGTTTCAGAGTAGGCACTTCGCCTGCGAGGGTATTCCGCAAGGGCAATCCCGCGTGAATTTTTGTTCACCAGCCGGGGGTGGATGGATAGGATTTTTAAGTGGAGTAGCTCGACGATAGCTCGGCCGCTCGTTCGGTGAGATACTTTTCCAGGCAAGAAATTATTCACCACGTTCGTGATTTTTCGCCATTTGTAAACTGTTTGAAGAGAGAATCGTCGAATCAGAAGCGTAGTTAAAAGAATGTTGCCCGATGAAACTTTCAGAAACAAAGATTATTACTGTTCGAGCGTTCCGGATTTTAAGATTACCGAATGAATATTGATCGAATATTGAAGAAGAACGTTCGGAGCCTTCGATGATTACTAGACAAGATATAATTACTAGGAAGAGGCACTCTGGAATTGTCAAATTAACATAGGAAACATACCGATTTTGATGAAACGTAGTCAGATTCTTTCATTTCTGCAACCAGTAAAAACGTGCATGTACTTTCGACGAATATTAACGAGACGCAAAATCACGATTACACGTACTCGTCTATTTTTCAACTATCAACGATTCCTGGCGTCAGGAGGGATACAATCAATCATTTCTCGCCCATCTTAATGAAACCCAGCATTCTCCATAGTTCGTCCGCCAGGGGGACAAAAAAATGGCCAAATTAACGTCCGTATGTTCGCAGCGGAGCCGGCCTTCCGGCGGGCGAAATTTCCATGCAAACGAAACACGTCGCTCGCTGGAATTTCACGGATATTCGCGTCGCCTCGGTTCACGGGGATCACCTTGTATGCACTACTGGTGCTAGGCCGAAAAGTGGAGGCAGCGGTTGCACAGCGGGCGACAAGGGGAACGGCGAGGAACGACAGCAGAATTTGCGTCAGAAACTTGCGCCGGTGTTGCAGACTCGTCGCCATTTCGTTCTATAACCAGATACGGAGCGCGTCCCTTTATCCAGCCGTTGCATAATTGCCGCGCCGATGCTAGCCATCCGTGTGTGCGAAACCGAGAGAAACTGCGGAAAGTGCGGCGAGAGCTAAGTTGGCGAAACGGCCGGCCACTGCCGCGGATGGAACGCGCGGATCGCCGCCTCGAATCGCGCAACAGAGAGCCACCACCTCTCTGAAACGACCGATCTTTGCCCTCCCCCTTGCCCCTCCTTTTATTAAATGGAACTTACACCGCCTACGTGAGGCCACCGGCAAGTCCGGAATTAGAGACACCGGCTTAACGAACTGTTGCGAGAACGAGGCAAATGCGCGCCTCGTTCCAAATTACGCGGCTGCGTTGTGCACGCACCCGCGCGATGATTTACGGCCGCGACGATAAAGTTTGAACGCTACGAGGAGGCTACATAATCTTCGCTAATCCCCCCGCCAACAGGGCAGGGGGGGATGTATCGCGCTCGAGTATGTACGATCGGCCGGGGAATTCTTCAGACGACGAATGGAGATCCGAGCGGCGAAATTAAAGAGAAATTACCGCCGTTCGTTCTCACCGCCCGATAATGAAGTTGCTCGTTCGAAGAATGGCGACCGGCAGATTTCACCGCGCGAGAGAGATCGATACGCTGCAATTTCTCTCTCTCTCTCTCTCTCTTTCTCTCGACAAAGATTTCTCGCCCGATTGCGATCGCGAAGCCGCTGACGACGCCTTCAGACGACGGAAACTCGATAACCAAGGACAAGCGCAATTGAATGGAAGATGGCACAAAGCACACAGCGTGCTTAATTATCGTAAAACATTTAGGCGACCTCCCCGTCAATAATTCAGGCCGTTAGATCCGAGACAAATCGTCCAAATTCCAAGGCAAAGCCCGTTCTCGTCCCTGGTCGCTCGTTTTTACCACCGCATTATCATTCGCTCTCCCTAAATTACTTCCAAGAATCCCACGTCTATTATTCATCGGAGGAGCTTCTCGCTCGACCACGCGTCGCGCTACCGGCGCGGTTTACAACTACTACCCCGACGGTTCGTTATCGAGAACTGCCGCGTTCAATTTTCAAAACTCATTAGTTAGTAGGCCCGTACGTAGAAGCAATAACACAGTGGAAAGTTATCAAACGCGAATGCCGTTCGGCGTTTCTCACTCGCCGAAACATCGAAGTGCGGTCGGCTCGGGCGGCGACTGGCTCGCACGAGCCAGCAGATATGAATACAAATTCCGAATCAGACGTTATTATGCATATTAGGTAGCTGTGCTCGTAATTCTCCTCTCATAAGTTCTTTGGTTGCCCCTGAAGTCCGTCTAGCCATTCGTATCTCCGTCTCATCCTCTCACGATCGAACATCCTCTACCGAACTCCTTCTCATCCTCCTTCTCTTCTTCGTCTTCTTCTTCTTCTTCTTTTTCTTCTTCTTCTTCTTCCTGCTCGTAAAGCAGCCCTCTCTTGAGAGAGTGAAACGACACCGCGGGGAACTTTGCCTCGTTCCGAATTTGTAATCCGACTTCGAGTTTGATAAGGAATTTACATTCGTAAAAAGTCATTTCGGTTCGGATCTCTTTCCTCTCCGTCCGCCCTCGCTCTTCCCTTCGTTGCGCGACTGTGCAACTTTTAAGAATGAAGGGTGAAACTCGAACGCGGCGTGGCCGCGAGCCGAACAGTCTGCGACTGATCCTTTTGCCAATCAAGCCGCGAGTACCGCGAAACTATCATCCACCGGAGATATCCTCCGGCCTGATCAATAATTTATAACGCGGCGCCGTTCGGAAATCCGAGTTTCGATATTGAAATTTAATGGCGGCCGTGTTGCCGCTGTCGCGTCGACTGCATATCTTACGTATTGTGAATAATAATCGCGCCGCGTGCGACCGCGTCGAAATAAATATCCCGCGACTGCTCCACGAGAGGTAGTCCGTTGTTGGGAATCGCGCCGCCAAGATTAATACCGACTGACGACGAGGGAATTAATCACGGCGCGATACTTGTCACGGTAAATCCATCGGTGGCCGTCATTCTTCCAGTGTAAATCAATCGGCCTCGCGCGGCCACCCTGTTACTCGCGGTTGCTTCATTTATCGAATCTCCCGAGCCCTCGATCGAACTTTCGTGCTGGCCACGCTCCAAACCTGGTACTTGTTGAGAACGCCCCGGCAACCTGAATAATCATCCGCGTCGACCCCGCGTTCTCATTCCATTCCCTTCGGCTCTTTCGTTTCTCTCGTTTCCGTCTCGAACGAGATTTCCCTATCGTTCACTTTTCGTACATCTTTCTCCATGCATTCAATGTTGAAAAAGAAACAATATTTACCAGTTTTGTGATATAAAGTTTATTAATTTAGGTGTTAATTTGACGGCGATGACGAAGAAAGGAATTAAGTTCTCCTGTAATTCCTTTACGACTGCTACACGCAAACACAATCGTATGTTCGTATTTTACGTCATAAGATTGTGGCGGCTAGAAAAACAGTCCCAAAACTGGTTTTTTCCTCAGCCCACATTGCTGCATAATTTAAACATTCTGAGATAAATCTCGTGTTTGTACTGACAGTATATTCTTGCTAGGGAAAAGTCTTATTTTCCACGCGTTGTTTTAACCTACGGTTAAGTGAAGTGCGTATGAAGACAGAGGTTTGAGGATAAAATTTTGGACAGACAGTATCGAATCATGCATGTCTTGACAGAGTTATAAAAATTTTTTTTGTCATCGTCGTATTCGGACTTATTCAGTTTCCTTATAATCACTTAAATGTTAATAAACTATTTATCATAAACCAGGTGGTTTAAATCAAGAAAACTGTCGATACGGCCACGAAATTTACCCCATGAACATTTAAATCGTGTATGAATTTCAACGACCGTTTACGAAAATTTCAGTACGTGTCCGTTAATCGTCGAATCGATCGCGTCGCATATCCTGGTAGAAGAACGAGCAGTCGACGAGTAATCGTACGTCAGCGAACTGATCAGCCTTCGCGATTCGGAAAACATACACGTATAACTCGTCACGTGGCGGCGAGTGGGCGAAGGGCAGCGCTGGAAGAAATTGTCAGAGTCTATTTCCAGTTGGCGTTCGTGCGAGGATCGTGGTACGTATCGGAAGATTCGGTCAGCTTGGTGAGAATCGGTAGCGCGGGCCGATTCGAATCGACGGGACGTTTACCTGCGAGAACGTACGCCGAATTTCAATCAGCGGCTTCCCTTCTTCTCGCTCGCGTATCGAGCATACACGATCGAAAGAAGAGCGAACAAAGAGCTCGCGAGGGGAGTTCCATCGACTGGTCGAACGCCAGGAGAGAGGATCTCTCCGTTTCCGAGCGTACGAGGCAGTGAGAGAATCGAGACGAGAAAAGGGCGGCGAAGCGGGGGCAAACGGAGGCCAAAGAACGGCGGTGATTTACTCAATCAAGCGAGCTTACTCGCCGCCGAAAGCTTCTTAAGAGGAGCTTTGACAAATGGCCGACTTATTCCGCGAGAATGCTCCGCGAGGCAAGCGAGTAATGACTGCCAGTTAACGACCCTCGTGCACGCCTAAAAGTGCACTCCAATAATTGTCGATGGTACCATTATTATCTCTCGCTTTGATAGATTCTCAATCCGGCGTTCTCGTTTTCTCGAGAACAAATTACGCAGGACGTAAGCGTTGCCTTAAACTTTAACTGGAAGCGCGTATCGTTGATATCGAGGATGTGACGAGCTCCTCGATTTCACAGGGGAAAAGAAAAAAATTCCACGAAAAGATATTACGATTCGACGTATATTCTCGAGTATAATTACAGTGAAACACTGCTTGTAGCAGTGTTTCACCCGCGTACGACGAAACTGAAACAGATTTCTCGCGGAGAAAGGCAAACACGATATAGACACGAGCGTGTGATTTTTGTCGCGGCCGTTGAATTTATGGAGCCGGCACGGCGGACTACGACTGCGCTAATACGACTTTTCAGCAGGAAATGAAGCAATTGTGAATAGAAGGCGGATCGAAGGCAACCGATCGAACCCGGTGATTGCCGTGCCTCCTTTTTGGCGGCGACTATTAAGAGCTACAGGTGTGCGCGCACGTCCAACGGATAGTTCCGGCCTTGTTCGGCGGGTTCGGCGAAGTTCGCGTGGTCCGATTACCCCTCGATTCGATCCTCGGTGGAAATTTTCGAGTGTGCCCGGCCAGACGATCACACGCTCGGCCATGCGTCGTTCGATAGGGACTTATTGCATTCGCCGGCTTTGTATTTACGCTCGGCGGCGATTTGAAGAACCTTTTAGAGCCGAGCCTCCGAAAATAAACGACTCATGCTAATTGCCGCTAAAACGTTCGATTTCCATCCATTCGTCATTCGCCGCCGAAACGGGGCGGCACGAAAAGTTCCACGCCAAATTCCAGAGCTAAACGACCGGTTAACATTGGCGATTTCGGGGAACATGCCGGGGATAAAAATAATCGTATCTTTGAATAAATTAATACTCTAGATGAAAGAGAAGAAATATATTTAACTTTCCTTCGAGTTCTTTCCTCTCGAGAATTCTCGAAAATTCGAGGTATCTCGAAGTTTAAACGAAATACAAATGTATTTTCGTAAATGCATCGAGATTCACGCTTCGAATGAATGCCCGATAAAATCGGAGGCTCTTGACCGCGACGAATCGGAGGAACCGCGTGAATTTTCATAGGCGCCAATTCTTGATACCGAGATGCTTCGCAATTACGAAATTCGTGCCTCGAACGTTCGAACATTCGATCGTCCTCGTTCACCGTTCGGAATTGGATTTCCTCCTGGCCGTCAGTCGTCCGTTTTCAATTTACCCGTTAAAGTATGAGTAACGGCTAACTCGATTAGTTTTTATCACTCGAGTCGAGATCCCTCGGCCGCGCTATGTTTGCCGATTACGTCGACGAAGATGCATCGATTCTGACCGGAGGTCTCTCGTTACCTCACTCTCGACGTCAATCTCGGCCTCCGGTGGCACGCCGAACCCGTGCGAAAAGGAACGATCGTGGAGGAGAAGAATAAGGGGATACAGCACTCCTTCGAACGTGCCAACGACCAGGCCTCTTTCCTTCGATCCTGCTGCTACTACTGCTCGGCCACGACCTCCGATATCCTGTCCGGCTTCATCCCTCGGCGAGCGTTCGTTCGCTCGTCAGGCTGCATGGTCCATTTGAACGTAACTGTTTCGCAAGTCCCACTTACCGCCGCAGTAGCACGCGAAAATGCTCTTATTTCCTTGGTCATCGTTCCGCGTCATCGTCCACCTAGCAGACGGCTACGGCCACGGCGACGTTAAGGACCGCAGGAAACGAGGGCGAAGCGAAATCAGTCTGGTCTCTCCTCTACGTCGTCCTCGGTGATTTCTCGACGTCTTACGAGACGATAATTCGTCCGTTGGCTTTTAAGGTTGAATAAACGGGCCGAGTTTTATCGTAAAAGTGACGACAGACTCTCTCTCTCTCTCTCTTTCTCTGCTCTACGGTGATACTTGTACCGGGTCTCTTTTCAACTTGACGTGACACCTTGCCAACTGATGGGGAAAGTGCAGAGTGGCGTGTGATACTGATGCGTCGTCAGCTTGGGGATACGTAAAATTCGGGAGAAGCGTGACGTTTCGCCTGACGTTCACCTGACCGATGTAACCTGCGCGATAGTATTTGAAAGTATTTGAACGCTTGCTTATTAACCTTTTCACTGCGAGTTGTAATATTCCAAGTGGCGGGAGTTATGATTTCCACTTGAAAGGAGAAGCAAATTGCACTTTCGCTTACCGGAATACCGCAATTTAAATTTTCAATTTTTCAGACTGAAGGTTAATAAATACGAATTACACGCAACGCATTCAACGCTTTACATCCGGGCAAGATGTTGTAATAACCAACGTTTACTGAGGAGAAAATCGCAAGGCAAGGATAGGTTAAGACGTTTCGCCCTTTATAATCTGAAACGTCTGTGCAATTTCGTTCGTTCAAATTTTGAATGTGTCAACGACGCGTAATATTGAACAACATCCGAAACTGTAAAATCTAAGACATCTTCGAGTATCAAAAATATTATTACATCGAAGCTGGTCGTTTACATAGAACGTTGGCGTGTTATCGAGGCAACCAATCTCCGGTTCTTGCCTCGGCAGACACCGAACTCGGGCTCACAAAAGGGCTTGCTGATCTGATTGGCGCGCGCTCCAAACAATTTTTTCCCTCCTCTCCCCTACTCCTCCGCGGACTATCTCGACCGACCGAACGCGTAAAGACGCTCTCGCGTCGAACAACGACGGCTGTAATTACTTCCGTCTTGGACAGATGACAGAGCGATCCTTCCGTCTGACTACAAAGGCTCGATGATGGATCGTCTGGCTGACACGTACGCGTCGATGAGTTCCTCGCGAGGAGCAACTCTCTGCCAGAGATTCCCAAGTTTTGATGATCGCGGAAATAGGCTGTAACTGTAACCCTCTCGGTTTCGAGAAACGACAGGGGAAGACTCGGAAAGCCAATTAATAGACTTCTCGTAATCATCTCTCGTTGACCTCCGAACATTTTTGGAAATTGCGCGCATCTAGAAAATTATATATATGTGTGTGTCTATATATATATATAGTAGTAAAAAAAATATATAGTAGTAAAAAAAATATATATAGATAGTAGTAAAAAAAATATATATATATAGATATATATAAATAGTAAATACACACACACACACACACACACACACACACGATAGTAATAAAACTATCGAAAATTAAAGCATAAAATTTTCATCGGTGACATCGAAGTAAAAAACAAAAGACTCCATTATTGAACGAAATCCGCAAGCTTTTGAATGATTTAACTCAAGCTTTTAAAGTCATTCAAATCTCTAAAAATATACTGTTTTTACTGTATAAAATATATAGACTATTGTATACTGTATAACTTTACTTTACTGATAAAATATCTAACAAAAATTATAAATCGATCATTTTGACTATTTCGATAGTTCTAGTTAAGACTTTGGTATACAGTCGAAGAAAAAAATAACTACTTAAGTCCTCGTCGATCGATCTAAAAAACATCAAACCGAAGTAAACTAAGATTAATCTTTATCGAATTACGCAGTCTTTGAGGAGAATGCATTTTAGTTGAAACTACCTACAAGATTACTAAATATATAGTATTCTCCTAAACGTCGGAACGATAAAGATCAGTACTGTTTTGCACGACTGAATTAATAATTTCAATCAGCGAAATTGTCGCTTCATTCCGCTCCTTCCGAGAACGAGCATTCCCACGGAAAACAGCGAACGTGAATTAATTCATTTCAGGCGTGGGCGGAGCGAACGCGTCAACAGAAATAAGCATACGTTGAAGCGCGCGCTCGCGCTCGAAAAACGCTCTTAAGAGGACAAAAACCGATTAAAGGCGAGCGGGCGCCATCAACGCGAGGCATTTCCACTATTTCCGGTCTTCAATTTGCACGCGATCCACGCGAACCTACACTCGGATGACAAATAACCCGGAACGGAGTCAGTAGCGACAGTCGCGCTTTTACGCGGCGGAAATACATAGTTTCGAACTGACCTTGCTGCAGTGCCGAGCGTAAAAACGAACAAAGTCGGGAGGAGTGCGAGAGCTGGCTCGAAATATGCCGTTAGCGGTGACCAGTTAGCGGCTAAATTCTTTCTGAACGCCATTACACGTCTACGAAAGACGGTTCGCTCCATTTTTCTGCGCCACTTTCGGTCCTTCGGATGTTCGTTTTTCAACGTGACCGGCGGGAGAACAGCTGAAGCGAGCAGCAACGAGTAAACGACAAAGAGATAAATTGAATGCCGTTCTTAGAGACGTCACGCGCGATGAAATTTGGACATTTTTACAACGAGAGAAGTTGCCGGATAATTACGGATCTAGGAGTTGAAGTATTAATCCTTGAAACGAGCTGACTCGTTGTTAGAATATTTCTCCAATGACGAATGAATCTGTCAATCCTGATTATATTATTGAAGGCTATAGGTGAAATTTCATTCGATATCAAGGTTTAAAGTTTTCGCGCACCGGAGTTTTAAATTTTCAACCTGAACGACAAGAGAATAGCTGAAGCGAGGGAATTAAATATCATTCTTGAGGTGGTACTGCTGTTCAAAGACGTCACGTGTGATGAAATTTGGAAATTTCTACAACGAGAGAAATTGCTAATTACGGATCTAGGAATTGAAGTATTAACTCTTGAAACGAAGGTACCAAGTTGATTCGTTGTTAGAAAATATTCTCCAAGATTTTGAAAGTTTTTCAGCTCTTCAATGACGAGTTCAGTTCGTCAATTCCGATTAAATTCGTTAATCTTTAAATTCTTGAATCTTGATTCTATGGTGAAATTTCATTCAATAGGAAGATTTAAAGTTCTTGCGCGTTGTAGAAGCATTTTCTAATAACGGGGCAACGCCAGTGTCTGAAATTTTCAACGTGATCGAGAGAACAGCTGAAGCGAATAATATAAAGAGATAAATGAATATCATTGTCAAGGTGGTATTCCTGTTTAATGCCGTCACGAACGATCAAATTTAATTTGGAACGAGAAATTTCTTGATAATTATAGATGTAGAAATTGGAGCCTCCACTTTGCATACAGCAACGATTTTAACAAATTGACGATTTAGCAACTCTTCAATGACGAATCGATTCGTCAATATCCTGATGGCTAAATCGAAGATAAAAATGAAATTTCATTCAACGAAGATTTAAAATATTTGCGCATTGGAGAAGCATTTTCTAATAATGAAGTAGTGTCTTAAATTTTCAACGTGACCGGCAAGAGAATAGCTGAAACGAGAAAATTAAATACTATTCTTGAGGTGATACTGCTATTTGAAGATGTCGCAAATGATCAATTTTGGAAATTTTTGGAACGATAAATTACTGGATCGACGATCACTAATTATTGGAAAATTTCAAAGATTTTACAATTCTCCAATGACGAATCGATTCGTCAATTCTGATTAAAACGTTAAAAAAAATTATCGTGGATGAAATTTCAGAAGCGAGAGATCTTGCAAGTCCTCGCAATCCTTGGAGAAGTATTTTCTAACGACGAGACAACCTCTGTGTCTCGAATCACATTACTCAACGACTCTCGAAAGACAGATCACGGAAAAAAGTTTTAATTCACTGAAAACAGAGCGCGAGGATAATTTTGTTTCTCCTGTTTCCTTGTTCCAGCGTGCCTTTGAGCGTCATCTCACTGGCCTTGCCGCCACAATTTAAGACGACACTCCAACGAAACGTCCTCAGACGCTGTTCTCAACAACGCGACGCAATTGTCAGATGGCAAAGTTTTGGCTTTGTTATTCGCCTCGGTGTTTCTTTCCGACAACTGTTCAATCGTTTCTTCGGTGTGAGACCTCGATTGAAACGAAGCTGGCTTGGAAATCGTGCCGGCAGAGAGAGGAAACGACGACGACGACGACGACAAAGTAGGCGCGCCGCCAACGTACGCGTGCAACTACTTAAGATGGCTAATGCCCCGGTGGCTGTTAAAGTTGATAAGTTTCAGCTGCTCGTATGAAAATCAATTATCGCGCGGGAGTCTCCGGTATCGCTGGGAATTAGCAACTTGCCGCGGGAATAACTCGAAAGGGCTTTCGCCAAAGCGTAACGTATTAACGTGCATACGTAACGAGGGTTAATACTCCGACGAGTAAACGTCGCATCTAGTTTGCAAAGATAAGGGGAATGGGGATCCGGTTTCTCGCCGCGGTTCGAAAGGCACCGAGGCCTTTCGTTCCCGAGTCGTTTCATCTCCCCCGTGATGGAAGAGAGAGACGGAGCGCCACTCGAAACCGCAGAGTACAAACAAAGCGAGAGACGAGCGATCTCGAATCGAGTGAAAAGAATAACCCAGCCTTCCGCCTTCCTTTGCCGCGTTGAACCGAAAGGGAGAAGCACGCCTTCCCCGTGAACTCGTAGAGTAATTACTCATCCTCCGGTTGAGAGGAGGAAAGGGGCCGAGGCGGTTTTCGAATCAACCGGAAACACCGGTTGTCGTTTACCCGCGAAGGACTCGAGTCGACGCGCATTAATTCGGCGCTAGGAATGAACTCCAAAGGTTATCCGTGATCGCGAATCAAAAGGGGCACTTATTGCGTGGCAAGAAAGGAGCAAGAGGCGTTTGAACGTCGACGAGGACTGATTACAATCGCGACGCGACTCGATTATTCGCGGAAGGAGACAGAGAACGAGAGAAAGAGATGGAGAAAGGGAGAACGGGGCAACGAAGACGAGACGGGATTACACCCGTTGACGGGACCGGAGAAGTTAGGTCGAAAAATATGAAAAAGGACGGTCGACGTGGGGCAGATAAGTTAGCAGGCTGGGAAAAAGAGGAGCATGACCGAGGTTCCAACTAAACTGCTCCCCCCCCCTCCCACCGGCCGAATTAATTAAAATCGTTGCACCGTCCGAGGCAGCGTGGCTGAGATGCTTTCGTCGCTAGAAAGGGGCGAGGGGCGAGAGGCGACCAGTCGAAAAAGTAAGGAGACAGGGACACGCCTTTGAGAGGCCGCGTTCTTGCACGCAAGAAGCCGCACGGAGGACGAGAAGAGGAAATCGGTGTCACACAGACGTAGCTCGCCGTGACGAACCAGCTTAAGCTTCTGCTCGGTGCATCCGGTTGAGTAATTTGCTTATACGTTCTCGGAAATTCTTCTGACACGGACATCCTTCTCCATCCCTCGACCCCCCCCCTTCGACGCCCACCCCGCGCGGTTCCTTCCCGTTTCCTTTCCTGCAGCGAACCCTTGCTGCTTTTAAGTGAAATCATCCTCATTTCGCGCAAGAACGCTCGCACCCCTTTCCCTTTTCGCTTTGACGATGGGATAATTGGTCGAGTGAAATGTACAAACGTCGAGGGCATCCTTCTCGTTAACCCTGCCGAGGACGACACCCGACGATTTTAATTTTTGATAGTTTCCATAGATTTCAGTTACGCGTAGGTTGGACAGGTTTGACAATAACTTTCGCGTCTCCAAACGGTGACAGTAAAGGCACATAAAATTTGACTTGACTTTAAATAATTAAATTTAAACAAATAAATTTGATGGTAAATACCGACGCAATTGTAAAATTTACTATCGTTGAAGTAACTTCTGACAGGTTGCACACGGGAATCAGATCACATGTTAAGAGTTGAAGTCCTCAATTTTTGCTTCTAACGATATTTAAGTCGAAATTAAATCTTTGCAAGCGCCACTTACTATACCTACAAGTAAATCAATTCCGCAGTGAATGGAAATGTTATACTGTTTTTATAACTACAAAAGTAGTGCTTCCCCTCCTCGTCCAAAGTACAATCAAGAAGGTATTTACCGAAGAATCGCGATTCGGTTGACTGACAGAGAGCGCTCTATTCGTCAGACCTATCCGAGCCCATCTACGGATCACAATAGAAAACTGACTTTTACTCGTGAAACTGGAGGAAACGAAGCTATTTCGCGTGACAGAGTATAAGAGCTACGAATCACGCTGATCTCATCCCTCTCACTCTCGACGAGTCAAACGCGCCATAGGCACGCGCCACGTTCTTCTCTTTCCTCGTTCTTTCCTTCTTGTTTCCTTCGTTACGTTCGCGGCAGCCAGTTGTCTCCATTGTGTGTCTTCCATCCACTCTCCTCGGCGTCGATGTACCGATCGAAAGCCAGACTCCTGGCGTATCGTATAAAATTCCAACGCGAAGACGCGCCGCGAGGAAACATGCAGACGTATAAATCCATTACGCGTGCCTATTGGCGGATTCCTCCGGGCCGTTTCGAAACGCGAAGAAAAATGTCCGGCCGCCGTCGCTCGTCTTCAAGTTCGATCGTGAATACCGATGAGAAACCGTTGCACGTCGCGTTCGCCGGAAACTGAAAACGATGCCAGAGTAATTCTAGAAAGGCAAGCCCGCTTCTCGCGTTCTCCAACATGGAAGAGGGGGTGGGGATTAGGAAGGTTCTTAAGAGAGGTAAATAAGCGAGCGGATTGCTTCTCGAGACAGAGAGAGCTTTCGTTCTCTCTATCCTTCGCCTCGTTCCTCGACGGTTCCGCCGTCGACCGCCGTGTGTCTCGCCGAGCGTGAAATTACCCGAGAAAACAAAACCGCCGGGCGACGGAAATCGGTTTTCATTAAGTCGTCGGCTCGTTAAGTAATCGAGAACAAGAGAGCGCGTCGTTTTTAATCGTCACGCGCAAGCGAAACAACGGCCGGGTATCGACCCGTTCAATCGATCGATCGCACGTTTTCCCGCGACTGAAAATTTGCGTGATTAAAAATTCGAATTGAAGTACGAGTGCGAGCTAACCGATAAACCTCCGGAGACGAGTATGTAATATTCTAATGAAATTACACGTTTTTTAAACTTCGTTGCAACTTCGTTTTCGACGGATTAATTAATCTCGGTCTCGGATGTGTAATCACGACTCGGGACACGCGAGAACGAGACGAGATTGAAGGCACGTCGAATCTGGAACGTACATACGTACATACGCGTGCCTTCGACGAAATAAACCGAGGGACGAGCGAGGCACGATTTCCGCGTCGTCGGGAGATTGAGAAACGCATCGGGACGCTGATCGAATTCGTTTGTCCGGTTCGGTGACGTCGCTCGTTTCAGCTTCTTCTCGCGAGTGGGGCTCGTGGTCGATCCCGAATTCACGTCACGAGCTGGATGTTGAAGGAATCAGTGCACCGGAGAACGAAAGGCAAGCCCGGCGTACGATACAGACAAAGCCGAACGGGACACGGTGGCCGCTGTTCTTTTTGCGGGTCAACCCTCCAATTTCAATTCTATCCACCTTTTGTCTTCCCCTCTCCACCTTTTTCCACTTTTTTCCTTCTTCTTTTTTTCTCTCCACCTTGTCGGTCGCGTCGGTCCCTTTGGGCCTGGGCTCGTTCCTCGCTTCCGTTCGAGCTGCAGGAGCAGCAAAAATTCGACGAAGCGGTCTCACGCGTTTTTCCGGCCAGTCTTAATTCCTGCTTGCTTAATATTAAATTAACATTCAGCGGCGGATGGAGGAACCGAGTTCTCCTTTTGCCTCGACGGGCAGAATTCTCTCACGGGCCAGCCGACACGAGCTATTTTATGGACGTCGTTATTTAAAGTAATAGGCGCGCGTATATATAACGGAAAATTGTACGCCTCCGGTCTGCTTGGACGTTTTTCAATGAGATACCTCTCGCGCCCACCCATTGTTATCCCGACCCTTCCGCGGCCCATTCGCCGCGAAGAATGGCACTTCTTCAGGAGGACACCGTGCAACCATTCTACGTACGTAAGAAGAGTAACGTTCCGCAGTGTAAAGTATTTATAATATATTGCCGGAGCGTTTTAATAAGCGTTGTCCTCGTTCGGCAACAGCTGACGCCGAAATATATAACGCTTATTGTTGCAGTGAAAGCGATGCGGAGAGCAATAAAGTAAAACGGAGTCGACGGTTGATCTAGCGTTTAGCCACGCGTCTCTAAACTCGTGTCCTTAAATCAATTTCTATTATCGCTTCTAATATTCTACGGCTACCCTAAAATTTTATTTTACTTTCTTCAAGAGTTAATACAGTTTCGATCAGTGATATAACTTAACGATAAGCACGCTAAATGTCAATATATTTAACGTGCGTTGTAATAAGTTAAATTATTGTCACTAGATGGCAATGTTTATTAAATTTCAAGAAAACGATATTACTTATGGCTGCCTCTAATATATAGTAGCCATATTATTCATGATGTAACGTTCTTTTATGCAGAAATGTAAAACTTGCGCAGAAATTCGTTTAAACTTCAACCCACGCTGTAAAACGTACTAAAAAAAAAAAAAGGATATACACACAGTGAAGAACGTAACTATACTAACGACGATGAAAAATTGTAGGATAATTTAATCTGACATAACTTTGAAAAAAAAAGAAAAATCTTATAACGATTCATTTCATCTCATTTGAAAGCACGAAGCATCTACTTTGACATTCGTGAATTTGTTTCTTTTTTTTTTCGAAGATTATTTTACATCAACTAAGACGGGAGAATAATTTTTCCACGAAACTTGTGAAAAATTCGAGCGCACTCAAAAACATTAAAAAAGTTTTTTTCGTGAAAAAGTACACCGTGGTGTTAAAGATTGAAATTTTCTGTTTTGCAACTACTCTTTGGAAACTCGCTGTGCAACTTTGTTTTCTTCGTTTTATTGAACTTGGAACGCTGGAGTTAAGTGACGAAATGTTTCTTAAATTTTTCTCGATGGACCTTAATATTAATAATAACAAAGTAAATATTGTATAATTAAATCTTGTGGAAAATGATGGTGAATCTAATTGCAAGAAAAATGTTTCAATGTTTTTACACACGATCGAATTTTTCGAATTCTTGAAGAAAAAAGAGTATCCTCACTTTTCCCATCCGCTATGTGAGATAAACTTCTCAGAAAGACGCGTGAGAAAGACGCAGTTTCGCAACTGTGAAAGTAAAGCTTTAAAATAAGACGAAACGGATCGTTTTATGATCTTTCTTTGCAAAGTTACATCAGTTAAAATTACCGATAAGTTTTTATTTTCAGTTATGCTCTTCGCTACAATTTTCATTGCAAAACTCCAGAAAAACAACCTACATTGATCTGCAATCTATTATATTTTATGCGACTTTGCACCGAAAGGAAAAAACAATGCAACATCCGTGATACAACGAATGAAACAAATCTCCAACGAGAGACTCGAGACCCTCGTAAGAGGTTTAATCGAATCTCTGATCGATTGTCGTGATCGTGGAAAATTAGAAACTCCGAGCCGCGATCACGCTGTGTATCGGTTCCACTCGTTGAATGCGTATTTGTCACGGAAATAATAAAAGGTAAAGTTGCGTGTAGTTGGAACATTAGGAGTGGCATCGTTAAACCGCAGGGGAATCGATGTCCTGCGAGGAGGATTCTTCTTGTTGCCGGTGACTTCCACGGTAGTTCATACATTTTCATCGGGAAAACAGAGGGAAGCGATACATTACGAGTTCACGGAGGTGGCGCCTCGCCAACGTTGTTTCGATGTCACGGTAGAGAAACTTCAACGTCAATGGATACTGATAAGAGCGGCGAGTTTTGCCCGGAAGTTGGAGGGACAAGGATTTAGACTGTGGGACGAGGTCTACCTGTACTTTGGAAACTGAATATTCGTACGTGACAGTTTAAGTAGTTTCCACGGCGAAATTGTCAACGATGAATAGGTCCTGCCATTTTGGAAGTTCCGTTTAATTGAATCGATCGGGAAACGTGAAAGGAATCTGGAATATTTACAGCTGGAATATTACATTTAAATTCCATTCTTGCAGCAGCAGCTTCGTTTCGCGCAAGAATTTCTCCTTAATGTTAATATCGTTTTCAGCAGTATTACTCGAGTATACAACCGCAAAATACGAGAAATCTTAAAATATGAGATTGCAATCCGAATACGCTTCACGTGTATTACGTATCAAGCATCTTCCAGGTAACATAAACTTGATATAAACCCGTATATTCCCTCTTGCTTTTCCTTGGAAAATTTCTTTCGCTTTCAAACTAATCACTCGGCAACGTTCGCTCTAAATGTCGAGTGGAATCTATAGATTTGTAGCAAGTGCATGAAACTCAATCGCTCGTAATAAGCAACGTTGCCGCAACAATGAAACTGTAGCGTCGTCATCGGCAAGCAAAGTAGGAATAAAGTTTCGAAACGGGCGAACAGAGGAGTTGGCATTGTACCCGGTCTCGATGCCATCAATGGAATATTAAAGAAAAATATTCAGCGTGATAATAAGAGTCGGTGCCACGCTCATTCCATTCCCCAACAGTTTTATCTTTTTCGTATTTTTTACTCGGAACGCTGAGCGCTGTTCTCGTCGCGCGACGTTCCTCCGCGCGATGGCGGCCGATACTCGTATCGCTCGTAAACTTTCGTTATAACCTCTTGTTCTCTCGTTATGACCCCGCTGAAAAAATCAGCGACTCGATCTCCCCCGCGTTTAGTCGACAGATCGCTACTTCTAAAACGCCATTTCCATCGGAATCCTTGCTCGCCCGATGGACATATTTATTATATTACTTTCCATAATACAGTACGCCGCGCGCCAGTCCTTTCTGCCTTCCTCTTTCTCTCGTTTATGGCGGACGCGATGTTAAAGCGAAGCTTTTACGGCACGGGTCTCACGACGTCGAGGCACGAACGACGCGTTTCAATCGGCAAGGCGTCCACGCGGACGTCCAAAGCGGATCTATTATTCATTGCTGGCCTGACCGAACAGGCCGTTATCGCCCGGTAATATTCTTCTCGAGTCGCGATCGCGTCGTTTCCTCGTCAATTACCATCGGTTCCAACGTGATTCTCGTCGAGCCACGCTTCTTTGTCGTTCGCGATTGCGAACCGCAATCTTACGTTATATACCTTTTCCTCTCTATCGATCGCTGTGAAATAGTTCACGCGGCGCGATTGAATCGCGCGACGTAGGCGAATGTCGCGAAAAGAAAAAAAAAGGAAACCAGATTCCAAAGCCGCGAGGGATTTTCGTAATACCGGCGGGGACAAAGAACCGGCCTGATCACGGCCTAGATAGACGTTGGTTCGTTCGTCGGTTCGTTCGTCTGGCCATCTCGCCGACTGCGGCTCGTTCGAGCCACCAGAGCACCTAGCTGCTCGTCCTTCCCCCCTCATATACCGACGTAAACGGCCGTGGCTCGCTTCGCTGCACGCCATTACTGTGTCCCGGGGGCCAAAACTTCGCGAAAAATGCTTGAATTTATGTCCGTACCCCGTCCAACCCTCCCCCACTCCCCCTCGCCCGCTAACCACTTTCCATCCCTCCCCCTCGCTGCCTTCCTTTCTGAAATCCCCGCTGTTCATCCCTCTATTTTCTCTCACCTCTTCCCTTTCATTCGACGCACGACAAGGAGAACTTAACCGAACAGCCAGCCGGCCGCTCTTCTCAAGTTTGGAAATTATTTGCGGCCGCCCATTGTCCTCGCTCGTTCGCCGGGCCAAGCTCGCGCCAACCCCCGGCTATTTATTATTATCCGCTATCGAGCTCCTCGTCCGGAAACTATTAAGCGAGCCAAAACTTTGTGTTCTTTTGATTCCGGCCGTGGCTAACTTGCTCTCGCTCACTTTTTCCACCTCCTCCCTCTACCCTTTCCATCGGTGTTTCGTGCTCGTGGATGCTTATCCACAAACACCTCCTCGCAGTTTCTGCACCCTGGGATCACTCTCTCTCTCTCTCTCTCCCCGTCTCTCTCTCTCTCTCTCTCTCTCGAGCACGAAGGAGCGTTCGATCGGGCCGGCAGGTATTAGATGGAACCGCGGCTACGATAGGATAGAGAGGATATTTCGATGAGATACTTCTTCTGCTTCGGAGGATCTTTCCGGTGCGATATATCGCCGAAGACAGCGAACACGGCACCGCGAGCTTGTTTCCTCGAGGCGAGTTTATTTCGAGAATTATTTCTCTTAAGAAAGTTGATTACAAAACAGGAACGATAATATTCGTCGTGATTTCCAATAACGCGAATATCTGCATATTTATGTCATTGTTCAAACTGTCTGCGAAACTCTTTTTCGTGTTTGATTGAAAAGAAAAAAAGAAAAAAAATGAAAGATAAACACGAACGATCTTTTGATATATTCCTAGTCGCATCTTGCAGCTGCACGATCAGGCCATTCGCGAGAGATAGCGCGAGCATGCAAATTCCGCCGAGCCGTTAGAAAGCGGCTCTGGCCATTAATCTCCCGGTTGGCCAGCCGATCCCCGTAGATATCCCAGATTTTATAAACAGTTCGTTCGCGGGCTTACACTCCCGCGTATTAACGGCCCCGCGCACGCGGGCCCCCCGTGTAACGGCGGCCGTAAACTCTGCCCGTAAATTCCGGGCGGGCATGGAAATTTCGAGCTTAAACGAAATCCGCGCCAGGTCCGCCACGCGTAACGCCCGCGCGCGTTTACCTCGCGCTGACCGAGAGGATCGACCAACTTCTACCCATCTCTTGTGCTGTAACTGTAAGATCCAGTGGAGGAGGACCGTTCTGCTGCCGGACAGGCCGAGCAGCAGATAGGAGAACAGGTCCTGGTTCCATCCAGTTCTCGACAGTGGCCGAAGCTGCACGAACGGGCCGAAATAGATCAGAGGTTGCCCGTTTACGTGCAAGTCCGCCGGACCGTTTAAAGGATACTTCATAATCCGCATATTAATTGCCAGGACATGGCGCCGCAGGTTTCTGCAACGACGATATCTGCGTACCCCGGAGAGAGTTGCTAGTAAAGTTTTCACCGGTGGTCCACCGGTTCTCTCACATTCTCCTCTCTCTCTCTCTCTCTCTCTCTCTCTCCGTTTTCCGTGTGCTTCGACCCTTACCGAGTACAGGCGAACACCAACGCCGCAACCATTCCAGTTATTACTCATTCGTTAATCCAAGCACGTTCCAAACGATATACTTGCCTAGCCTAGGGTCTACCTAGGGTCTACCCTAGGGTCTCCCATCTTTCTCTGTCGTTAATTCTCTCGCGCTGGCTTGCCTGCATGCACAGGAGAACGTCGCGGAGGTACACACAATCGGCTACAGGATCGACCTCGACAACGCTCGCGCCACACTGTTTCCAGGTACACACGAGACAGTGTGTACAAATCCTGCGTACCTACATGTATGTACATCGCCGTACGTGTGCACGTGCATCGTCAACGTTATACCGTGTCATCGATGCACTCCACCGTGCATCTCAATGAAGTCCCCCTCCCCGAACTCATCGGCGAACTCCCGCCGTTTGAAAAGGCGTTCGACGCTTTCAGTTCGTCCGTTTCATCCCCGTACATCGTTCGTCTCTTGATTCTTCTGTCCTTCTCAGCCCTCTCCAGCCTTCTCGGTGACGTTTACGCGAAACGAAGGAAGAGCTCGCTCACTGCCCGATTTGCCACAGATCCTCCGCCGATGCTCTCTACCAGGTTATCACGGAAACTTTGGAGCAGAGAGTCTCGCGGAGTCGTCGTTCACGAATTCGAGGTTTAAATCCCGATGAACGACGAACGACGACCTGGAACGTACCGACCTGGAAAATGTTGGCATCCGGCGTAGGATTGTTTCAGAGCGACGTCCTTTATCCAGATTCTTTGCGCGGCCCTCCTTTGCATTCGATTATCGTCGGCGACGTCAGTCTCTCGGTGCTCACTGAACTGGGTAATCAGTCGTATTGGATATCGATGCACTTATTATCGAATCCTGTCGCGAACCGGGGCTCCGTCCCCACTCCGAGTTTCTTACCGAAAAATTACATTTCCCTCCCCCCCCTTCCCCTCCCCCCTCCCACCGAGTTATTACGATACAACCGCCACCGCCACTTGCTCGGAATATCGATAAACCGACGAGTCGATCGGTCGAGTGCGTTTAAGCAGCTGATATTTAACGAATGACTTCACATCGCGTCTGAAACAGCGTTCGAAATTTCTGGCGAATGCACGACGAGTTTCTTTCACGACGGGAATAACTCTCCTATCTATGCGAGTCGATTTTGTAACGAATGTTGTAACGATTGAAGGATTCGCGAGTTAAAAGTTCGAACAACTAGTGTCATATCACGCGAGAAGAATGTGCAGTATAATCTTAATTTTTTTATCAGTTGCGCAACGCGAATAATGATATGCAGCGAAGATCTCCAACTCCAAATGACAATGGAGATTTATTGATAATTTAAACTGTTACTTTGATTATAATAACCTGAACTATTACTTTGTAAAAAAAAGAAACGATCATACAACGATCCTCTTGGTTTCATTTTAAAGTGTGTTAACTTTGACAGTCGTAAGTTCGTATTTTCGAAAATGATTTTGCATCATGTAGAGGAAAACTAAGGATATTTGTTCCTTCTTTGAAAATTATGGAAATTCGAATGTGTGTAAAAACGTTAAAAAATATTTTTATCTAACTAGATCTATTTAGAGACCATCGTTTTCGAAGATTGAAGTCCTCCCTTTAAAACGACTCCTTAACGCTCCTTGTTCTACGAATTTTTCCTTCATCATTTTATGGAACATTGAATACCAAGGTCAAATTTAACAAAAATTTAAGAAATCCTAACACTTTATCATTTAATATTCCAAGTTAATAAAAAAATATATCGCACAACGACTTTTAAGGGCTTGAACTTCAAAACCACAGTGGATGCAGTCAAGAAAGAAATTTCTTTACGTTTCTACGCGAGATTGAATTTTCGAGAAAAAAAATATCCTCCCTCTCTATACATTGCTCGACGTGAAATCACCTTCGAAAAGAAACAAACTCACGACTGTCAAAGTAAAAGCATCACGTTTTAAAAACTGAGACCAAGTGAGATCGTTATATGATCTTTTTTGTACAAAGTTAAAATCAAGTTAAGTTATGCAGGAATATTTTATCCCGCGTTGTTTTTAAATAAAGTTGGAAAATAAAGTTTATTATCATGCGGATTGTCAGAAATAAAAAGTCTTAATGCTGCGGTAAGGAAAAGAAGAAGATTAATACTCTCGGCTACTCTCTAGTCGCTGACGACTCTCTCGAATTTTTTTACGATATCCTTCCTCGAAGACTTCGTCATGCACATAGACGTTCGTACTCTCAATATTTTGAGTCCTAGGCCTGGGCGGCGAAAACAAATATTTTCAGGCCTAGCTTTCACTTCAGATGGCGACCATTGTGCCTCGTCGTTGGAGAAAGTTCCGGGCCCTTTTCCCAGAATTCCTCATCCCACAGTCGGTTATCGGCAACTTTTCATCGTCGTTGAGACAAATATGCAATAATTTCCCTTCTAATTGCACACGATTGTCGAAGAAACTCGATCGTCCGCGCGTTAGAGTTAGCTCGACTGTACTATATGTTCCGTGACTAATTTAACCAGCAGCGTGCCAATTAAGGGTTTAGATTAGCAATTTTCGGTTGGCCCTAATGACGCTGATGATGAAAGAAGAGGCGAAAGGGGGAACACGGTTTCGCCGGTAATCGGAGTTTCCAATCGCGATAACCGTAGTCGCGATTTAAGGCTGCAGGCGAGTTGCGTGCCACTCGTGAAATCACCGTAAAACAGTTATATCGCGTACGTTCCCTTTGATTTGCGCGGTTCCGCGGGCCATTGTGAAATTAACCTTTAAAGGCCGACGCAGCCGGCAAATCCCGCGATGGAATTTTTATCGTGAAAGTTGCCGTTGGAGCTAGTCGTTCGCGCGCCCATCTGTTCGTTTCCCTTTCGATGCGGCGGCGGCGGCTCGGTTGCATCGTTCGAAAATTCACGCTGCTGCGTCGACTTTAAAAAAAAAAAAAAAAATTACAAAAACCTTTTCCTTTACCCTTTTCGTTTTTCGAAAACTTGGACGTGGAAAATTTTCGCTGTTCCATCGAACAGCGGCAACAAACGCAGAAGTTGAAATTACTTAGGATCTTTTGGGCGACTGGTGAATTATCGTGAGGTATCGTTTCAAAGATTTTCGCAGAAAACGGGTTCGACGAATGCTTTTAACAAGTCAAACAGATCGACAATGATCGATTCGCCGTTGAAATTGCAACGCGATAATTATTAAGGCGATCGATCGGACGTTTCGTTTATCTATCAAACAACGGGCGATAACACCACGATTGTGTTAAACGATACACGCGTTGTCGACAAAAGCGACGTCGTTCAACCGCCGTCATTAATTCTGCATTCGCTTAATGACGCTGCAGCTCGAGCACAACGAATTTAATTACCCGTCGAATGAAATATGCAGCCATAATAACGGCTACCGGAAGGAAAGGATACCGTGGTCTCTCGAGTGCTTTCGAAGAAGGGTACTACACTGTCACCCTCGCGTGGTCCTTCACCCTTTCGTCTCCTTTTTCTCATTCTCTCTCCCTCTTCACCCCACGCCGCGCCTTATTCTTCCTTTCCGCGTTAATAAGGGTAAAAAGTCCGGGAAGCCGCATTGTTCGCGGCATTTGGAGCGTATTCGACGCTGAAAGAGCACGATTGGCCACCGAGAGGGATAAAGGGGGAAGGGGAGAGGCATTCCAGCGTGACGGTAGCTGAAGCCGCGAGAGAAAGCTGAAACATTCGGAAGAAAAATAAGAGGAAAGCCCGGTGAGCGATTCCCCGGCGCAGAGGGAAATCTCGTTTTCATTTTTCCACGAGACCCGTATCTCGTATGCCCGCGGCTTGCGTGTATTTTGTCTCCTTTTGTATCACCGGGATACCTCGGGAGACCTCGATTCTTATGTGTTTTCTCTCCAGCCAGCCCTCCGACTCCGACAACAGCCTCTCTCGCCTCCTCCACTTTCGCGAGGTTTGTCCGCATTTTTAGCGGGCCAGTCGATTGTTGAAGCTTTGCCGGTTCTCGTCTTTTCGTCTTTTCGTTTTGCTCGGCCGACCTCTTTCCTCGACCGTGCCTCGCGTCTTTCTTAATCGGATGATACCGGCACTGGTGTGTCTTTCCGCATCTGGTCTTTCGTTTTATCGGCCGGTGGATCGGCAAAACTTCAAACACGTGGCACAGTTTCGCACAGTGTCACAAGTGCGCGTGAACGCGGCTAAATACACACGTGTGTTTACGTGTATTTACGCGCACGTGTGCACGTAACGCCGAGCATGTGTGCAATAGACAGAAGAAACATACATGAAAGACCGGTGCATTTTCTTCGACTCGGCCGAGCACTTTGATACGTTTCTTTTCAACTTTCCTTTCCCTCGAAATTGAAGCGCGTCCTGGCGAAGACCTCCTCTGTATATAAATACGTTCGTTCATTACTCTTCCCCCATTCTCTGCCTGTGTTCTGTCCGTCCAAGCGACGAGAGAGGGCTGAAAGAGCTGGGGATATACCCGGCAGACTGCCGAAGAGAGAAGAACCCCCGGAGAGAAAACAATCCCTTCTTCCTGGTGTATCTTTCGCATGGCCATCGACGAAATTGCGGAAACCATCGGACGTTGATTAGTCGACGTTGGCAGCGTCGATCGCGTGGCACTGTCTCGATCGTTGTGGTACGCGTGTACGAACACGAGCCACCGTGTTCCCCAGCCGGAGATCCAGAATATCCAGAATATCCATCCTTCCTTCTTCCACTCCCCCCCTCTCTCTCTCTCTCTCTTTTTGTCCCGTAGCTCGTGTTTGCCTGAAAGCTTTTCAAAGTAACAGCTTCTTTCCATCCTTTCAGCGAATCCCTGAACTCCCGATTTCCACCGATCCGATGAAGCAGGGGATCCTCGCGAGTACACCGGCTGTTTTCGCGCATAAAGGAGCAGAGGACGACGACAATGACGATAACGCCGTCGAAGAGGTCGGCGAAAATAGGAGAGCTGAGCTAGGCGGGTGAACCGAAAGAGAAACGGGCATGCACGGGACGGGACGGGACGGGCAGGAGAGGAAAGAAAGGGAAAGAAGGAGAAGCGAGGAACGCGGAACGTGGCTAGCAGTAAACGCAGGAAGCGGAGGGTGCATCGCGCGCGCCGGCAACCGACTTTCCCCACAACATTCTCTGTACGAAGGACCTCGCGTACCCTATACAGACGTGAGAGCGCGTCACACTTCGCGCAGTAGGAACCCTTCTCAGTTTAAAGCGATCAGTCCCACCCACTTTGCGACACGTACAAAGCGTCGAAAGTATACAAAGCCCGAAGGCTCGAGGCGAAGCCCGAGCCAACCATTCGAGCTCTTTCTTCCCCGTAGCCCTCCTCCTTCTTCTCTCTCTCTCTCTCTCTCCCTCTCTGCATTCTTCCCTCTTTCGTAGGCACCTTTCGCCAGCTCGAAAAACCCCGTCCCAGCAACGAGACGCCGCCGCCACCGGCTCCGCTCCGCACCGCTCCGTTCCGGCTTTGTAATCCAACAAATTCAGCTTATTTATATTCAATGTGGCGGCGCTCCCACTGCTCCCACGTGCAATGCACGTACGTATTCCACTAACGCGTGAGACACCTCTCTCCACCTCTCTGTGCCTCCTTCCTTCCTTCCTTCCTTCCTTCCTTCCTTCCTTCCTTCCTTCCTTCCTTCCTTCCTTCCTTCCTTCCTTCCTTCCTTCCTTCCTTCCTTTCTTCCTTTCTTGGCTACACCGAGAGTAGCGCCCCTGCACTGGGTGTCGCCTCTTCTCTTTTCTCTCGCAGCCGCTCTTCTCCTCTGTTCTCCTCCGCCGTACTCTCCTCGGGACTCGTTTTATCGGTGCGTACATGTTTTGCACGAGTTTATTGGTCGCGTGCTCGTGTCGTATGTGACCCTGTTCGTGTCGAGAATGGCGAGCGAAACAGAGGGGTCAGAGTGGAATGAACGGGAGGGATGGATATTGTTGCAAGCCGGGTGTTCGCGTGAACGCATTGAGATGCAACGGCACGGCGGAAGGGAACTCGATCCCCGAAACGGGGAAGCGAAATTCTCGACGCCTCCTAACGAGGTGAATGTCGTGCGGATTCGATATCGCGCGGCGAAAATTTCGATCCGGGTCCGCGCAGCTTTCAGGTGAATTCGATCCATTCACCTTTTTCCCCGCTTAATCCACGTTTCTCTCTCTCACCCACTTGCGACTTTTCTCCATTTCTCCCTTTCTCCTCTTCTTCTTCTCTATTCTTTCTCTCACGTAGGTGGGCGAATAATTCGTCGAAAGCTATGGAGAGTGTTCGAGGAGGAGGCGTTGAAGCTCGTGGCAAACATCTCGACGAGCTTTGAGCATAGGCAGAACGCGCGAACGAAGGTCTCACAATGGAGCACGCGACGAGCGTGCGACTCTATTCGGGTAAAGAACACTGAAAGACGCGGCGGGACGGAGACAGACAGAGACGAAAGACGAAAGCAGACGACCCGGTGGAAACCACTTTGCTTTATACCGACGCGCATACGTTCAACGCGAGAAGCCAAAGGGACGCGACGCCACGCCGTGAGAATCTCAGACGATAAGAACCGCCGCTTTAATACGGCAAATGTCGTGAAATTCACGAGAGCACGAGGCGTTCGAGCGCGGAATGATATTGACGCGGAAGCTCACGTCGCCAAATGTCACGTTTCGAACGTCCCTTCTAATCGTCTTTCTCGCCAAACATTTCGACGAAGAAATCGCACATTGCACATCTTTCAACGTGGAAAATACTTTTCATAGTTTTGCACTGTGATCTTCTTAGATTATACGGATGATGTTGCGATCGAGGCTTGCCATTCCGAATTAACTCTATGAGCTGATCATGTTCATCCTTTTGCAAGTTGACATTTGTTTTCTTAACCCTTTGCACCTATAAGGAGACATGATATTTGAATTTACCTGACAGTTAACTAAAAATTATAAACTTTTCTTACAATTGCTGATAATCGTAACGAACAATGGGTCACAGTGTATGACATGATATAACATAACAATGTAAGAGGAATAATAAAATTGCGAAGAAATTCTTGAGGATCTCTCGTTTCGACACTCGTCAAAATTACTATTCGAAGTATTATTCGGGATGATTCACATAAACTAAACTTCTTATTGCTCCTTACGAAAGTTCATAAAGTGGTGATGGAAGTTGTTTTAGGAAATTGAAATTATGTATGATTAACTTCTATATACCATACTTGGCGACTTCTTTAAACAAAGTCACGTACCAAAGAAATATAATCAACGAAAATTTCATGCTAAATGCCATGTAAATGACTTAAACAGAACGATTATTTCCAATGCTATATCATTTTATTCCGTTTTCGAGGGCAAAGCCATTGTAATAAAAATAAAATCCGACGGAAGGCTGTTGCATATGCAATAATACTTCAAAAAGTAGCATAAAATTAAAAAATTGGCATAAAATGCTTATTTATTCATAAAAGTATTTACATACACACATGTAGATTCGTATAACGGCTCGCCTGTCGCTGTACTTTTATATGTATATATATTCAAGTAATAATTGTGACAATTTGTAGGAGAGACAGTTGCAACAGAATGATTAACAACATCCACCGAATGTTCATGGTTTAAAGGATTTCAACGAAAATATTTCTTGCGCTCAGGAATTTAATTTTTGCAAAAAACTTTTCCAACGGGGCTCGTCGTTAGAGAATATGATGGTAGAAATAATATAGTATATCTTCCTAAAAACTCCTAAATTTCGTGGAGGCTTGCATCCGTCGCCTTTAGAGAATGCTAGCTCGCATGACCGCACGTACGTAATTACGAGCAAAATAATAGGAAAACCTTCACGTTCGAATCACAAGAATTCGATTTGAAAAAATTTGAATTTCATCTGTGAAAAAATGAATTTGATTTGCAACAAGATGATCCGCAAGATCTGTTTGTAATCAATGTCAATTCTCCTATCGCCTCAACATTGGAACTACCAGAGTGATCGAGAAGATTTATAATTTATAATTTTCGCTTTACGGACGTAAAGCAACGTGCTTTTCACTGAAACGACTTCTCGCGAAACGTACGGACAAAAGCTTGCGCGATCCGAATGGTGCTGCAAAGTTTTTCTATTTCATTTACTCGAACGCCTCTGATGAAAATTTCATGCCTTTAATCGTCGGCAGTGTCCCAGTGTTAATTACAATACTTTTTTCTCCCCGCTCCCGGCCGGTGCGCGCGCCGAAACTTTCCTCGAACGCGTAAATCATTCGGTAGCGAAGTAGTTTCTGAAAGAAGACACTCCATTTGTCCCATTTCCGTCAAAGTTTTACGCGGGTGGAGGCGCGACGGAGAAAGGTGGCGGAGGGACCGTTTCAGTTGTTTCTGAAAGATCGGTAAATTCTCGCGGCGCAGCAAGCGGAAAGCTGCGCGAGGATAAGTTCAAGACGGTGTGTACGTGTTGGAGACCGAACGGTTGGTTTCGTTGGTCGGCGTGCACGTACGTAACGGTGCACGCGAGCAGCTTCTTCTCGGTAACGCCGTGTCCAGAATACCATAGCGGATTACGAGCGTGACGACGACGAGGGCGGAGCAGCTGTGCTCGGGCAATCGAGCGTCAACTCGAACAGAACGCGCTATTAATCCTGTTTATTCGCGTCTATAGTTTACAGTTAATTCCCCGTCGACTCGCGTAAACAGCCGAACCAGATCGGCAATGTTCTAATTCGTAGTCGTTCAAATAATATCGTTTGCCCTGTCCGATTAGGTTTGCCCTGTCTCTCGCCCACAGAGCTCGCGAGTCACTGACCCGTGGTTATCGCTTTTTAATCGTCGACCCCGAGCGTTCCCAGCCTCGCAAATTGCTTTTGTGAAACACGCACGCGTTATTAATCACCCGTCCGATGATATTAATGAGCGTTTGTAACTCCGGGAGACACAGTTCCGCGGTGCCCCTTCGTCGTGGGAAATTCATTTGATGTCCTTGGAAATCAAATTTTCGTTTCGACCTCTATTCGCTTAACCTTCCGCGCAACTTGCTGAACTGAAAGAAGTATACTGTCTTGTTTGCGTCGGATTAAGTCGGCAACACTCGAAGCAATTTCAGCGGCAAATGAAAAACAGAGAAAAAACCTCGCGACGTCTCCTCGTAATTGCGAGAAATCCCAAGAAGAAATCGTAAGAAGATAAGTAAAAATCGGAATCTGCGCTCTTTTCGCGAAGCGTCGTGTCCGATTGCGCAAGTGCGTCGTTTGAGAAAACATTCGATACACGCGTCGTCAATTTTTCACTCGACGACGACCATTTCTTCGATTCTCGCGTGAGCAACGACGCGGCGAAATCTTTTCCCGCGCGCGAGTGAACTTGATCATCGAGCACGACGGCGAACGTTAATTGCGCGCTGTTGATAAACTCCTCGAGATACAAGGCTGACTCGCATTCGGTTCTTCTGACAGATACGCGGAGAAAGAGGGAGAAACGTGGAATATCGATCGGCGCGTTTCCGCGCCGAGTACCCTTTCAAATTGTAATTACTTCGAATACTGCGAACATCGCCGTGTCTCTCTCTCTTTCTCTCTCTGTGCGTTTGTTTATTTTTCTTCTTTTTTATTTTCTCTTGCACCTCGCCGCGTTCAAGTGTCATTCGCGTCATCGAGACTGAAGCTCGAAGCTGGAAGGCAAGGGAGGAAAGTGGTAATTTATCTGCTAAATTAAGACGAGCCAGCGAAATCTCGTTGAACACGCGCGTAACTAACACGGTCAGCCGCGATCCGCGATTTATAGCCCGCGCGTCCCGCGTTACGTTTAATCGGCGTACACTTAACCGGGTGCTGCATTTCGTTCAAAATGGGCGGGATAAATTGCCGCGACGGAAATATAAACAGCGCTCGAGTTCGACCGAGAGTTCAACGGCTCGACGATTCGACGACTTTGACGAAACGAGAAATAATAATCCAATTATACTTGGGAAACGAAACCGGCCACCCGGTATATCTTTGACGTTCCATCTCGTATCGTGAAAATTGCCCGTTCGCCGAGGGATCTTCTCAAGATACACAATTCGACGCAGCTGCAAACTCGCAGCGGCTCTCTAATCAATATCTCATAAGCATTCCCGGGCGAAAGTTCCACGGCAAATAAAGCGAAGCCGCAGCTCGCGTTCCATGGCCAATCGAGCGTATTCGCCACACTTATCCGGCGTCGAAACTCTCTCGCGTACGCGTACGCGGCCGCCTATATTAAACGAAACCATCTCCAAAGGAGGCAAGGATGGTTCCGCAAGGTTGGTTCTCCAGTTGCGAGCGCGCGTGCCTGTAGACAGTCGGATGCAATTTAAATTAGACAGAAAGAGAGAGAGAGAGAGAGAGAGACTGGCCCGGCATTTAGCCCGTCGTCCAGCGGACCAGTCGTATGTCTTGACCGAAATGTCAACGGCAGAGAGAGCTCCTCTTCTTCTTTGCCACGTGCAGGGACAGCGAGACAGGAGCCGAGCTGGCCCTCTGTCCCCCTTAACCCTGCCGCTGTTGAAACCCGCTCAAAAATCACTGCGCGAATTACCCCGCGCGAGCGGACCCTGCCTGCTGAATCGCATGGCCGCGTATTGTTTTCGACGATGTCGTCCCAACGAAGAGAGCCACGTCTGTTCTTTTGTTCGGGAGTTCACATCCAGTGGGGGGGGGCCTTTGTCCGCCGCCGAGAATGGTATTCCAGTTTGACCGTATGCAATTGCGGCATCCTCGCGGAAAAGTTATTATCCAGCCACACTGCGACACGCCGACAGATGAACTCGCGATGCGGCAGAGGAACGTTATCGCGGCCCTCTCTGTGTTATTCAAGCCCAACCACCCCAACCACCCCAACCACCTCTTCGATCCACCCTCCTCGAAGCGACTAGTTAATACCAGGGCTGTGATGTAACTTGGGAAATGAATAGTTGGTTATATTCTCCGCGTGGGTTAACTATGGCTCGAGGACCATAGTAAATTGCGCATCTGGATTATCGTCGACAGTGTTATTATCCACGATTGGATTGACTGGTTTGCTAATGAAAAGTTTGATAACCGTGGATGGTCGGATTGTTCTACTCCCCGCTCTGTGTACCTCGAATCCCATCCGTGCACGAACATAATAAGATTTATGACCCGTCTGCGGGTATCTCTTCCAGAGACGTACACAGCCGGAGGTGTACGTATATTCTCCGGCGAAATCGTAAATTGATAAAAAGGCAATCGACGACGCGCGGCGCGCGAAGTAACTCGATTTTGCATCTCGAATTGTCTCGGTGTGTTGCCCGTGTGAAAAATGACAAGTCGTATTTCTGGAATTTACTTCCGTAAGTTACATGTAACATCCCGCCCACAATGTGTACGTACAATATGTCACTGTGAGAGTACACGTAAGCTTACTGCTTTCACAGCCGATCTATTTTCTCTCGAAGCCGGCTCGGCTCGCAACGGCGATAGTTACGTTTAAACGGCCGCTGCACGATACATCAAAGCATTGTCTGACCAGTAACGGATGGATTCTACTTGGCCGTAGTCCTATTATTGACACATACAGCGCGCGACGCGACACTGACCTCCAGCGGCGTTCTCGGTTCAATTCGCTATAACATATCGATCAACAGAGGCCCCCGGAAGGGACAGCGTTAAAAAAGCTGTCCGGTCATCGATGACTGAGTGTCGTCGCACCGGTTTACATATACTCTCCGGCAACGTTGAAATATTCACGATCGCTGGATTAAACGTTTCGGCTCGTCCATCGAAATCGTATTTATAAACGCGTGCAGAGAGCGAGTCCGCGGACGCGTGGAAATTCGTTGAATACGGAAGTTGGCCGACGAGACGATTCCGTATTTTAATCAAAGGGTGACGTTAACGCTTGCGTCGGGCTTGCGTTGCGTTGTAGCGCTGCGCCGCGTCCGTTCGAATAATTTCAGAAGGTCGAGAGACAACGAACGCGAGAATGAGAAACATTAACAGGGAGCTATATAGATAGATACATAGACAGATAAATAGAGAGAGAGAGAGAGAGAGAGTATGCCCATCTCGTTGCACACACGTAAACACAGGTTCGAAGCGCGCATTACAGTAGACGAAGCGCACAAAAGTCGGTAAATTTGCGGTCGCGTGTACTTGCCCTGTTAATATTTCAATCAAACGTACGGTTTTGTTCCAGCGAAATTACCGTCGCGGCAGGATAAGCAGAAATTACCATGATTTCTCCGTACTTTAATGGCCTTTGTTCGCAGTTGCCGTAGTTGGGCAACTGCGAAAGCGGCGCGCGATCACACCGGTGCTGCTCCAGCTGCAGCGAATCTCTTGCTGATTGTAAACCTCCTTTCCCCGCTGATACGCTTGTTCTCTTTGCGAAAGTTCCTTCCAACGTTCGTTCTAATTCCCGTTCCACTCTTCACGAATTATCGAAACACCAAGCTGCCTCGATAAAACATCCGGATGAAAGACTGAAAGAGACCAAAGTGTACGCTGCACGATGACGATTGTTCGTATTCCTCTAGTTCAACGAAGAATACAAGTATCTTGTAGAAGAAGAAAAGGCGAGGAAAATTCCGAAATTTTTCTTTTACGAATCTCGTTGGATACTACGATCCAATGTGTAATCGTTCGTCGAGCATATTAATTTATACGTCGATCGATGGATCTGGTCTGGCAACGGGTCGCGATTACTTTCCGCGAATTAGGAATCAAGAGGCGCGCGATCGAAGCATTTGAGCGCAGCCTTCCGGATAAACGAGCACAGAAATCGGCTCCTTTCCTCTATGGCGTTATTGGATTTCCCAGACCCCCCACGGAAGTGTATTTGCGCCGCGTTAGAATATGATTCCGGAGGACACGACCGAAACTGTCGAGCGAAATGAGAGGATTCGGTAATCGGAACTGCCAACTGTTTCGCACCCCCTGTGTGCTCCGACAGGATTGATTTTCATTTCCATTTCTGGGGTGGGCGGCATACACACCGTGACTCGTTTAACATTATTCATGTTCGAAGAAACGAAACCTAGACGAGGATTTGACTTCGTCTTTCATTTCCAGTACCCTTCGCGAATGATCTAAACTATTTTGTACATTTTCCAATTTTCGAAAGAATAAAGGACAGTTTCATTGTGAAATTTCAAAATCTATCCATCCGTCGTCGTATAACAACGAGCATTTCATACATTTTACGCAAGTCCAACGTGTATTCAAATGTTGAAGCTTTCTCTTTACAGCAATCGCCGAAAATTTAACGTACGATTTTATCACGTCATTTCATTGAACTTTGAATGTTAATCCTGAATGACGAAAAAAATTGAAGAAATCGTAATAATTTCGCCTAATATTCAAGAAGTAAATGTAAAAAGGAAACGTCAATTTTCAAATCCATTCAATTGCAAAAAAGAAATTTTTACATAGTGTGACAGTCGATAGAAAAATGTTTTCGAAAAGAAAAGTCTTTCCATTTTTCCATCTGCTACTTCGTGTCTTTACATAGTAGAGTAAAATGAACGAAGCACTTTGAAACTAGAGACTTCGAACTTCGCAATGAGCTTCACAGATTTATCACTGTAATATTGTCATAACAGTTTTACATTAACATTGCACAGTAATGTTAATCCTTTTGCGAGAAAAGTGCGACACGTTGATCGAATCATTTTCTATAATGTTAATCCGTTTTGAAATAGGATACTCTTCGAATTTCTTGGTACAGACAAAACATTCTGACAAGAATCTAGAATGTTTTTCCTAAACAAACATTAATTTGTCAAACAAAAGTGTAATCTCGAATTTTCAAGAGATTAACAGCTATACCTGTAGCCGGTCTTATCCGAACTGCGATAAAGAAAGATTTTGTTTCTTACAATAATCTCTCATCGTATAAATATTCCAGTGTCGAATCTTTTTTGAATTTCCTGGCAACATATTTTTGACAACGGCTTTGAGAATGGTTTCTTTTTGAAACAAACTTTAATTCTTCACAAACAAAAATCTAACCTTAAATTTCCAAGAGTTATACCTGTAGCCGAATTGCGATAGATGAAGAAAGATTTTTTTATCACGATAATTTCTCGTCGAATAGAAAAAAAAAACAGAAAATTCGTTCGTTTTGATGGCTAAAACGTGTGAATACATTTTTAATATGCGATCGTTCCAAAATAATGAAAGGGTTAGACAAGTGACTCGTCTTCGTTGACGATATCGAACTCCAAACTCGTGCTTGAATAATGGTATCCGATTAAGGAACGACCGAGTTAACAGGTTCATCCGAACGCAAGCAGCTTGATATTACGCGGCGATGGAGTTTGAGACGAGCCACTAAAGATCCCGTTGAGTCGGGAAAAATCGACTTTGCAATTTGCTTCGGCGCGGCAAGTCCAGCCGGCAAGAATTCACCATCGCGCCACGCGTTGCCACCCACCGCCGCAAACGATATGCAAGTGTGCCTGCTGCCGATATTAAAATGGCTCCGACGCGGCCCGATCCGCGTCCGCCTGCTGATCTATTGAATAATGCACGCCTAGGGGGGAGTAATAAGTTTCGACGAAGCAACGGGTTTCCCCGTAAGCGGGGAAGCATGCATGCACCGACCGAGCAAAAGAATCGACCACGTGCTTTGCCGAACCGAATATGGAACTGGGTTGCCTTCGGCTGATCGTGCCGCCTCCCAGTTTCGCGACCGCGCTCTCTTCTCCGAACGGCGATCTAATATTCAACGGGGGCGATAAGACAAAGTTGAGAACTACGAGAAGAATGTGCGAATTATAGAACGTAAGACGGCCGTAACAGCCGCGTTTAATTGTAAAATGAACGTCCCCGTCTCCCGATCGTCGCGAAGTTTTCAGCTTGAGCGATTGAATGTGGAACTGCGGTTACGCTCGCGCGATAAGCGGTATAGATAGCGTGTTGTATAAAACATTTTCAAACTTACATCTATCGCGACGGCAGTTTCTGTTTTAAATATTCCATACACAGGCGGGCACCGTAATTGAACCAATGACGACGAAATCGTTGCCGGTAATTCGCACTTGATGCAACTTTTGTGAAACAGATCGTACCGACGATCTGCTTGGTCCTGAGTTCGTACTTTTCAAAAATGATTTTTTCGTACGACGGGTGAGAGAGCGATAGGATAGTTTCTCTCGAAAATTAATAAAAGCATTAAGAAGTGACTTATTCCATCACGGTCTTAACGCTAGAACTACCAAAGTATTGTCAATATGACAATAATTTATAATTTTTGTCGGACACTTTGTAGCAGTATATCTTTAAAGATATAATACAATAATTTTTCGTAAAATATATAAATAGAAGCTTGTATACGCCATATATATTATAAAGTTTCTCTAGTTTTCTGTCTTCGATGTCTCCAATGGAAATTTTATGCTTTAGTCGTCGTTGATTCTAGCGAGGATTGAAGTCTTCTTTCTTTAAAGAGAAGCTTCAAAACATAACGTATGATTTTATTGAACTTTGAATATTAGGGATCAATGACGAAAATTCGAGAAATCATAACATTCCGTCGTGTAACCCTAACTTTCAAATTTAATAAAATAACTTTAAAAAAAAACATCGTACAGGAGAGATACGAGATTTTCAAGACCGTGATGAATCCCAACAAGTTCTCAACATTTTTTTCAACGCTTTTACACAATTTTCGATAAGAAGAGAAAGGTATATTCAAAACTTCTTAACAGCTACACGAAATCATTTTCAGAAAAATGCAAACTCAAGATACAGGTCTTTCTCTGTAAGGTCACATCAGTTTAAACTGATGAACAGACAATTTTCCATCGTTACTGGTTTGACTATAATCTGTGAGTTTTAAAAGTTTCAATCTAGTACTGAGTAACGCAACTGCGATGCAACGCTCATGTTAATTAAGTCCGGGCTGTGTTTCCCCCAAAGATCCTTCTTCGGCAAGCAGCAGATGAAAAGTTTCAGAAAAGCAACGTACGAAACTTTTGTTTTTCAATCACACGGACACACATAATACAAAGTTTCGAAATCGAGACAAATAATCGAAGGAAATACGCTGTTACTGGGGTTATACTGTTACACGAGTATCCTGTTATCGATTTATCGTTCCTCCATTTATCTGGAGGATAATCAGTGTACTATCGTAGAAAGGTTGCGCTGCGGACTGACTTCTCTATGTGCTCCCACGTGTATATACTAAATACGGAAAAGTGATCCCACGGGTTTACCCCTTTGACCCGAATAACGCGAACTTCGAATCGAAAACGAGCTGCAATATCTAGATCTGGCATCTTAAGAAACTCGATGTCGCGCCGATGGAAACACGCTGGCCGTGAAAAGGAAAATAAGAAGAAAATTGAAATATCGAGCCTCTCGACAGTTCTGAGCGTTCGAACGCGGAAATTCAATTTGATCCGACACACTATTGATGAGACGATTTTATTACGGTTTGCAACGGTTTCGTTCAAATTGCACGTTTTAATTAATCAATATGTATTAATATGAAAATTTAAAGATGAATTATTGGCAGCTCTGGTCATTATTTGCGAATTATTTGTTCAACATTATTCAAATTGCGTGTTATTTTGTAGTGCATTATGTCATGTGTTTGCGCGTCGCGCGTGTGATTACTTCGCGTACAATGCTAATTACCCGCCGTATTATTTTCAATTAGAAAAATCTGTAAATGATTTCGCGAGTCGTGTTGCTTGATAGATTCACTGACGCGTAAATTTTACACCGAATCGAGGGAATTTATACGCGCGTCGCTTAAAAACATTACAAGTCGCAATTAAATAATAAATCGCCTCTTCGAATGACGTTGCAAAGGTGCCTCTGCTTTAAAAAGCACGTTTCCGGTTCGCAGTTTTGCAGTCTTTCACGAAAATAGTCGAAATTTACACATTGAAACGCTCTCCGAACCGCGCCGCATCGAATTTCACTTTAGCAGATAAGAGTTTGCAACTCTCGGTTATTAATTATTATCGTAATATCATCATCAGCGCCGAACCAATAACGTCGTATATGTCATGTCAATAGCATAAGGGTTGCGATATCAATAGATCATGCAACACAAGGGTGCAGTCGAGTATTGAGTCTGTCGCGTATATATCGTTATCTCGCTCGTTATCGACGCAGATCACCGGAGGATGAGCAAAATTCGAGTTTAACGGATTTTTGTATTTGTACAAAGACTCTCGGCGAGTAATCGTGGAGCAACAGCGAGATATTACATGTATTGTAATCCATCGCGGAAGAAAATCGCGTTCGTTTAACATTCCTAGAAGCTACGCGATAGAAATAAGGTCACGGTGCACGGGGTCACGTGTGTGTAATCGGGTTATTCAAATATCCGTCAGAATTTTTCTACTTCGAATGCCAATACGTTTATGCGTGCTCTCAAAGAGAATTTACTCGTCGTGAGTTAAACCCGACGTACCGTGTAACATCTTGAACACACTAATCGATATTTTGTAGAGCGCGGTCGCTGGCTTTCCCCACCCCGTACAGTCATATTTCCCATGTTTATCCCCTTTTCTTTTCTCCTCTGACGTTCCTCTCTTTCCTCGTCCACTTCCTTGTTCTATACTTGGATAATCAAGACGCGCCTATTCTTCTTCTTGTTCGTGCTGATGCGTTCTTGATCGTTGTTACTTCACGATTCTACTTCATCGGGCAATTTACAGAAGTGGAAAGTATTCGCACGGTCGAGCGAAAAATTGTCGATGTTTCGAACTGATTGTTCGTAACTTCGTAAGGAAAATTCGTCGCACAACAGTCCATTGGATTCATTTTGAAGTGTGGAGCCTCCACTTTGACAACTTTACGTTAGTTGTTCTTTTTTTTTTTTTCAAAAGATGTTCTAGTGTCGTGTAGCAAGTGGAAAAACGAAGATATTTTTGCCCCTCGAAAATTGTGAATATCAAAATGCCTGACGTTAAAAAATTGTTTTCGTAATGAAATATCAACAATGATTGAAGACTGAAATTTACAACGATGCTTCACGACTTTTTATTGAAATTTGAACGTCAAATGACAAAATACTGGGATCTCTTGAATTTCTGTTGTTCAATTCCGATGTTCGAGGTTCGATGGAACGACGATAAAAAATCAACAAGCTTCTAAGGAGTTGATGTAAAGGGAAGACTTTAATCTTGAAGATTATGGCATATCTAATAAGGAGAAACAATTTCTTCGGCGTCTAAAGTCATTGACAACAAAACTATCCTTACATGTAAAATTGTAAAAACATCATTGGAAAAGAAAAGACTCGAGTTTGGTAAAGTTTTAAAACGAGGCTGACTGGATTGTTGTACAATTTCGTTCTACGAAAGAAAGTTTGAACAATTTAAAATAACGATTATTCTTCATCGAGTTCGCAAATACATTTGTCGACCTCTGTATAATTCAGTGAAACTCGAGAAGAGTCATGGAATATTCTATATTTGTGGACTTTCAACGAATTTATCCGCGTGTAAATTTTGCAGCGTATAAAAAAATTTCCAGGTATAACAATGTTGGAAGAAACGATCGAAAGAATCTAATAAGAATTATCGATGAATTTCAAGAGACTACAAATATTTTATGAAGATATTCCGGAATCGATCGAATCCCTTACAGGTAAAAACCGACTCGAGTACATAGAAGCTCTCAGGCTAACTTAATTTAATCATCTTGGTAGAGAGAGAGAGAGAGAGAGAGAGAGATGAAACATCTGCGACAGCGTTTCCCGATGAATTTTAAAAACTGAAGTTACAAATATTTTACGAAGAACGAATATGTTAGAGATAAAAATCGATTCGAATACGTAGAAGATTTCAGACTAACTTGACCTAATCATCTTGGCAGAGTGATGAGAAAACGTGCGTTTCCCGATGAATTCCAAGAACGGAGTATAACTGTAAAATTTTATAGGATTTGTAGGTGGTCGTACATGAAGGTTTTATAGATATTGTCAGGCTTAGGCTTCTTAACGTAATCGTCTCGTCGGATGGATGAAACACGCGCATGCACGTGCAAACGTGCGTTTCTTGATGAATTGTACGGGTGATTCGTGATCGATCAGTCGACGGCAATATCCCGTGGCCAATATGTGTACGCGTGGCGCGATCGAGCGCCGACTATTTGCCGTCGGAGCAATCTCCGCGTGCACAGGGACCCGACTGACTCTCTCTCAGACGAATTCTAAATCAAAGATCGAAAATCGATCCGCCTCGCCGGTGATATTTGCTCGTAATTATACTCGAAGCATGTGCGAGCGTGCGTACACAGGGGCACATTGTCCGCCGCGCCTGTGACGTTGCTCTACGCGTGGTGAAACGTACGTAATATGTTTGTAAATTTCCGCACGGAACGGGGGCGATCTCGCGCGGCCGACGACACTTTTCGCGCCCCGTCCGCCGGCGAGTGATTTAATTAAAAATCACAGTTACGACGTGCGACCCGGTAGGGATACAGCGGTTGTCTCGTTATCGCCGTTAAACGCCGCGGTAACGAGGTTTCCGCGACACAGAAAAAGTAATGTTTAACTGACGAGCGGGACGTTTTTAATTTCACGTTAAACAGCGCTTCGTTATCGGGCCTGACTGTGACACGTTCAGCGCGAAACGCTCGGCAACGCCATAACAACATTTATTCCCTGCATTTTTTTTTCATTTTATATATATATATATATATATAAAACACACGCTCGCATGTATACTCGTTGTTTTCTTTTCATCGTCCGTTGCTCCGTCTCTGTTTTCATTCAGAGAGAGAGAGAGAGAGAGAGAGAGAGAGAGAGAAAGATTTTATAATATTTGAAAACGAATAAATAATTCAATAACACGCGCGTGTTAAAACATCGCTTTTTTTCCAAACAATAAATCGGCGAGTGGCAACCGTGGTAAATTCGTCTACGGGTGTTCCAACCTTATTATTCCTCCCTCGTTCAAAAACCCGGCGCTCGGACCCCTCTGTTTCGCTCTGAGAGAGAGAGAGAGAGAGAGAGAGAGAGTTCTATCGGCGCAAAAGGGTTATTTAATTTTCAAATTACACGTCGCGGAACGTAAACGACCTCCCATTCGAGAAGTTGGCGAAAGTTGGACAGCCCCGGAGCTAGCTGGGAAAGTTTCGGCGGCGGAGCCATTATTACCGCGGCTCTCTGCGTTTGCCTGGGATTTCATTAGCCAAGATAATGAACAATTTTATAAATACGCGGAGCCGCTCGAACGGGACAGAGGAGCTGTCGTTTCGAAACAGAGACGAACAGTCGGGGCAGGTGAAAGTAACAGCCGCTCATATCGCGTACGTACATGCATGCATGCATGCATGCATGCATACGCGTGAAACGAATGACAAACACAGACAGATATTTTCGTTCGGATAACATTACCGGTGACACTTTTAGTCATCGGTTCGTCTATTTTCATCGAATTTCGAGCGAAATTCTCCGCGCGAGACTTACGCTCGCTCGACAAATTACGCGCGATCGATTTGCACGTCGTGCTGTTTGAATAACGACGGCCCCGGCCAAAACGCGTTTACCATAAGGTCGATTTCCATTAGCCGTCTGTCGAAACGAACGAGCAAATTTGTCGAACGGGAAAAAGCCGTCGCGGTCCGGATGGCTCGATATCGCGTGTATCGTTCGCTGGAAAATCATGCGAGAAGACCGAAATAATGGAAACGTGGCTATAAACGATACGTCTTAATCGGTCCAACCGGATAGCACACAACAGGTTCGCTCGGTGACAATCGCAAAATTCAGGGAAATTCGAGCACGAATTTCTATTACACGGCGAAATCGAGATAGTCGCAGGTCCATTATCTCTCTCTCTCTTTCTCTCTCTCTCGTTCTTAAAGCTAAGAGTACGTGACACATGACACGTGTCGTGAAGTGCCTTGAAACGTTCGTGGTGTAAAAAACATTTATGCTTATATCATTTCTTCGAGGAGTGATCGATCGTGTCTCGTCATTTAGAAAAAGCAACAAGTGTTAAATCAAATAAAATCAGCTTTCTTTCAGAAATAAAATATATTTACAACGTTCGACACTTTGCAACATATTTCCGAACAGCGTCTGTCTCCACACCAATTCTTGGAATTGGGACTATAGCAATACTGTGCGCTACCTTATCGCACGAAATAAGCGATACGTGTGATACCGATATTAGCCGCTGGTATCTCATCCCCTCTCTTTCCTTCGGTGCCAATTCGAAGAATTAAGCGTCGGGGCGGTTTTCGATCCCGAATTCTGGACGCTTAACCGGAAACTACTGTACATTCTAAAAAGCATGAAACGTTTCGTTGAAACGTCAACGACAAAGTACGACCAGAGCAAGTGTTAACTCGCAGAGGCGTGTTTGGGCAAACGTTTGAACGTGCCATTACGTAGAAACACGAAAACTATTAACGGGTAATTTTCACGCGTTTCACGCTCAAGCGCGGATCGTTGACGAGGCCGCTGGCCTCAAGTGAAAAAGTCGTTTCAATAAGCAGTCGCTCTCCTCGACTGGCGTTACACGTGACGGGTGTACAACGGTCGTGGTTTCGCGACATAATTACGCTCCGTGGCAAACAGAAACGCGAAACTATCAACTCGACTTTTTCGAGTGTTTTACGCGCGCTGGGTGCGTACTAACTTTTACTATGCGGCTAACCTACGCGGCTGAGCTCGTCTGCGCAGTGAACACGGGCAGGCAGGCAGGTAGAGGGGAGGGGGAGCTTTTTCTGCAAAAGCAACGCGCGGCCACGTTTCCGCGACACGATAAGGGCGAGGCACTCTCGACGATATACCGATATACATATTTCTTTCGGATCAGGCCGGAGGAACGTTCTCTTTCCGTTGCGATTCGGCCGCTGAAGTTATCAGGCTCCACCTTTTCCGGTGGCATCCTCCTTCCGTCCTTCCCCGCGGCATTCTTTCCCCCTCGTTCCCCTTCGACCTTCGAGTCTTCCCTGCCCTTGTTCCTGCGTCACTGCCATTTCGCGATTCGCCATTTCGAATGCCTTCCGTTCCGGTGGAAACCTTCGCTGGCAGCGCTTTCTTCTCCAGCGGTCCAGGTTGTTCTTGCCACTGGTAATTTAGGAGGGGAGGGTCGACGCAGACTCGACGAGTTCCGACGAAATCTGGCGCTCCGGAGCTTAAGATAATTTAGTTGGATCGCGTGGAATTCTCGTTTCATCGAACAGCAGGGAATTGCCAAGGTAAGAACGGGAATGACGGGCAGGACGAAAGGCGCGAAGCTTGTTTTCGGTGTTTGGTATTCGGTGTGTTATCGTCGAAGTAACCGAGGAGTGGAGGAGAGGAGAAGAGAAAGAGATGCAGTCGCGAGCGATTTCGGTTCACGAACAAACTCGACGAGGAGAACGCGGCAACGCGAGTGGCTGCACGACCCATGAAGGCTGTTGCGTGCACGCTGACGGCAGAAGCGAGCAGGCGTGCAAGTGTTTTCGTGGCATCGAGGGAACCGTCGAGGCTGAATTTATTACCGGCCGTTAAAAGCGGAAAGAACGGCCGAAAGATCGAGCGTATGCAAATGGCGCTTTCTATTCCGACGCGAGAGGCACGAAACTGAAATCAAGAGGCTATCTCGAGTCGAAGAACGGCTAATCCCGCGAACGTGCGAAAGTCGGCCTGCTCGTTTCAAAGATTCTCGACAACGACGATAGCTACGTTCGTTGCTCGTAGCGTACAACCGGCAGAGGAATACGCGTTTGCTCGCGAATCCTCTTTGGAATCTGTCACTTTGACGATAAATTTGCCGATAACTCCGTTGGTTTATGTTTCCTCACTCTTAAATGATAAACGTTGTTACGTTGTAAAGGATAAAGTGTAATTGAAAAGTTATACTTTACGGTTTTTACAGAACTTTTGTTCGAATGAGACAAGATCTGGAAGAGTGGATGCAATGCTTATATTTTGAATAATGTTAACAGTTAGTTTCGTTATGATGACGTTATTTAGACTCATACTGATGCTACAACTGATGATAAATCAAATGTTAGTGAAATCATTTTTGTCATTTTTCAAGAAAACTATTAGGTTGCGACCTTGGAAAAGTTTTATCACATTTCGTGATGAGTAGAATACGATGCAGAGGATCTTAAAATTCAATTTTGCAGCAGGTTCTTTACATGCGTTTCAATCAAATCGAAGATGCAGAATTCACCTATGACGAACTTTTCTTCCCTTCCAGCGTGCTTGGTTTCGTTTACGGAGCCACATCGTCGTCAGTCATATTGAAGCTTCCTCTCCAATATTACCTTCTTTTCAATTGAACCTAAACCACGTGTATAAATAAGCAGTTTTCACTTTATTTACTTTTATTTACTTTTCGCATTTACATCAAGGAAGCGCTTTCGCGCCGCGTGGCACTATCGGAACACGGTTTTTTAAAAATGGTTGACAGGGCCGTTTCGAAAAAGTGGCGAGCCGAGCGAGCGCGCGACGAAGAGGGAAAAAAGCCTGGAGAACAGCCTGGAAATCCGGATCGGGACGCGAGACCGTGGGCTCCGCGATTCTTTCTCTCGGCCCTGCCGCGATATATATCAGTGGACGGCTTCTGTGTCAAAATACGATTAAACTGCATGTATCGTTAATCCTCGTGTCGCGTCCATTAGCATCCAGCACGGTCGCGAATTTGTTCATTCCCGATCGTCGAGGAGCCGATAAAGCAGAATTTACTCGCGGCGCGGATGGACCACTGCAGATTAGCGTGGGTGGGCTCTGTTTACACGGCAGACTCGAACGTGAAATATAATTCACAACATTTACGCAGGCAGCTCGCGAAGAATACGCAAACACACGCGGAATACGCGCCGAATATAACGTATTGCATAAAGCAACAACGCCGGACAGCCGCGGAGATAATGAAACGTAATGTATAGCTGTGTGCGCCTCTGTCTGTGCACCTCTATCTATCCACGTATAGACAGAGCTCTGCACAGAGTACACACACACACACACACACACACACACACATATATATCCGCGCGTCTATGCATCAATTTACCAAGAGAGGCATTGAACCTTCCGCGCGGAGCGCGGCTTTTTTCCAGCCGGAACTCGCGACTCTAGCACCCGTGATCCGTTATCGATTCTCTCCGCAACAGAAAGAGGGGGAGGGAGGAGGTGCTCGTCTCTCGATTCGTCTCTCCCTCTCGAACGTAAGTCGGCGTTTCTCGTGGCTCGAACCACTTTCCTTTTTTCTTTTTCTTTTTTTTCTTTTTTTCTCTCGATCGAGCACTTGCCAAGCACGACCCAACGGGCAAATCGCGCCATTCCTTAATAACCACAAACGACGAACGATCTCGTTCGTGATAAACGAAATAACCATTACGCGGGCGAAAGTGGATTTAATTGAAACAGAAGTCGCCCGCTCGTCCGCGCGATAAAAGTTTTCCCTCTTTCCCCTCCCCCTCTCCCTCCCCCTTCACAAGTCTGACCGTAGCGAGCGAACTCGACTTCTCCCACGTCGAAATTCTCCTGAACGGCAGAGCGCGAATGCAAATCCGCGTTATCATTATTCAAAGTTATTTCGTAAAAACTTAATCACGGAGCCGGGCGGCGAATTTCCGAAGCAACGCCCGGTGCATTATTCATCGCACCCACGAGCGTAGCCTAGGCTCGAATTATTATTCTTGCGATTTTTTATTGTTTCACCGTGGAAAACGTGGCATTTGGCTATCGCCAGCCTTTGGCGCTGAAAGCAATTATGGGTGTACGAGTGAAACATTGTTACGTCGGTTCGATACGACTGGGGAAAAAACCAGGCAGCGATTTCAAGTTCACCGACTTCTTATGTAAATAGAAACATCAATAGAGACGTTTACGCGTTGCCGCGTAATCTTGTCGCCGTCTAATTGACTAACTTGCGACAGCAAAAACAACGCGGTGCAGCGTTCGTGGCTCGTGAGCTCTGGCCGCAATAATTACAAGCGAGAAGTTGATTCGTGCAAGTGTCCCCGGCCAGATAAGATCGATTAGGCGCTAGTAAGTGACCGAAGAAGAATCGTCCCGTCCCGTGTACCCACTCGAGCGAATTAAATTACACGTCGCGGCACAACTTCGCCGGACGTGAAGAATATCATTCTCCTCGGATGTTATCAAATTCCTCAGTTCCTGAACAAGAGTTCGCAAAGCCTCGCCTAGACTACTTGCTGTCTTTCGAGGTTTGCAATTCGGTTCAAGGTTATCTCGTCGAGGAAAATCATCGTCCAAACTTGCCTTTTCTTCAACTCTAAACGAGCGAATTAAAAATCGATAGCTTCAAAAAAAAAAAAAAGAAAAAAGAAAAAAACAAAAAGAAGAAGAAGAGAGAGAAAAGAAAAGAAAAACTTGCGAGAATGAAAAGTTTAGATAATATCGGACAGAGAGAAGGACCGCGCACGTTGAACCAAGGGAAATGGCATCAGGGTCTCGACGAGAACCCGTGGCCTTAGCGGTGTAAGAGTATCAATTGGTGCGGAAGGTGGAAATTTCAGCGCACGGCCTCGGCCTGGATAATTGGCCGTTGCATCCCGGGGGCTGCAACTTTGACGGAAATATTCCCGGCCGTTATACCGCACGCAGTGCGTGTATCGGCTCGATTAATACGCACGATCGTTTGATGCGTTTGCGGCATCTGCGGTTCCCGGTGGTGGTTCATCCATCTAGAAAATTGTTTGCCTGTCGATCCTGCTAATTCTATACTAGTTAAGGAATTACGACTCGCCGGTATGCGAGCTCGCGAACTTTCGTTTCAATCGTCACGGCCGAGAACTGGTCAGGATGGCTGATAACTCGGTCGGATAACGGCGATTTACATTTTTTAATGTGACTCACGATGACGAACGTCCGCGAGAAATCGCGACACAGAACAGCGACACCGTCGGTACGTACGCAATTCGTTCGATACGAGCACAATAAATCGCGTCCGAGCGCTCTTCGTGTCGCTCGAGCGTGCAAGTAAGTTATTTTCTCGGCACGAGATTGCAGAGCCAACCTGGCTACCCGATCTATCATTTAAAGATCGTTCAACGGCGACAGCAAAGAACTCTTCTATCGAGCTGTAATTTCACCTTCTGTCTCGCGAGTCTTTATACATCGACGTCGCGAATCAACTATACGTTGTTTCGCCAATTACTCTGTTACTTAAGTATCCAATAATGATTAGTGATTAGTGATATTTACAAATCGGATCTAACACGTTCGTGTCATAAGGTTCGAACGTTATTTAGTTTCGAGCCTTAGAATATTTGCAAGTCAATCTCCATATTAGACTGAAATCGAAAGTTTCGCAAGTGCTAGTCGAATCACGTAATATATCAACTTCGTAAAAGAAAATTGGGGAAACGATACTATCGTGTACGTAAGACGGATGTAGCTAATAACTAACAATTAATTTGTGCACCGAAATTATAATGATTAGAAATTTTATCGTAAACGATCGATGATGAATTTTCTTTTAAGAAAAGAACGAACATTTTCGAATAAGATTCAGAAGGTTTCGAATCTATTCGATGAGTATTATCGTAATGGTTTAACTCGAGTTTCTGTCGAATCTACTGGCATTATACTTGAACCCATAACGATACGAATCGTCGTGAAAAGTTAGGTATTTAAAAATTTTCGCGTGGCTTGCAATGAATTTCGTTAGTTCGCGCGGGAAACTGTCAAAACTATCGGCAGCTAGAATCCGATGACGCAAGAGGGCGTCGCGTCAGAGGGCGACGGGGGATGAAAAACAATGGAGCGTGTTTGTTTTAAGAATTTTGGTAGCCAGGAAATTTGCCCGAGTCAACGTGCCATCATTGACTGGACGTCGGACGAGTCAACGTGTCGATTCGTTCGGCCGATTACCGTTAATGACGTGTCATACTGACCGGCACGAATGCACGCCGCCAGCTACAATTCATTTCGAAGGTAACACACCGCTGACAAACCTTTGACGATCCGTGTTTGTCCGCGGCACACAGTCGAAGCGTAACTTTATGCGGAGAAAGGTTCGTTATTATTCGCGCGGCGCTGGGCTCGAATGAAACGACCCGGTCCCGACCCGACCCTGCTGCCTCCGTGTTGTCGTTAAGTGTTTATGTAAACATCCGCGGGATTGGCCACTCTGGAAATGCGCTTTTGGAAACGTCACGTCACGTTTAATTAAACGGCCCTTTTGTCGGAAATCAGCTGTCGGTTCGACGCGCTGGAAAGTAGGTTGCTCGCGGCGGAAAAAGGAAAAAAGAAGAAAAAAAAGGGAAAAAGGAAAAAGAAAGAAAAAAAGAATTACTCTTTGCGCGCTCGTCCTCCTATACGTTCCATCGGATGAAAAAGCGAACAGCAGAACGGAACGCCGACGAAATCAGGAGAATTCATTGTGAAACGACGAAATCGGAAAGACGAGATCGAGCCGATAAATTGCGCTCGTTAGAGAGTTAGTTACGTCAAACGGAGAACTATCTCTCACGATACGTTATTAGCAGGATTTATCAAGTGGCACGAACAATAATAGCGAGAGCAAGAATTGCTCGCCTCGCGGACGAGCGAGAGAATATTGCGAATATGGGTCACCCCCCCCCCCACACCCCCGCTGCAATTCCCAACGAATCCAGATAAGATTCCTATCCTGAATATTTTTGCAGAGAGAAACGACGAATCACGTCATATCTAGATTATCGTGCGATCGTTACGATACCTACCGTTCGAAGCTTCTCGGGGCGAGAAGCTGAAACTTTCTCCATTCTTTCTCCGGACGAAGAAAGTTCCCCTAATAAAGAAATTCCGCGAGAAATTGCCAGCTTCTCCCCGGGGAAAAAAAAAAAAAAGGGAATTCCTTCCCTCGTCTCGCGAGAACGACAAATCCGACTAAATCGACCGTGTTAAATTCGCCGCCATTTGCGAGTCGATCCAATTCGAATCTCTGGGAAATCGCGCGTTAAATCCAGGGATCCGGGATCTGTGCACTCTATTAATAATCCGCGATCCGAGTAGACAAACGGCGGGCAAAGTCATCGGCGTCGTCATCGAGCGCTGGCAAGTGATACCGCGCCCGTTTCGAGCAAAACAAGGACACGCGGGCGCGGAATGCCGACCTTCGGGCGAAAACTTTTCACCTTTGCTATTTCACCGACGGCGAAACGCGAAACGCGAAACGTGGCGTTCCACTCGGGATTCCTTATGCATGAACCATTTATACAGATATTACGTTTAACTTCAGTTTCCCCCTGTCAGATAGCTAAGCCGGCAAATTCTTAGTTCCGCATAGCTGAGCCAGCTCGTAGATTACCTTCTGCAGAGCGCGGCGCGTTTTCGACTAGGAGAAGAACGGGCGTTGCTTCGATCCTCCTTCTTCTCCCTCCGCCAATTTCGCGATCGCTTTGCAACAACTCGCGAAATCTTGTATTTCATATTTCCATGTCTCTCCAGCTATTCTCGTTCACTTTAATTCCGAACAAAGATGCGGCGAACTCTCTCCTCGAGCGAGCGTGAACTCCCGTTCGACGAGTTTCACGCGAGCTTCCGCGTGTGTGGTAAATTGTGGGCCGCGGTGGAACGCGGATATTGCACGTGATTGACCCACCTATCGAATATCACCTACGCGTATCTCTCGCGTGTTTTTCACCCGAGAATCGACCGACGTTCCGAGCGTCTCGTTTCCAACGTCCGCAGTCGCCGTCCGCGGTTTTAAGCCAGTAGCCTCGGCCGCGCCATCACGCGCCACGCGCGGGGTTATTAATCTTCGTTGAACGGCGAAACTTTCGATACGAGCCTGTCCATTCGTTTTCGTTTCGTACCGGCGCGTGTACAATTTTCCCCGGGAGAGATTCTCCGCATCCGGCCACGTGAACTTGAGAAACGCGCGCCACCGCGTGGAAATTACACGTCCGAAATAACGCGTAGTCGAGGTCGTTTTTCCCCGGCTGTTTACTGCGTGGGAAATATTTACACAGAGAGAGAGAGAGAGAGAGAGAGAGAGGGGAAGCTCCGCTCTTTCCCGAGCATCCCCGTCGAATGCTTATTCGACGCTGAAGAGCCGTGCAGACGAAAGTGCAGCCATTCCAAGTGGAAATTTTCAATGAACTTCTATAACGCGAAGCCGGATAATCGCCGGCGAAACGATAGTCGCTTAAAGGCCCATTTACTGTAAAATCATTTTCGATGCAGCCGCGCGCCATGTAATACGTAGCACGATACCCTCGATCGACCAGATCGGCCGACGCCTCGTTTCTCGTTTCTCGTTTCTCCGCTCTGATCGACAATCAATTTTTTCCCGTGACGCGAGCCTCTGAATATTCTTGTCGCAACATCTTGTCCCGGCATCTTTTCGCTCGTTTTTCCCGTTCAACTTGCTCGACGGTTCGACCAGCTTGTCTCCTCGTTTAACGACCAGCTATACGCGCATAGCATAACATACACAGTAGTTTACTGCTCAGAGCGCTGCTGAGCTTTCGTCGAAAACGTCACAGCGTACACCCGTTGTTGTAAAACTCTCCGCAGTGTTCTCGGCCGCGCAACTCTTGGCTACGCTCCGCCGAAACTTTGGCCCAGCGACACGCTGACCGCGTTTTAAGGACGTTCGATGCGACTGCACGAATTCGGGCAACGAGCTGCTTCAATTCACTCGCCGATTCACTCCTCGATAATTCCAGTCACCTACCTGCGAATGGTAGTGTTGGATTCCGCGCGAACGGGACGACAATTGTGGTTTTATTCTACGTTGCAACCACGAGGCCAAAGGTCACGTTACTTTATATTTATTAAGGTCGAGGATGCACGGGGCACGTGGATTCTTCTGGCCTTGGGCGCACATACCAACAAAACATATAAACATAATACGAGAAATGGATCACTGGGCAGTGATATTAGGTCCATAAAGTAGTTGCGAATATTACTTTGCTCGACGCTGTCTTTTGGCTCAAAATAACTTACCTTTCCAATCACGTGAAGGACAATAGAATTCATCACCTAAACCTTACTTCTCAAGCTACTAGCTTGTTACATTTTTATATGTAGGTTACTCAACTGCAACACCTAACTCTAGTCAAAAAAAAAAAAAAAAGAATTCGAGTCAGTTCAGTCAGTTCATCAGTTCAGTTCGAGTTAGTTACTTTAGTTGTTGTCCATTTTGCCACATATGTCGTCAGTGTTCAATCGTCGCGTAACTCCAAAGATGAAATCGACATCAGTCGTTGTTCAACAGTCTTGAGTCCAACAAATTCCACGCAAGATCTATCATATTCGTTCATTTTCTACAACCTTCAATGTCGAGTGGTTCTTCAAACCCCATACGCAGAGATACATGATCAACACCAGTCGTCACTGTCCTCAACATTTATTTTGTTTTTTGGCAAATCGAAGGGAAGGGGGAAAGACCGTAGACGACCAACTACCGTGTGTAAAATTTTTTCTGCGAATAAGCGTTTGGAGGACACAATGCAGTGTTAGCAGAATCAGTGTTAGTCAATATTGTCAAGCTTGGCTGGTCATCAAACGGAAGTGGTGATTTCGCAGTAGCGGCGAGTCTGTTCGTTTCGTCGCGCGTTAAAAATTGAAAATCGATTACCGAGGGGAACTTTGGACCGCGCGCGCCAGCATTCGTAAAGTTTCGAGAGAAAATAATGAACGAACTGCTTCCATTTGCGTTCCACGTTTCGCGCGCGAACGTTATCGCCTCGCGATATCGTCGATCCGAACACGGCACAGCTGTGAAATAACGGCGTCGGCCCAGAGCCTCTCGCTCTGATTTTATCGATTAGGATCACCGAGTCTCCGATTGGAAGTTTCGCGCGACAGAGTTTCGCGATTTTTCTCCCGCCGAGAGGTGTACCTTGCCAAACTCGGTTAATTACAGACCGACAATTATCGAATTATCGCGATCGATATTGCTTCGAGGGTGCGCTAAACCGATTGGAATCGTGTCTACCCTGTGGCTTGTTTCAAATGGCCGCAAGTTTGATTATTTTAGTTTGCAACAACGTCGCGTACTGCGAATAAAGTACGCGAAAAGTTACTCTTTGCTTATCGATATTGTCTATCTGAATATTTCACTATCAGAAAGTTGTTGTACATTTGTTGTAATTTTGTTGCGAGTATTCGGCGGCCACTGTGTAGAATATCACGTCTACGTATATCGTCGTGCAAATCAAGAAAATGGTCAGTCTTTATCGACAAGCAGTCAGTCGTTTCACGAACCTTCAACTGGACAGACGTATCCGAATGGTCAATCTATTTAATTATACTTTGCTCGTTCTATATATATGTGTGTGTGTGTGTGTGTGTGTATTATAATTAAACTGTAAACTGAAAACGAACGCGACTTAATGATGATAGAAAAATCTCAAGAACAAATTCGACTGCTAAATTCACGTTTGACAATTGTTTGATATTCTTTCGCAATTTTCCATTGATCCGTGACAACGTCTTTCGAAGCTGTACTAAACAGATGAAACCTTAATTAAAATAGTTCAAACGGAGTTATTCAAACGGAACGTCCGTCCGTTTCTAAACACATTTAAAATTAATGTTTTCAATTAATTTCGTCCGTCTATTTCCCGAAGCTTCGCCGAAGGAGTGCTAAACTTTAATTATAGCAGTTCGAGAACAAATCTTAGACAGAATATCCTCCGTTTACTAATTACTAAAGAGATATTCAAGGAAAAAGTTATTCTTGAAACGTGTTCCCTATTGATTGATTACACTATCCGAAGCTACGCTAAACTTTAATTATAACTGTTTGGAAACAAACTCGGAGCAAAACATTCGCCGTTTACCCCGGACCACTGGAGAACATCCAACAGAAAATATTCCTGCAATATTTCCTATTGATCCATTACACGAGCCTTTCAAGCAACGTCACCTTGAACAATGAAGTTTCGCGTATTCCTCTGGAAAGACAATTCAAGAAAGAAGCTCAAAGGAACAAGAGCCGTGGAACGAGTGAGTCGTATCGATTGCACCGCATATTTCTTTCCGTTTGAGAGAACGGACGCCAACTCGTTCCGAGTGCAGAGACAAGGTTGGATAAAACTGCGAAATTGACCATGGAGAGGAAGTTCTAGGCGGAGAAGGAACGATCACGGCGTTCTCGCGAAACGTTGTTAGGTTGCTTTCCTTTTTTCTCTTCCTCTTCTTTTTCTTTCTTTTTTTTTTTTTTTTTGTCTTTTACAACGCACTATCCGGTAACAAAGAAACATAAACCATAGACGGGGAAAAGAGTGCGCGAGAAGTAAATTTTCCTTGACTTCACGATCGAGGCGTGAATTTCAATGCGACGCAATTGAAAAACGAAAGCGACACAAGCAGATTGTTCTTTGAGGAAACGATTGACAAAGAGACTTGTAAGTTGAATATTTCGGCAATATTTTGATTTCACTTTGAGAAACATATCAATGAGAGGCAATATGGAATTTTACAGCTACTTTCTTTCTTTTTCAAAAGAAATTGGAAATTTACCTCGTAGCTTTCGAGATACACGTAACGAAGTGTCGAAGAGATCACTTCTGAGCAACAGCGTGTGCGTCTCTTTTGCTCGAAGATCAGATATCTCTCTTTGATTTTTCATGCGAATTTTGCGCGACACGCAGCGCTGAGATCGAAACGATCGAGAGCTAACAAATCCCCAGTTTCGCGGCAAGTGAAAACGCGAGTTTCAGAACGCGACTTAACGAATGCCGTCGAATAACTCGGAATTGGAATTTCGCGAACAAACCGTGCACCGCGATGTTTGCTCTGGCGTGTACACCGTTTAGAGGCGCGTGGCGTCGCGTTACGCCACGCGCGTTGTACGCTCGTAAATCAACAGAATTCGCGGGAGGACCGAAACTCTATCGTTCGAAAACGAGCGAAATCTGTCCCTCGTCTGTCAAATTCAACGACGCCGTCTGCCGAGGTTTGAATCGGCATTGATCAAAGTTTAAAGGTCTTTAATGTGTTTCACTAATTACGGGCCGCTCGAAATGCTCGTTAAATCTCGTTCGGCGCAAACATGCCGGATAAATAAACACCGGTGCGAGTTCGAGAGCTAAATTGTTCCGACTTGAGAGGACAAACAAGAACCGACTTGTGTGTCTCATGTGTACGCGATGAAATCGCGAAACGATAAAGTTGAACATACTCCGCCATCTTCTCTAATTACTGACTGCTCGCTTCGCGACAATAGCCCCCTAAACGATCGGTTTTGTTCGAGTTTTAGAAAGAGACGAAAGAGTTGTACGAAAATTCCGGACGAAACGAACTGGGCCGAAGGTCGTTTGTTGCCAAAGTGCAAAGTAACGAATGCTCAGGTCTAAGATTTTTACTCCCTCTGATCGGACGTTAGCAATTTTTCCATTTACGTGTGATCCAGATTTCGATTATCTGTTGTTTAGACACTTTCCCAGACTAGTAACTGACCTGTTAATTAAATTTTAAAATATTCCCAACAACGCCATTTTGAATTCTGCTTCTTGTCGTTCTTGAAGACGTTAAGTGCCGTGTGTTTATTTTGTTTACCTTTTCCAAAATTTATTATCCAGTACGAATACATCTGGCATTCCAAGTCAGAAAATTTTGTAAATATTGGTACGAAGAAAATACACCACCGCTGGGAAGAAACTTGACTAAGAAAGTTACAACAGTCCGTGATGAGCGCAAACGAAGACCACGTCTTTGCCGAAATTGTTTGAATAAAACCCATTCAAATTATTATTGCGTTATTGTGCCGTATTTCTCGTTTATATAATAAATATCAATATTCAACTACTATTCTTTCCTGCTTCTGTGCGACAGTTAACGTATTAAATTAACATGTCATTTCACTGCTGAGCTATTCCGTATCTTACAATTGTAACCGATTCATAAGAATCGAATAGCGGTTACAAGTTTATAACAACACACCTTGGTTACAAATATGTCGACTGACAAATCCAATGAAAAATCAAATCTAATACCTATTCTCGGAAATAACGTATAATTGGGGGAAAAAACGTATAATTGTATAAAAAAAGAAGAAGAAGAAAAAACAAGGGTAATCGTTTCGTCTCAGGCAAGAACTCGGTGATCCAACTCAGTCCAATTCGACTTGCAGCTTCTGGTCTACTCTTCCTGGAAGAACGGCGTTCCAGCCGGTGCGCGGTTCAATTTAAGGCAATTATCTGGGGGACGACAACTGGACTTTACCAATCAGGAATTTGTATTTCCTCCGGGAGCACGCGACGCGAACGGTAATCTTGGAGAGAAGAAAGTTGAACGTTCGCTCGAGGAATCGAAGCGGGACACGGGGAAAGTTACGCGGCTGGCAGATCTTCCATTCTGATAGCCGACGATCGAGATGCTCGAGGTCATTTCGTCGAGTACTACAAACGAGAATAACTTCTAATGCGGCTCGTTGACGATTAATTAACGCGAATTTATGAGTCGCCCTGGAAGGAATGTACAATGCACACGTACACTTGCGTGTTCAATGATGTTAGAACACATATGCAGGAGCGAGGTGATTCCCAGAGGTGATTAGAATACTATTAAAGAATTGTTATCTGATTTGAAACACACGTAAAGACGGAATATTAAAATGAATGGGGATTCGCGATAAGAAGAAAATCTCCTCATTCAATCGATTATTACACTTTTGCAATTGCTAATCACCAATGTTCCTGCTACTTGTTTCTAATTAATTCGAAGCGAGTTTCGTCTGAGCGTTTTTCATCCGCTTCCGTACGAAGCTCATGACATTCAATGAGATTTAAACTAGGAAATCGACAATTATTTATTATCACCATAACATTAGAACGACCAATTTACAATTTCTTTAGAATATAATTCCGCGGATATACTTAGGCGTTATCACTTTTAGTGATTTGGATAATTTTTATAAAATACACGAATAAAAGTTTCGCGTCCTTTGTTGTTGTAACTATTGTACTGTAAACTATTACTATTTTTACTATTCATTTTATAATTTTTTTGATACATTTCTTTGTGCCTTAGTCGTCGTTCTAACGTCGACGTATCATCGTTCTTCTCACGAAAAAACACTTTTTAAAAATTCTCGCGTCGTTGTTCTCGCACGAATGGAAAAACATATGGAAAATCGTTCGATCGATCGGTAACTTGAAACATCCGACGTGAAACCAGAAAGTGTATTTAGGAATGGGAGTACGTAAGTAACTTTCACTCTCGCCCGGGAGAGAGAATGACTCACGGCGCTCGTTGCGTGATTCTTACGAGACTTGGGACCGTAAGAGGGAAAAGTTAGTTTCGTCGTGGTTCGACTTGTGCTTCTCTTTTTAACACGGCGTCCGCACAGCCGTTTGATTGACGCAGACTCAAGCGTTTTGTAATCGCGTAACGATACCACGTGACGAGCCGCGAAACTTTCCGGCGTCGTTGTGTACAAGATGAATAGAAAAAAGGATAACTTCTTAATAAACATAGATCGAATAATTAACAGTTTCGAAGTTATAAATGATTTTTCGTTTCGGTCGAAGAGACGAATTTCTTCGTTTCGAGAGCTGTCACATAGCATATAAGCAGTGGTTTACTTTTATTAATTTCTTTCCTTTCTGATTACATAATTTTTTTCTTTTCTGATCTTCTACCTCCTTTGCTGGTCCTCCCTTCATTTCTATGCATGTTTGACACCTTCGTACCAAATGAATTACGTCCTCTTTCAAAGATTTCAATTTTTTCACAAGCCGATTCAACCGAGACAAAAGATCGTTTATAACTTTGAAACTATTAACCTTTTGGCTACGGCAGATTTTGTATCTGAGAACTGAGGCGAAATTTTTCGCCAGCGTACATTTCTCGAAATAATCAAAACACTGAATTGCACTATATTATAAATAATATCCCGTGTTGAACTGTCAGTGCGTACTAAAAATTGAACAGTAACTTTAAGCTTTGTTTCATAATATATCTAATAATCTAACAAGGTAATAATCTAGTAAGATATGGTACAATTCGAAACGTGGGTCAATACATAATCCTGCATCATATTTCTTGAATTCGTAATGTGTCTTTGATTAATTTATTACCACATCTTTTCATTTTAAGGGTATCGAACGAAATAACTGTAAAATAATCACGTTTAAATAATATATGACCAACGGAACGTGTAATCGTTGAATTAGAATTTAAGATCAGATTACAATCTGATCCAATATTTTCTTGTTGAAATTATTGTCAGTAACATTTACCGATCGCCTGTAATAGCCAATTTCTCGACGCGTTTATTAGGACTTCTCTCCGTGTTTCGGCGAGTACTACCTACTAGAAATTACGAACCTTTTTTACTCATTCACCCTATATAGCAGATAACAGAGAGCAAGCCTCAGTATATCCAGTATTTCAGACGCGCCGCGGTGAGATCGTTTCATCGTTGGAATCTAATTCGAGCGCATTCGCCTCGATACGTATCCGAGAATCACGAGACGCGCCAGCTCTCTCTCTCTCTCTTTTCGGACGCGATCGCGCTACCATCGCGACTGGTATGTAGTTATCGCTCGCAGCCACGTCGCTCGATGATCGATAACTTCGTCACTTATCGCATCGCACGGCGGTGCTTGTTTCCATCTCACTCTGACGCGAACCTAACCGCACGCCAGCTTCTCTTACGGCTTCGCCCTATAGCGAGGGCGAGAACGATTACGCTCGCTCTCGCGACTGATCGATCGATCACGCAATACCGCAGTTACGTATCGCTTTCGCAAAAAAAAAAAAAAACGAAAATTCGGCTAGAGACTCATCCGTCGATTCATCTCGCTCGTCTTGTCCTCGAAAGGAAAGGAGCGCGCTGCGTGACTTTTCACGGGGAAGACAACAGACGTCGTCCCTCCTCCCCCTCCCCCTCTAGACACGCAACACGGTCGTTTACGAAATCGAGGATCGTTTCCTTAGCTACGGATCGTTTCCTTAGCTACGGATCGTTTGAGTATTTGCATCGCGAGCTCTGCTCTACACGCGAATTCCGATTTTTCGCCCCTCTCCCCTTCGCCGGGCAACGCAACGGATATCAATCTTCGCGATCGGGCGCGATCGAGCGTCTGGCAAGGAAAAGAAAGAAGAAAAAGAAGAAGAAGAAGAAGAAGAAGAAGAAGAAAAAGAAGAAAAAAGAAATAGGAGAACTTTGCAAAAGTGGTGTGTGCAAAAGCACACACAGGTCGATTATCAAAGCGTATAATAACTTGCGCCTCGGCGTCGCGACAAGAAGGGGAAGACCACTCGAACGTTTACAGGGAAATATAGTATCGAGCCGCTCGACGACGCAACCCTCTCGAAATATACAAGTCTTTCTGTTCTGCCCGATGAAATTTATGCGCATAAAATCTCCATTCGTAAACTCGGCGACTTCTCTGGCAGAAAAAAAAACGAAAAAAAAAAAGAAGGAAAATAGAGAAAAAGGACTAACTCGGTTATAAACAAAACGTCGTCGGGAAATGGAAAACTGACGGAAAGAGGAAGAAGGAGAAGGGGGAGAAAAACGAGAAAAACTGGCGAAGCCAAACGAAAAAAAAAAGGGAGAGAGAGAGTCGCGCGATTTATTCGGATCGCGCGATACCGAGATCCGCGATAATTTCGTTGGTCAAACAGGAAGCTTCCCGGTGCATTAAGTGGCGATAACGGCGAACCAGAATTTACGAACTCGCCGCGGAAAAATTTTTTTTATCGCGCTCGACGTCCGCTCACGCGCCAAGCTAGCGGGGAAACGTCGAAATGTGAATTGTCGCGGAATTGAAAAGAGAGAGAGAGAGAAAACGCGTGGAGAAATATTTTTCCTCGAATTATTTATTACCGATTTCGCGATGGAAATTTTTATTTGACGTTTCGACGAAGGTTATTTGCCTCGGAGGAGACTATGCAGATGTTAAGAAACCGTATCGTTCAAACTACTTAAATTGGATATTCCATAGGTGTACGTTCCTGTGTAAAAAATTTCCCGTAAACGCGTATGAAATTTCCAACTTGAGCGAGCACTTTTAAATAACATTTGCCCCGTAAAGCAATTTTTCTATTTGTTTTTTTTTTTTAATTACATTGCCTGCATCAGAAATGAGCGACCCGGTGTGCCTTTCAATTTTCCAGAAGCCTATTTCCTTCCGTACCAAAAATCCGCCAAACACACACGAAAATCCCTCCATCCATCGTCTATATCTCCCAAATCTTTTAAAACGAACAACGCCAGAGTTCACACGAGTTTCATTCCGCGCGTCGGAACGAAAGTGCCGGAGCGAGGTGTCGCGAATTCCACAGCGGAACGGTGAAGCGGTGACAAAAATCCACGAAACGAATCGGCCCGAGGAGGAGGAGGAGGAGGAGTAGGAGGCATGGAAGCGAACGTTGAACCGTGACAAATCTCCGTGACGATGTCACGTGGCAGCGGAAGCGATCGACGAAGCGAGAGTCGAGGGATTATTTTCGTCGGTGGACCGAACGTGAATCTCGAGGGGTCGTGACGCTCGCGGTCGCACACGCGTGTTGAAATCGCGCTGAACCGTGGCACACCAGCCTTGTCTTTGAGCTACGTGTGTGCGTTTCGGCTTTGGAGCTGAATTGGCGACGAATCGAGGGGACGAGTCGAGGGGAAGCAGAATTCGAACTCGGAGACAAACGCAGAGGACAAACCAGCAGAGACGAAAAAACCAGCCCGTAGAAAATACGGGCAAGAAAGAGGGAGAGGGGGGGGCGCGAGCCGCGCGTGTAATTAAATAGGGCGACGTGCCGTTGATCGTTAATATTGCAACGAATTAACCGAGCGCCACGGTGTTACGTTAATGCGTATCAATCGTGGATTAATGGGACGCGGCGTGACGCATTTAATCGGCTGCGATTTTGTCATCAGCGAAACAAATTGCTGCGTTAATAACGTTCGTCGCCCTAGTCGGTCTCTCTGTTTGTTTCGTGTTTATGTCGCGAAAGAGAGAAAAAAAAAGCGAAACGAGCTCGAGATGAGAACGAGGCTCGGGCGTAGTTTCAGCCTGACGCGTAGGCGGATAAACGAAATATTTGTAGTTGAAATAATCAGGGAAAAACAACGAGGAGGAGGGAGAAAACTAGCGCGCGTCGAATGGAATCGCGAATGGAAGCGGTTCCGCGAGAGCTGGTACATTTAATAGATTCTGCTTTTGTAGCTTAAACTAATACGAAATTGTCGCAGAGTTGTCCCAGTACGCCGTTATTAATTCTGGTATTTTTTTAATGAATGAACTCGGCCGCGCGCCGAGCGCCAGCTGAAATAATCTCCAGGGAACGACGACGTTAAATTCGAAACAAAAATTCATCGTGCAAACGCTTCGTGCAAATCGATTCGTATAATTCATCGAACGAGCCGGGTTCCGCGAACTATCCCTCCCTCCCCGTAGAGATAGAGGATCGTTCGTGAATGAGTTCGTGACGCGGGAGGTCCGGTTACGCAGCTGATAAACGACCGAGAAAAAAAAATGCTGATCTCACCCTTCCGGCTCGAACGTGCCAGACCTTGGACAAGGAACGGAGTTTCGCCTTCTCTATTTCACCGCTTCCGTTCCGTGGAACCTATTCGAGAGATCGACCGACCGAATCGATGGGAACGATGGCGACGAAAGCGTGTCGGAGTAAATGTGCGCTTGCAGACGCCTTTTATAAATGCTCGAACACCTTTGCGCGAACGAAAACAAGACAAGAGGGTGGAGCATAAGGGATACGATGCATTCGGAAATGAGGGGGGAAAGGGAAAGACGGGAAACCGAGTAAGACAACGATTCTGTGACGAGACAATAACGATCCGTCTATCCCGAAATATAAGCCTCGTCACCGCGTTTGTTGGCGCGACGCACCCCGGAAACGCGTCCGCTGTTGCATATTTGACACGTCATATCCCGCTGGCGGCGGAGGACAAAGCGCGCGCGGTAATGCGCGGTGAAAAGGAGTCGACGAGAAAGAGACGAGGACAAAAGAGAGAGAGAGAGAGAGAGACAGAGTGAGAGAGGCAGAGGGGAAGAGGCGTGGGACGGAGAAGTGTTGCTTTTATCTCGCGTTTGATTGAAATCGCATCGAACGACGCGGAGATAGCGAGAACCCACGTCAAAAGGATTTCGCTTCGGCCGCGATAAAATTGAAAAACGCGACAGTTATCCAATTAAGGGAACTCGGGACCCATCGGCGCCGAGATTGATGTAGATTGCGGTTTCTGATACGGGAACAAAACGGCGGCCTGGCGACCGCGAACGATTGCGACCCGGAACAGAGGAAAACCAAGAGCTGTCCCAGTAAGAGAAAGGGAAAGCGAGAGAGAGAGAGAGAGAGACCGAGAGAGAGAGAGAGGGGAGGAGAGAAATATGGAGCAGAGCAGGGGATGACGGACGAGAGAATCGACGACGAACGTTGGAGGAAAGGAGAACGAGATGTGGCACACGCGCGCGATGTACCAGGCGGACCGCGTGAATCCGCATAGATATGGGGAGAAGGCCGCGCGAGCGTCGTCGTGACCTCCGAATTTCCGCTCGTTCCCTATAACGTTGAATTATTGTAGACATAATAGGGCTGACACCGCATCGGCACCCCACCGCGGATATCGCCGCAGCCCGTCCTGTGCATTTACGGCCGTGGTTATTGACACTGTATTTCGATCCTGTTGTACGCTCGCACACGTAGCAAACACCATAGAGCTTCCCCTCTGTCATTGTACACGAACGATGTTGCACGCGGCCCGGTGTGCTGGTAAACTTGCTCCCGCTGAATCGACGGGGCAAACAAATCCATCAGTCAGAAACGAGAACCACACGAGCGCTAACCCTCTCCCTCTCTCTCTCTCTCTCTCTCTCTCTCTCTCGTCTTTTATTTGGCTAAAAGCCAGCCCGGTTATTATTTCTGTCGTATTCGAGACGTTCGTTCCTTCCGCTCGAATTCGTCGTTCCCCTAGGACCAGTTAACGCCGATCCTCCGCAACCATTCTGCATAATGTATCCAGTATCGTAGAATCTATCGTTTCCGAAGGGAAGGAAGAATGGATGGCAAGATTAAAAAGTTGCGAAAAACGGCGAAATTGCAAGTAAGAGCCGACGATTCGCGACGGGCGCGAAACGATCGTTCAACGACGCTCCATCGCGAGCTCCCGCGTAAAATTTATTCCAACGAACGACGCCTCGCATTTCCGCGGACCTTTGTATTTATCTCTCTTTCTCTCTCTCTCTTTCTCTCTCTCTATTATGCAAATAATATTTTCCAAGCGTGCTCGATAACTAGGTAATTTATCAGACTCCGATTCAATCGATGACTCTTTTCAGCCGACAGGCGCCGGGGCAAACGACTGGGAATCGATTTCATTAGTTGGGAAATGGAAACAACCGCCTGCACGTATCGAGTCGCGAGTCAGCAACGCTTTCCCGCAGTGCTCGCCTATACGATCGACTAATTGCGAGATTAAACGACACACGTATTCGAAATTTCTCCACGTCGCAAAGAGAGGGAACAAACAGAGACGCCTTGTCGATGTATAATAGAATCCTGTATAAGCTCCTGTTTAATGAGATCAGAATATCGCTACCGTTTTCTCTTATGAACAAACGACGGGACGAATAAAAAACGAATAGAAGAATCTAAATATAATCCGAAGCTTGAATACTGTTAGCGCTGAGCATTCTCGATTCAGTCATGGTCTAGTTCCTATTTCCTTTCCTCGTTCTTTCGACCATTTTCGAGAACACGTTTACTAGATCAAGGACTCTGAAGCATCCGCGTATGTCGCGAGGCCTGCTTTTTAATTCGGTGTCGTTTTCAAAGACACCTTCAACGTTCTAGAAACGTCTGAAACGGTTGACGTTGCCAGGCAAATTTGATTGGCTAAGGTGATTTTCTTTTTTTATACAAAACAAGCTCGCTAGCGGCCAAGTACCAAAATATCGAAAAGTTTTCAACAAGTAAACATCGAAGCAGAATATCCGAGTAAAGTCGTCTTGTTAAAGTGAATTTTATCACGCTACGATTAGACAAGACTAGTCTACTGTTAAAATTAAAATCTCTCATTTCGGAATACCCATAAAGTCAAAGTCGTGGCGGTGCAAGCCACGAGTACGCGACAAATATATCCAACCGGTGAAGAAACTGCACCAGTACGCGAAAAGCGAAGCGCCGATGAATTCGAGACTCGGCCGAGTTCGTTTGACCGACGAACGTGATTGAATCTCGGTTGCACTTGCAGTCTCCCTTCGTCGTTCAAGTTGCTCGACGACGAGCGCGTTCGATCACCCGCGAAAATTCGTTACGACGACTCCGCGCGAACCGCTGTCGTTCGGGATTTGGAGAGAAGACCGAGGATATCGCCCTTCTCTCCCCACCTCCCCGTTCTCGCATCTCTGCATGAGTCGCGCAATTTCACTTAACTCGATTAAACCGCGAGGCAAGCGGTTTTTCCCCTCTTTTTCTCGCCGTCCGGAGCCTCTGCGGTCTTCTTCGTGATTTACTTCCGATATTGCCGCCGGGACGATATTTTATCCGAGGCCAGGATTGAAAAACCCCGCGATAGCGTGATCGCAACGCGCGGAGAAACACGTGCATGTCGAGGAGACAGGGGAGAAACGAAGAGGGAAGAAGAATAGAGCAGATAACTCCGGCCAGCGAGATTGATCCTCGTGACTTACGACACGGTATGACTCACATCGGCCAGAAGCACCCACGAAACGATCTGTCCATTTGTCAACCACGCATCTCGCGTAATTATGCCTTATGACTTTGCTCGAAGCTTGGGAGAAGCTGCATGGCCGGTGTGGATATTGTACAACTATGACGTTGTCCTGTCGTGGATTGATAAACAAGAAAAGTTCGTTCGTTACTGTTATTAACCCTTTCGCTACGATAGTCCTGTGTAGGAGTGCTGGACTTCACGCCAAAAGTATACAGATCGGTCGATCAATCATTTACCGAGTCCGTTAATCCGTTTCCAAGTAGAATCTTTGTTGAATTTTCTGGTAACATTTTGACAGGGGTGTAGGAAACTTCAATTTTTTCGAAACCTTACAAAGGTTTTCAAATCTAACTTTAAATTGTTAAGAGATTAATAGTTTTTTTTCGAATTGCCACAAATTAGGAAAGATTTTTTTTTTATTAGAATAATTTCTTATCGTGCAGTCGAATAGAAAAAGAATAGAGAAAGCTCGTCCCGATGGCTAACGTGTATTATGTATTTTTTCTCCGAAAATATGGTATACATTTGAGAAAAAAATCAAATAAAACTAAAATTAAATATGAAAAAAATATATTAAATTCATTTTATTATCACAATAAAACTAAATAATTTTAGTGTATTTAGTTAAAGTGAGATTTAGCCTTGTTGAACGCTTCTTCTGAACATATATACTTTTCAGCTAATCGACCCTCACGACGAAGTTTTACCTTATTTATACGAGGTGTTTTATAGGAATTTCCCCCTCCTGTCAACATAATTGATTCCATACAAGTTTGTAATGTTATAAAAACGTTATCAAGAGTATTTCTCTCTAATTTATTAAATGCATTATAAACTTTATTAATAGCACTGCGTTCCATTTTTTTTTTTTGTTCTTCATATACTGTAATAGCTGTTGCAAGATACCATGACGTTGTTCATTAGTCAATTGCTTCGATTTGGCAATCTCTTCTTTGTAAATTCACGTTATTTGGGTTGAAATTTTCCATTTCGAAATTACAGCGGTGACCATTTTATTTTTCTTAAATAAAACTAATTTTCGGTCTTCGAATTCCGACTAAACTCGAAAGCAACGCCTGTCAAATATGTTAGGTTATTTAGCTATCAATGTAAGCAATACCAATGTAATGAGTATTGCCAGTTGCTTTCGAAACTCTGGATAATAATCTAAGATTTTCTTTCAAATGTATACCATATTTTCCAACAGAGGGAGTACATGCGATTACACCAATTACACGTTAATACCCGGCGCTCGTAATGATATTGAGTGAATTGGAAAGTCGTCGAAGTAGAAATAACGCGTTGTCATGCATGTTGTAATGTAACAGGTGAGTAGCTGTTTCGACGCAACAACGTCCATTTACCCGGAACTTTCAACGTCAAAGTACCACCGACGTACGTTCGCGTTCACCACGTGAATCTAGCTCCGGTCAGTCAAAGCTCTCTTCTCGAAAAATTACAAGAGGCTTGTACGCGCGGCTTGTAGTACGGAATACTACGCGGAGCACACAGGTTACAACACGTATGCGCAAACAAGCTGCGAAAGCCTGCACGTTTCCTAACCCGCGGCCCGACCGCACCCGCTCCTGCATCATTTATGAATCGAAAGAGCACTTTAAATTTCGCCCCACGTATTTCAAATGGTATTGTTGTAACTTTCGATGATTAATTATGCACAAAGGAAGAATATGCATGGTTCAGCATGCACGGAGGTGGGGGGGGGGAAAGTCTTCGATGAATAAACGAAGGGATATACGCTCGCTGATACGATTACAGGCCTGCGATGATGTTTTATCGGATGCGACGTGCACACTCGATCGCAATTTCAACCTTTGTGTTGCCGTTTAGGACCCCTCGCTTCCATCAGTGACTATGTGCACGTAGATGCACAATAGATGGTTACTCCATCCAGATGATTTTTATTACGAGACACGTCGAGAAATTTCCACCGAGAGACGACAAACGGTCTGAGAAAAACGAAAAACTTAGCCCCGCTGGGTTAATTATCGTATCAAATCCTTGCCTAGTTTCCTCCTAGTTGCCTCTTTGATGGTATAATAAACTAACGAAGAACACAGAACGAAGAACACGACTTGGAAAATAATTATTTTCTTTGACGTCGAGATTTCTTCAACGCCTATGACGTTCTTAAAGCGAGCATTTAAGAGATACGTACTATCTTTCATCCGAGACTCGCGCTCCCATAAGTAATTTCTCGTCCGATCAATGTACATCTGTGTACATTGACGGATGTTTCGCAGACCATTATCGTCCCGGCAGTTCTTTCTCCCAAACGAAAACGACGTGGGCAAATTTTCCGAAAGAAGGAAAACGAGGGTAATTAATCGTATCGAGCGTTTGTGCTCCAGTTGTTTCTGATCTCGTCATCGATCAATATCGCGTTTACGATGTATCACGTATTGAGTTTTCGAATCACCCGTACGCGTCATTATCGTTAACTACGATATGAAAAATCAGAGTGAGAGTTACGAGAGCGAGGATATTACATCAAGTGGAACGGATATTCAGTTGAACGGACAAATGCGGAGACACGAACAATTAATATCGTTATTTGCATCGATTCCTGAAAAAAAAGAGAGAAAAAAAATGGAAAAAAGAAAAGAATTCTGCCGTTTCGCAATTTCCATCGGCACGTGCAGAAACAGCAGCAGCCCACGGACTTGAAACGACCGGGCGGCTCGACGTCGTTTCACACACAATACGTATATGGAGTCGTTCAGCGGCGCGTGCTTAATTGCGACACACCGGGACCGCGAAGGCGACTGACTGTTCGAGGAAAGTGCGCTACTCGAGCAGTCGTCCGAGCGAGCTCGTAGCAACGAGTGCAATCGTTCGTGTCATTCAATTTCGAATCCGTCGAAAGCCGCTCGACGAAGGAAACGCCAACGTAAATCGCGTTAAAAATCTCGAGCTACCGCAGCTTGCTGAGGGCTCGCGCCATCGGCACGATTCGCAAAAACCGACGCGTCGCGTGTGAATTAACGCCGAACCGGGACATTAACCGAGACACGAAGTCCCGATTAACCTTTAAAAACCGACGGAACAGGATTTCGAAGTCGCGGCGGGTCGTTGGGAAAATTCGGTTAGATAGACTCGTTCGGTCGATTGAACCCGTTTCAATTTCAAACGCGTTTAATCGAGTTTGTCATCAGCTGGCCGCTGGTTGCGATCTAATGCGACGAAGCGCGTTAGAAATATTGCCTACGCAACGAATCTGCTTGTCGTCGTTAACGTAACGAAGTCGAGGCGAAATTTTCGTTCGGCTTCTCTGACGCGCTGCACAGCCGCGCGGAAGCTGACGATGCGCCACGATGAAGTTATCGAATACTCGTGAATACCCGTTCCACCTTTAACTCTGTTATCGTAATTACGCCGCGCGATCGTTTCAGACGCTACGTCGCGACGAGCTACACGTGCCGAATCGTCGATGTATCAGAGACAGCCAAGTATTTTTTAAACGAAAGATTCGAAAAAGAGATAAAAAGAGGAGGAGAAATTCTCGAAACGAATAATTGAGAATTACTCGAATAATGCTAGTAATAATAATAATAATAATAATAATAATAATAATAATAATAATAATAATAATTATTATTATTATTATTATATTATATATATATATATATATATTATTATTATTATTATTATTATTAGTTGAGACCGATAAGCTGACAAGATTTTCGCAGCCTCACCGCAGAGCAGTTGATTTTTCATGCGGATCTACGTCGCGGAAAATTGAGCCGCGCGGCCTGTTATCAACCTCGGTTCAAAGCCAAATACAGTCGTGCCGTCGCAGACGGTATAGGCGACGTTAATATCGTTTTAACGCGTCGACGAGAAGTTATTGTCAGGGTGCATCCACGGGCAAATCTGTTTCCAGCAGCTTGGGCAGCGGCATCGGCTTTGCACGCGTGTCAGACGCGTTGCCAGAGTTTTCGCGTAAATTTGCCGCGGTTACCGCGTTTACTCGAAGATAGATGGTCCGCGGGCACGACGATGAGCGACGAAAAAAATGTTGCGTTTCTCGCGAACGAGTTTACCGGGTCGGTAACAATCCCACGCGGTACGATCCGGGTTAAATCCTGATTTCACGCAACGGCAGGCATAAAATAAACAAGAGTTATTTCGCTCGGATATCTTGAGTAATTCAATTCCAGAAAATTGCCAAATCCGGCTGTGAATAATTCTTCGTTGAATAGTTTTTATCAGCGACATTCTGCATCGATTCGAAGCAAGAAAATTCATTCAACGTTAACGTTCTCAGTTGTCATAACTCAGTAGCGTGTACGTGTTGGCCATCGCGAAGAGTCATAGTTTTCCAGATTTTCTCTCTGTTTTTTTTTCTTTGGTTATTACATCGAGGATCGAGTCGTGAAAACTCGTTAAATGACAAATTTCTGACAATTCCGGGCGAGATCGAATTTTAAAAAATTCGAAACACCTTTGCTACACGCGCATTCTGCGATGAAGATCACGCGACGTTGATCCGTTCGTTGGGACGCAGAACGAGAACAATTCAACGGCGATCTGTCAACTAGAGAAACGAACGCGTTTATCCCTCGAAGCGGCCACGAGAACTTGCTCCGTTTCTCTAGCCACCTTTAACTCGTTTCTTCACGCTCCGTGTCTCCTTCTTCCCGGTCGTTTACTCCTTTCCATCTCCTTTGCTGTGCTCTCCGTTTTCATTCCTTCCTACTTCGGCCCGAGACCCCTCTCTTTTATAATTTTCTTCCCAACTCGAGCCAAGCGAGATCCTATAAGTCGCAATAGGAGAGTCTATTACGAGGAGGATCACTTCTGTAATTTGAAAACCCGTTTGATAAGCTTCCCGCTCTTCCTCCCTCGCCTTTCTTTTTTTTTTCTTCCACCCACTCTCCCCCCTCCTCCTTCTTTCTTTCTTCCGACATCCATTCGACTACCTACGCCTCAATGTTCTCTCAACGTTCGCTTGCAATTCCATGTCAATCTATTGTTTCGATGCTTCGCTGGTCGTACCTTCCGACGAAAGACCAGTTGTTACTTTTACGTCTTCTTCTACCCTCGTCGTACCAGATAATTCCACGAAGCGTTCGGTTCCCTCTACGTTCGTTTGTACTTCTACACCGCGAACGTTTTTTTCTTTTCCATTAGTAAACGCGATCTGTTTTATTAACCGTACCTGTAACGACGCAACAAAGTTGTAGAGATTTCGGGGGGCAAATACCAATCGAAATAAATAGTCCCGAGGCTGGAAATATTTGCAAGATCTAATCGACAGGGAGCAAACTGTTCGAAATCGAAATTCCTACGATCGAATATCCTACGATATTGGAAATCACCGTGGAGAATACGCCGCGCGGAAGGGTAGTACGACTCGTTGAAAAGGGCAAAACTCGCAAGATCGCGTTGTTCTTGGGAATCAATTATTTAAATTAGTCCCGAGGCGAAGGACATCCCGGAACGAGCGTAATAAATTAAACGCCGCCACACCCCCTCCACTTCGTGGGGACGACGTCGTTCGCCGAGCATCCCGATCCCTCCGACATCGATTCTGAAGATTCGAGCCGAGCGCTATCGAGCTCCTCCTCGCGCGCAAGCAATCCGCGCCGCTTTCCAATGTCTAATCTCGGCTAGTGGCGGCTAGCTGTTCATTTCCCTGCAATTTCGATTTCACGACCGAGTCAATTTTGTCCTCTCGTCCTTCTTGTCTCTCGCTCCGAAACCTTCGAAACACACCATCTTGCTCCTCCACTTTCTTCGTTCAACACCCACACTACGACATTCCGACTGTTCTTTCTCGTTCCGGTTTCCAGCGAAACAGAGACGCGGTACAACACGTACACGACACCGTCTGTATGTGTGTCCGCCGCGTGTGTCGCCCATTCACTTGTTCGCCCGTCGCTTGTGTTTGTTTTATCTCTGTGTACAGATGTAGACGAGGACCAAGTGAACTCGTTTCACGCTCGCGCGAACATTATTGAGAGAGTGGTTAAAAGACCCGCTTCCTGATCCTCCTTTCTCCCTTTTTTTTCTCTCTTTTCTTTCTTCTTTTTTTCTTTCTTTCTTTTTCCACGTTGCTCCTCCCCCCTATTTCGAACGACCCGGCGGAACGTTCGATTTTTCACTTTACGAAAGAATTAATTTGCTCGACATTCAAGCGGCCGTCCTGTAGAAACATCGCGTTGCATTTTTCATCCGTGTGACGCTCTCCGGCTATCCTCTCTTCGCCTTTTTCTCTACCCGGGGCTTTTGCAATACGTTCGTTCTACCGCGCGATGTTTGCGCTCCTGTCATCCCCCCCGGTCCCGGACAGAAAAATTGCCGCAACGACAGCGAACGTAATTTGCGACAAGGGCAAAAAAGATAATCTGCTCGCCTCCCTCCCCTTCGTCGATTAGACGTCATTACGGAAGCAAACGAATTTCGGACCGGCGAAAGGAGAAGCCATCATTTCGTCTCATTCGTTAAATATGCGTCTATTTATCAGTCGTCGTCGCGGACTTGTCTCGTGAATCACTCTAATTAACGTGTTCGACGGGCATAATTCGAGAGGCAAGGCTTGACGTGCCGTAACTAACGGGGGGGGGGGGACGGTCCCCTTCGTCGATTATTCAGGACTTAATTCGAGGCGTGACTCCGTCCCAACAGCCACGCTGATCAGAAATAAAAATTACCCGGCCCTCGCTTCCTCGTCTTCTCCGTTTCTCCGCCGTTTCTCCATCGTCTGTCTCCGTTGCACGCAACTGGGCAGCACACAGGTAACGAGCAAGTTTGCCACACCGAGATGGTAGGGCAGTGCCACGGATGCAGCCGCACCGACGCCATTTTCCGAATGCCGCTCGTCTCCGGAAGCTGCCGCGCCAATAAATCAAGAGACATCTGCGACTTCTGAGACACCTTACTGCGAGCCCCGTCGTCACGTACGAAACCTCCTCTTTTGCTTCCTTCTGCTCTCTTCACCCTGTTCAGCCACCCTTCTCTCCTTCACCCTCTCACGCTGCGCGCTTTCCAATCTTGCCTTTTTCAGCTCTCCGTTTTCCGTTTTCTCGCCTGTTCTTCTTCTCACTCGCCCGTCGTCGTCGACGACTCACCTTTCTCCACCTTCTCCTCTCGTTTCACTCTTCTCCGTTCGTCGAAACTAATATTATAGCTACCCTCCTTGGCCAGCGTGCTTTCACGAGAGGTAAACCGTCAAATACGGGCATCTTCAGGAGCCGGGACCCTTTCGAGCGAGATAGCGAGAAGAAGTTTCAAAAGGGTAGTTGACTACTGATATACCTGGGCTGTGCGATCAGTGCCGGTGGATACTCTCTGATGTAATTTTTCTACGCTCTTCCTCCACTCCTCGTCCTCTCTCCTCCGCCTTGATCCCCATCGTTTCGCTCGCCCATTCAAAATCGCAGTTGTTCGACGATGTAAACGCTGATGAAGTTAGTTTCTCCAAACTCCGGGCTATCGAATTTATTATAACTTAACCTCGTAATCGATCGATATCTTCGCCACTACTCGAGGATCATCCTGCTGTTACGGCAATTGCTCTCTCGCGATACCGATCTTCGGTAAGTTTATTACGCCCGCGGCTCGAAAGTCGCGATTTATCAGCTTCTGAACTACACCGAAGGCGAACGAGTTTTCTCACGAGTTTTCCCGCCGACAAAATCCGCCAGCGATTCGGCAATCGGTCTTTGCTAAAGTCGATTCTCTTCTCGTGGTAGATCGTGTCGCCGAATGGTTATGAATAATGTGCAGTGCCCAAGTCTCATTGTTCAGAATTTCTCCCCGTGCGGTTCAAGCATCGTGCATGTGTTTCTAGGTTTTGTGAAACCTGCATTAGAGTCAATTTGCCTCTGCCGAGTTACATACATTGCAACACGTATCATGAAACCTAGAAATCGTCTCAACGTGTGTGGACATCGTAAGAGCGAAGCAATTCAACAAAAATCAGACTTGGGATTGTTTGTCTAGTCACTGTAATCTTAACACTTTAATGGCCGCTCACACAACATGTGTGTTATGTTACCGCCGAAGATTATTGGTCAGTACCACACTCTCTGTGTGATGAGTGATGAACGTAAATTTGTTGTATTAAATGTGTTGTTATTGTTGTTGTTGTTTTCTTTTTGTGTATGTTCGCACATGTTGAATTGTTTCGTGAATTTACATAAAGTTTCTTTAAATTGATTCTTCAAAAATATTGCCAGCCCCTGGCGACGTTTGACTGCTTAGACGTGCGGCCATTAAAGTGTTAAGACGTAAAATACGAGCTGAGTGTGTGAAGTGCATGTGAAGCTAGAGATTTTGGATACAGAGTAGATTTCGAGTCAGATTTTGAGTTATAGATGAGTAAGTGAGTCGTGATAGCGTGCAAGTCTTGAAAGAGTTATAGAGAAAATTTACAACATCTCGTTGTTATTCAGTCTTATTTACTTAAATGTTAATGAACTATTTATTATAAACCGACTTGGATTATTTTCTGTTTTCATTACACGCGACTGTCCGACGACTTCTAAATCGAAAACTGCCTACATCGACCTTACACATGGATAAACACACGCGCAAGTGTACGGCAATCTCGCCTTTGCCACATCTTCGGTGTTAATGATCAATTTACCTCGGCTCGAAAACGAGAGAGACGGGCGGATAAATTCGACCGAGCAATATATACTCTCTCTCTCTCCCTCTCTCGACGAGCAGGGGAAATTGAAATCGTTTAATCCGAAGTATATTCTCAAGACCTGTTTCCGCCACGTCTTGTAACTATCTCCGTATCTTCAACGTTCGACGGTCGAACTTCGCTATCAGCTCTCTCTGTTTCCACGACACGGGATATTTCTCACTCCGCTCCTTGAGAAATTTCGCATTACAGCCCGGGACGAAACTTCGCTCAACACTTTTATTAGTGGGCCAGACGGCGAACGCCGGACTGGTAATTAAGAATCAGCCAGATCGTCTTGATTAAAGGAGCCACGCCATCGGCCGTGCTCGCCTTCTTTTGTTTTCACCCGGCGCGGTGAAAGAAGCCGGTCACGTTGATGCAATTAAATCTTTCGGCGAGTACGAGACTCGACGAAGAACCGGAAGGAACCGGAGTAATCGGGTAACGCGGTTGCGTAACGCGAAGTAGGGGAAAATAAGAGTAGTACCATTGTTTTTTTTTTTTTTTCTAAAATAAGAGCTTCGATATGTAATCGAACTGTGGCGTGACATTCGGGTGGACTTTTTATAAGTATTGAGTCAGTGCACAATTATTGCGGCTTTTTATCGCGAAATATTCTTTGAAAATTGGCGTTTTGTTTATTCTTTTTTTTTCACAACAATAATCCTCTCTTTTCAAATAGTGAAAATTCATATCGAAAATCATATCCATATTCGCCATATTATGCTCTACCAGTTCAAGAAAGGTTGGAATGCAATCCAGTCATTTCGCGATCTCAACGAACTTTTGGCTGTCAAGTTTGATGGTCGAACTCTTCCTTTTTCATCTGCGAGGTTTGTGTCGACCGATTTGAATTTGAACCATCTTTCAATCTGGCTTTTGCTGATTGTTCCATCGCCAAAATGTTCGTTCAGATCGCGAAATGACTGGGTTGCATTCCAATCTTACTCGAAGTGGTAAAGCATAATATGGCGACTATGGATATGATTTTCGATACGCATTTTCACTATCTGAAAAGAGAGGATTATTGTTGTGAAAAAAAAAATAAACGCCAATTTTCAAAGAATAAAAAAGTCGCGATAATTATGCACCGACCCAATAGTTTCAAGTAAATGTTCGTGTTCATATTTGTTTATGAAAACTATACGTTAGAGTATGCTTGGGGAATAATAATCTGCAAAGCCGATTACAGAATCGAGGTCTGAACAATCGTCACGACCTCGACCTCTCTGACGAGATAGTTCACGATCAAATTCGAGGATAAGATAAAAATGAGAATTGAACGAGAAGATGACAATTAATCTTCAGAAGTGCTAGAACGAAGCTCAGAAGTGAGAAGACAGCGACGAGTACACCTTTCTTTTACACTTTCGTACAGAATAATTGAAAATTAACTTAACTGCGTCGCCTATTGTGTCGCGAGAAATGCCGAATTTTATTTCTATCGCATTAGCGACGACGAGTCGCGCGATAAAAACGGGAACAACGAGTGACGAGGGACGATTAATCTCCGGCTTTCGTCCCTATCGTATTCATGTTCGAGTATATTTTTCGACAATTAGAGCTAGAGTAACGTGAATCGCAGCGAAGACGAGGTGCGATTAATCTTCAAACGTAGCGCGCCTACCACGTCCGTGTACGTATTTAATTCAATTCGCGAAAACGTCCATGAACCGAGATAACGACTCTCTTAACCCTTTGCGGTCCGCGCAGTTTTCATCGTTCCGTTCCAACTAGTCTGCGTTACATTGACAATACAACTAACTGATGATCGAGGTTGGTATCGGTGTATTTCGCGAAACACTTACTTATGAGTAAATAATTACATTAAATAATGTAATTACAGGTAGCACGGCATCTTACAACACGGTTTCGATCTAACACGATAAAAAAATTGCGAAAACCTATGTACAACACTGTACTTCTACAGCACTAGATAACATGATTTTGGTTTAACACATTTAAAAACTAAGTTTAACTTAACTAACCTTAAAATAATGACGGGAAGGAATAACGAACTGTAGTGGCTTTACATGAAAATGTAAAATATAAACAAATTATAATTTATTCGTTTATAACTCTATTCGGATGTCATAGCGGAAAGCGTCATGCACAGTTTACATGCCATCCGCGGCGAGGCTTGCCGTCTCAGAGATACAATGTTGCGGAAAGTGCCGCCATATTTAAAAAGATAAAGTGCAAAAAACGTTCTCGTTTGATTGTACTGAGCAGTGATGAGAAAGAAATTTATTAAATTTAAGGTCGCATTAAATGAAAATAATATTTTTTGTTTCTTTTCGTTTTGTGTTATACGTACATTTATATTTTTAATAAAAATTAAGTTGCTTATATGGAATTAAAAAAAAAATGTTTGTTTTTAATAAGTTTTCGGAACGTACTGGCTCTGGGTCTCACACATGGCATTTTCTAGGAACCTATCTACCGTGTTACACGAGGGTTACCTGTACTTAATTGAAATTTCTTTGAATTTCACGTTCAATGTCAGCCATGTAGTATTTTAGCCATAGCATTTTAGACGATATTAGGCATACAGTCACTGTCACCGCTTTCAAATTCATTATCAGTTTCATCATTTGATTATTCAGACTTACACTGATGCAACAACTATGATAAATCAAATGTCAGTGAAACCTAATACGAAAATTACATCCATAAAATAGATATTAAAAGTCAGTGTTAGCACGCACGCATCAGCAATGTTAAATGATTAAGGAACTTTTTTGCCATTTTTCAAAGGAACTATTAGGTTGAGATCTATGGTTTTCCGTGGAAAAGTTTTATCTTCATGTTGAGTAGAATACAATGCAAAAAAAAAAAAAATTGATCTTGAAATTTACGGTCAATTTTCCAGCAAGAATTTGACTTCCATCAAACATTTCTTTCCACCCTGTACGTTGTGTGCGTAGTCTCCTTCATCTAGCCATGGTCCAAATAGTAAATCAAAATTTTTAAAATGCAATTCTGGATTTTTGCGAAGAGATAAGACACTCACGTACACTGGGAATTCCATCCGTATGCCAAGTCAGTACTGAAGTCACTGAACGATAAGCGACTCCTTTCGAAAGCTACGACCGAGTGAAAATACACGACGACGCAACCCTTATCTCGTCTCTCTTGGTCTCAACGGAACAGCATCGACGAAAAAAAAAAACGAAAAAAGAAAAAAAAGAAAAAAAGAAAAGTTGAAACGCAAAGCTTTCCGTTAAGCTTGCCGCCAAGAGTTTTCTACAATTTCTTCGTCGACTCGCATCTCTTCTCGCCGCAAGCGGCCGTGAGAGAAAGAAAGAATCCACCGCGAATCGTGCGATCGAGCAATTTCTCACCCGGAAAATTCAAACATCCGGGGGTTTGCGGCGCATCGTCGACGGGCGAAAGCCATAGCTTTCGGTTTAAAGAGGAGCGGGAAGGGGGGGGGGAGGGGTGGTGGTGCTTTAAGCGAGGCCGGGGCACGGTTGTTTATTTCGAGAAGCCTAGTTACGAGCGGCAATTAACGGAATGTTCTGTAATACGAATGTAAACAGTCCAGGCATTTGGTCAGGAACGCCGCTCGAAATATATATACGCCGTATATATACGCCGGCCCTTCAATTTTGCATCGGTCCGCGAACGGACGCTCCATTTCTCGCTTAGAAACGAGCACGGGAGTAGCTGCGCGCGTTATTCCCCCTGGGCGGATTTTACGAGACAGTTAAACCTTTGTCGACGAGAGGAAACAAACGGCCGTAAATCCGCGTGGATATCCGAATTAGTTCGACGAAATCCGTTGTCGACGATGCCGACGAGGGATCGTGCGTACGTCGAAGAGTCAGCCGGGCAGGTTTACACGGTGACGCGTCGACTCGCGTCGGTGCCAATTCGACGATTGTTGCAACGCGAGGCATCGCGAGACACTCAGCGTTGTAACTTCTTCGTGGAAACGCCGAGTGGGAAACGGATTGAATCGCAGCAGGGAATTCGGCGGAATTCTATAGCGATGGAGAGGCGCCAGGAAATACGATATCGATTAGCGTCGCGAGATTGTACACCGCGGCGTGGAAACGAAACTCGATCGATATTCAATAGCTCGGCGCTCGGCGCGCTCTCTCCCATGTGACGCGAAGCGCGAGCTATCGCCTTCAAACAAGGAATGCATAATGCTGTAGATTAACCGTTTGCGGCTACCGGGGCAATTCTCCTGTGTTTTGCTTCGAACATCGGCGAACGTGTCAGAAACCTGACGCGACTAGAATTCTTTGCCACCGATTTGTAGATCGATCCCGAGATATTAACGTCAGTCGAAACTTTGAATATGTATCTGTTCTTTCTGCAATGACCACACACACACACACACACACACACACACACACACACACACACACACACTGGCGTGCGAAAATAAATTGAATCCTTTTTCTTAACACTTTATCTACCGTTCTTCGTATTTGCCGCTCACTAACGACGATATTCATTGTCAATTCAGCGTGAATTCGTCGTTGGTTTTGAGTATCGCGCGATGTGTATGCCTATTTATCAAACTACCAATACTCGATATAATTACCTGTAAAGCTAAATTTTACATTCAGTTGCTGAAAAAAATGCAAGCAAGTACTTACTTGAGTATTAGTAGCGGCTATCATTGTTTACTATCATCAACATAACGATAATCGTACAAATTTAACCATTCGCAACATTCTGTCTTTATTAACAGAACTAATCGACGGGATGGTAAAGTTGATTTCTCAATATTAAATTTGTAATTTCATATTAAATTTTTATTTCTGCGACTGTGTTGTGAAATGTATATTATATGTGTTTCATTTTTCATGAAGTTTAACTTTTGCAAACACTCGCTAAGTTGGGAATATACATGCTAATTTTTTGTAAATGCCTTCATTTAATAGAGAAATAAACATTTTTTATTTATAACTAACAAGAATAAAGGTTTCATTTAAATTTTACAAAAAGGTTAAGCTTCATGAAAAACGAAACACACACATATTTCACAATATAATCGCAAAAATAAAAATTTAATCCGTATAAAATTACAAATTTAATATCGAGAAATCAATAATTTTGTTCGGTATGATAGGTATTAAAACAATTTTCTATGCGTAATGAGACTTTACAAAGACTGTGCACGACAATCACACGACGCCTAACAATTTAACGACAAATACTCCAAATCCATAAACAAGGTGTTAATATGCTACGCGCTTCTCAATTACGAGATTCAAGTCCGATTCATTGAAATACGATTTTATCTAATTTGTGTTTCTTTACTCCATATTTACCGATACTACATAGGTATTATATCGCTTTAATGTTATTATACCGGTATCCGAAGTATTTAGTATTTCCGCGATAACAGAATAATTGGCTAAAAATACCGATATTTTGCCGCTGAAATACCGATATTTTGCCGCTGTAATACCGATTCGATGTTTGCTCGAAATCATATGTGGCGTTAATACCAGGCTAATCGTCATTTTCGCGCTAACAGCGAGAGAACGTTGTCCCATGAAAATTACGCAGGATCGGTAAAACAGAGCGGACGAAACGCCATCGAAGATGCCATAAGTCAATTTCGCGAACGTCGATCGGAAACAGCAACAAATCGCTCGTATCGACAGGATCGCTCGTTTCGGAAATACCAAGGTGGATCGCCAACAGCGTGCACGGCATAGAAAATCAATAGCCGACTTCCTGAGAGCGTTGATCCTTCGCTCTTCGAGTACCCACCGACCACCGTCTGAATAAATACAATATAACGTTCTACCGTTCACAATCGCCTTGTCACGAAAGACGACAAAACTACTCAAACCGAAAGTTGCGACACGCTTTTTAACGTGATAATATTCCTTCCAGACATTCCTACGGGTACGTTTCCTTTGCGTGAACGATGCTGTGATGTGATGCTCCCCTTTGTGTTTTTTTTTTTTTTTTTATTAGCACATCGTCCGTTTTATTGGCGTCTGTTTGATTTGTTGCGCCGTCGCGCCGTTTCGCTGCTTCGTTACATTCGCGCGCATTCCACCTTTGAGCACCAAGAATAAGAATAAAATTCAGGTTGCAACGCGGGGAAATATCCGCGCGTAAGGGAGCGTAAATCGCAGGGGAAAGCGATACAGGGGAATGCGAGATCGAAGGTGAACAGGGTAATTTAGTTCGCGGTTTTATATACAGATATAGAATTTTCTTTTTGTTCGAACATCTCGCTTTGGAAAACTATGCTCGCGGGGCGAACGCGGAGGAAGATGGGGCTCTCGTTGATTTCAAACGTCGCGTGAAATCTAATCTCTCTGCACTCGTTAAAAATCGGTCGACAAACCGAAACGACGAAAGACAAATCCGCAAATGCAAATAGTTGCCGGCAGCCGCAAGGACCAAAAGGGGCTCGCGTATATACGCAACATCGACGTAGCACATACACACATATGTGCCTAAGAGCCGTTTGCACGAAGTTGCTGTGCAAGTGGACATAAGTAATCTCTTAATGCCCGCGGCTCCGTCCACGCGTTACTCGTCCCATTACTCGTTCGTTCTCTTTTGCTACCGCAAGCAGGCGTCTTCGACGACACTCCGTGGCCAGGCTGGCTGTCGCGTTATTGCGCGAAGGATATTAAATTATTGGCCAACGCGGTTGTCCGACGATACAGTGATATCGAATGCTCCTCGATTCGTATGAATATTAATGGCCTGTGTTAAGCGACGCGGGTCGGTAGGGGAGTTGGTCGATCCGCCGGATTACGCAGGGCAAATCGGCATGCGCTGCAGAGAAAAGGAAACGTGCGGCGGACACAATTTTTCCGACCGTTTGCATCCTGGATTATATTTTATTCCCGTCTCTTTCCCGGCATAGAGATGTACGATGGTTCACGAAAGGCACCTTGAATTTTTATCGTAAACGAAACGTTTGAGAAGCTTTATTAGCATTTATCGCACGTGCAAGAAACGTGAACGTAGCTCGTTCGTAACTCTCGAACGTATCGTTGAAATACGACAAATATATTTCGTTGAATAAAGCGATCCACCTGACGTTAAGTCATTCGATGATGATTCGTCGGTCGGAATGGACAAAACAAAAAACAAGAGAAAGAAAATTGCAACGAACAAGAGAAGATAAAGGTAGGATGTGAACAGCGAGCGGGGTGGAAAACCGATTCGCACGGGTAATAAGATATTCGCGGTGAAATTTTTGTTGGGTTCGCCGGGCCGGGCCGGGCCGGGCTATCCAGCCGGAAATTCACCGTGCATTATGTTCCCGGCCAAATTTATCGAAGTCCCCCGGCGAGTTCGTCGACTCGTTTTTTATTCCCGTAGCTGAGCGTAATTTTCGACGAGAGAACGGTCCGCAGAGTGCCTTATTCCAGCCTGCCGGTCGTGACCGGAATGGCGGGCGCCGTCCGCCAGCCTTCAGCGAAGGCTGCGGAGCCAGGGGGATCACCAGCCAGAGGATCGATCATCGCTGACGTCTCTCTTGTCCGTTGTCGAACTCTATTCTCGAAGGATCGTCAGGTGCAAGCGTGACTAATGGACGTTGGCCGAACGAAACGGTCGTGTATATCAGGCTATTAAAAGCGATCGCCGGAGGACAACGGGGCCACGCACGTGCGCGCGTTTCCCTCGAAATTAGATCGCTAATTGCCGCGCGGGAAGAGGAGGGGGGAGGGGAGGGAGAAGGAGCGAAACGGCGATTATCGAGTTTATTACGCGCTGGAATTCTTCGTGCAGGCGTGGCGCCGCGCAATCGTTGATCGAAATCGCAAAATTCCGGAGTTTCGATGACTCGGAAGCGTTAATTGTTCCATGGACTCGCGTATGACGGGCAACGCATGCGCGCGATAGATCGTTACGTGGCCAATCTTTTCTCTGCCTCTGTCCAGCGCGCTATTCTTTCACCAGCAACGAACAGAAATATTTTCCACGCGAGTTAACGTACAATTTTCAAAACTCTGTCCGCAACGTCAGAAACGCTTCCCGTAAACGCACGCGTTTCCCCTTTAGATGTAATTCTTATTTCTTGCGCTGAACTCATGCACGCGATTCTCAATCTCTTTCCTTTCTCTCTCTTTCTCTCTTTTTCTCTCTTTTTCTTTCCTTCTTTCTCTTTCGCGTTAGCACAAGCCATTCAATTTTAAGAAAAACCCACCTCTGTTAACGTAGACACGTGCACACGTATTCGCAGGACCGCCACTTAGTTGCTCTGATATACACATCCATTTCTGGAATCTTTACACCCGAGGAGCATCGCGTTCAAACTTCGCCTTAAAAGCTCGCCAGGTTTCCACGCGAGCTTCTATTAGTCGGTATCGCGCGCATCCTCCTCCACCCCCGGAGGGGAAGCAGCGAAAATTCCTTACTTTTGTTATTACCGAGCGTTGCGACGCTCGCTGCGAAACGGCAGAAATATCTGGCGACGGTTCGAGGCGGAGACGGATCGAGGCAACGCCTCGTAACTACTTCAGGTTCTCTTGAATTCCGACTTGAATTTCGGCCGATGTTCGAGGTTTCCCCACTCTCGAAAAGTTTTACCAGCCAGTTTGTGTCGCGATTTCCCATGACTTGAACGCCGGCGTTTTCGATTACACATGAACTTCCTTCTTTCGCGTTCTTTCTCTCGATGATACTTTATTTTCGTCCCCGTGAAAAATCTATCGCGACGAAGGAAAATAAGCGAAACGCCGATCGTTTTCGCCGAAAATTCGAAAAATACCTGTTTCATATTTCTTTCTTCTCTCTCTCTCTCTCTCTCTCTCTCTCTCTCTCTCTGGTTGTTCATTCGACGGGCAAAAAAGGAAAGATCAAAAAAAGAGGAAAAGAAAAAGAGAGAGAGAAAATGAAAACGCCGCGGTCCACGGTAATTTTTTTTTCAAACAATATGTTCCAACGGTGTACCCAGTGGTTTTCCCTTCGTTTTCCTCTTTTTTCCCCAGGTCTTTTAAATTTCTACGCCGCCGCGGCCAATGTAAATAATGCAAGTCGTGCGTCAGCCGAAATGAATAATACCGATTAATGGCCCTAGGTAACCGCCGTATTTTGTATCCACATAAATTAACTATTCCATCGGGACGGGCTTTTTTTTCTCGGTCGAATTGTAGCGAAACAAATCACACGTATAATCGAATTATCAAGGAATCAATGGACTATGATAAACACGTATGCATTTGTGTATCCGTTTAATCATTCCCATCGATCCCGTTGCCGGCAGTCTTTCGTTGTGAATGCTATTACGCGCCGTTGGTTCGGTCATGAAATTCCAAAGGGGAAATATTATATAGAAATTCTAAATACGCTCGCCGATTTTCGATCGCCGAAAACCGCGGTTGCAGCGATCGGCGAAACGCTCGATTACCCGAAATTTCGCTCCTCGTCGGTAGGATCCAGAAAGGTGTGCACGTTTGTAAAGATCATTCGATTATCTAGCGCGCGCGCGTGACGACTAATTTAGGGAAATCAGGATACGCGTCGCGCGATTCTAAATCACAATGGACCCCTAATAAATAATCACGGCTATTGAAGTGAAATACGTTTTCCCATTGACATGATGTTCGGACGCGGTGCTCGGTTGGCTCGGTTGGCTCAGTTGGGCTCGCGGCGAGTCCGTCAATGAGAGACGGTTTCGCCTTTTCATCGGTCGCTTTGTGCATCATCAAGTAGCACTCGTCCCGTCAGAAATCTGCCAGCGTTCGCCGACGCCGCGAATGCCCACGGTCTTGAGATGCAATTTAGGCACGAGATTTCTTTCTGGGCCTGGCTCTCGCGCTCTCTTTCCCCGGTTGGAAAGCCGCTTCCGCTCCATCTTCTCTCTCTCTCTCTCTCTCTCTCTCTCTCCACGTGAAATATTTCCTTCGTCGTCCATGCAAATTACCACGGCGAACGGCCGACGGTGAGATATGAATCGTTATTAAAGCAGGGAAAAACACGTGGGAAAAACAGAGATGGTCGACGAAGGAGAGAGAGAGAAAGAAAAGCGAAGCAAAGAGAAAAAAAGAGGCGAGAGAGGCTCGGTGTTATCGGCTGTTTCCTGACTCGCGAAACATCCCCCCGGTCGACCGATATGCGCGGTTTTTTTCTTGAGCGACGCAAAAATCGCGCCACCGACGCGCCGTGTCTGCGCGAGAGGGCTTTGTTGCGATTGTTCGGGGGTACAACGACCGTTTGATTAAAAAGAGATTCGTCGCAGTGAATCGTCGAACGCCGAGCACGCCGGCTTTGTGCACCTCGTATTCGTCAGGATTACAGTCATATGCGGCGCGAGAACTTGGCAAACACGTCTGTCAAAACGCTTCTTTTTTTCTCCTCTCTCTCTCTCTCTCTCTTTTTCCTTTTTTCTTTTCTTCCTTTTTTTTTTGCACTTTTTATTGAACTCACCGAAGCGGAGGCAACAGCAGCCGGCAACGGCGATGATAGCGGGCCAGCGTTTGCAATTGCCAGGCACGGTGATGCAACTCCTGCCATAACCTTTCGCCGCCCCTTGCTACCAGACTAGCCTCAATTTCGGCCCGATCCCGTCCCGAAACCCATCCCAATTCTGCCGAGAGTCGGGAGAAATCGCCACTCTCCGAAATTTTACGGTCTCGTAAAATCCCCCCCTCCCTCTTCGACCATCGCGCCTTCTATCACGACATTATGTTACAATCGTGTTTAAACAAATTTCACGACTTTCGAGAACGCGCCCCGTTTGCTCGGCCAGCGAGAATGGAACGGCAATTTTCGCCAACCTCTCTCGTAACCTGCCACCTGCCTTTTAACCTGTTGGACGATCGTCGAAAAGCTTCGTAAAACTGCCTGGCCTCCCCGGCTCTCGCTTCTGGCCTTGTGTCTCGGAGACAGAGGAGAGAGGAGATCGTAATTAATGATCGAAGTCGATGTCCCTGGAATTTCAATGAACGCAAACTCCGCGTAATTAACGAGCAAGGCACTGTTGACACTAAGAGTCGTCAGAGTTGCCCTCGCTCGTGATTTCTTCGCATCGCACGCGCGTTTACTTACATTTTGCACAGCCTGAACGTGCGATTCCCTACAAACAGAGTGAGAGGCGCACCACCGAATAGATAGAGAAGCAATGTTTTGTAGCTTCTACGTTTTCTATAGAGAAAAGAAAGTCGCCAAGTTAACGAAATGCTGTCGAGCTAACATTGTGTGAAGATGAGAGAACCTCGTTGCTCGGAATTTCTTTCCACGTGGCCCAAGAGCGAGGCAATTGTCACCTGCTGCTGCATACCCCATGAGATTGTCGCAGCGAAGAAGCAGCAAGTTTATTTTAGTCGTCCAAGTTTTAAGAAAATATGAGAGCATGGTGTGTGTGTGTGTGTGTGTGTGTGTGAGCACGTGAAGACGAAAGGTTGATTTCGGTAATAGAGAGTATTGAGTAGTGATAATATGCAGATCTAGGAATCGGATTTGTAATCGGATTCAGTTTTAATTACTTAAATATTAATATTACTATTTGTTATAAACCGCACGTAAGTTTAATTTTACGTGTCATTTTTTCCCGCGTAGCATTCGGGACTCACAAGACTATGTCTGTCAATTGTCATGTTAAGTTATAAGTAATAATATCCGAAGGAATAGATAAAAGCAAACGACGAAACCTTGTAACATTTCATCGTAACCAAGTTAAGAAAAATGACAAACACAAAGCCTCCAATCCGATGAAAAGGGACAAAAATGACATCGGTAACATTTCTACGCTGAACTCTACAACTTGAACAAAAACGTAACAATAGCCTGGATACCCTCTCATCACTGGAAACGAAATAACAGATCTGAATGCAAAGGAAGTATCCTAAGCTCTACCACTAAGCGAGCCACAAACCTCTATCCTATATTAAGAGCTTATACATCATGCAAAAACTGTCAAGGACTATGAACAACAAGAAATTGAACAACAATCCACAATGCAGTAAATGACTTCAATCAAGAAATTCTTTTCAGTGGATTAACCAAAACAGAAAGAATTACACCAGCCTGATTAAGAACAGGACACACCGAAATAACCCATCAACACATTATCAAGAACACGGAGCCCTCTCTTCTGCGACAGATGCCAAAAATCACAGCCCGATACATTTTATATGAATACTTCGAGCGGCAGAGACGATTCCATAGAATTAACCCCACCTGAGGTTTTGTGTCTCAATGGACACAAAATATGAATGACCTCGATGATGCGATTTTAAATCTGCACACACACAAAGAAAAAAAAAAGAAAATGACAAACAGAAGTCTGGTGCCTCATCCAGTCGAAAAGTGCTGACGCTTTCAGGAAATCTCGGTGTACAAACGTCGCACACGTTTCGAGCAACGATGCAAAGGGACGGCGTTAGGTTAGGCGTAAAAGACAAGCACAACTGGTCAAGCAGAAAACAAGAAAACTGTTGTGTTGACCAGTCACGTTAGATCGCGTGCCTCTCTCGCCTGATAGATCTATCGGCGTGGCTCTCCACGTGCGCGCTACGTGCGCGACTTATCTCGCGAAATTTGATTAAGCATCTATGTCGGATACACGACAGGATCGACGTCTTTCGACGATTCTGTCGCGGATATCGCGCGACTCGCCGGTGCAAAAACGACAAGCAAGCGATCGTGTGAACGTGGACGGTAATGGAGAACAAAATCGAGCGGAGCTTTGAATGGGATCTCGAACCGGTTCCTAAATTGTAACACGCCTCGGCTTTTCCCACGCGAGTTGGAAGTGGCTCGAATAATGCGCGCGAGGAATGCGGATCGCGAGAGTTACAGCCTCGAGAAAACCAATTAGCGCTCGCGCTTTTTCCTCCTGGCTCGAAACCTGGTTCTTCTCTATATATCTGTCCGTTCGTTTCGCACCTTTCTCCCTTTCTCGGTCCTTCTGCTCGCTCGAGCGTTCCGATAACCGAAAGCCATAGCCCTAGTGAATTATCGTTCTCAACGAAACAGCGAACGGAGAAAGGAAAAAAGGAGGGAGCGTGACTCGGTCACGTGACAGACGCCGTGGCATTTTAATTGCTGAAATTGTTAGTCTAATGGCAGGGGGAAGGAAGGACGAGTGTTCGCTCGTCTCGGCGCGCGTGTTTGCGCGTGAAAATTCCAATCAGTTCCGGGAATCGAAAACGCTCGTATCGAAAAGTAGGTAGAAACGTAGCGCGAACGATTTATTATATCGAGCACACGGCTCGCCTTTGGTAATTAGCGCCCGGGTGCGGCGCGTTTGATTGCGCTGAATCTTTGTACGCTGCGAGATTGGGTAAATATTTTCGATCGCGCCGAATGAAATAACAATTCGATAAACTGTAACTGCCCGCCGGTATCGCGCTAAAAAATATTGAATATACGTCGGACCGTCACACCGGGGCAAATAGACGGCGGGTGGCGTGCAATGAAAAAATTATATGTAGTCAGAAGTCACAGGGAGGATGGTGAGCGTGCATTTGTAATTTAAATAAAACTTGCAACAATCGCAACGGCGGGCGCAGCCGCTCCGATATTTTCCACGGGAAAACTTTTTAGGCGATTTCAATTGGCACCTGGGAACGGTGTGTGTACACCGCGCTGCTAAATGAATCGTTGCCTATCGCGATTAATTGCGATTCTTCAAATATCCCGATATGAAAAAAAAAAAAAAATTGGCCGGCACTGATTAAAATCTCTCGCGCCAGCAGAAGTAATCAAATCAATTTGCAACGCTTCGTTAGTGTTTAAGCTTGGCTCTTTGTTTTTCCGACCGTGTAAATCATAATGCCGATCAACATGTTTCTCCGTTTTATTGTTCCTCTACTCTTCCTTTCCTCCCCCTCCCCTCCCTGCGATCTAATTGAACCTAGCGAATCAACTTCCCAGCGTGTTGCCTCGCGAGAATAAGCGGAGAGAAATCAAACGAAAGGAAAAGAAACGGCTTTACTTTGCCTCGCTTTGCCTCTGATGTCCGCTCGCTGGAAACGAGGTAATTAGTTCATCTTTCGATCGAAGCGTTCGGTCATTTTACAAAAAGAAGAAAAAGAGAGAGAGAGAGAGAGAGAAAGAGACAGAAAGAGATTCGACTCGCATGGAAATTACTCGCCAGCGAGACATAACTAATAACAGCTTCCGGATAGATTCTCAATAACGACGATCCAGGACGCAGAGTAGAAGCTAAACGTTCGTTTAGGAAGAAAATTTACTCTTTGATCACGTTTTATTTCTTTCTTCTTTTTTTGTTTGCGTGCGTGTGTGAACTGAAACGTCGAATGGGAGAGAGAGAGAGAGAGAGAGACCGAGCGCCAACGAAAGCGCTGACGAAAATATTAATTAAAACGAAACGAATCAACCCGTCGTACGTGTCGCGCACGCGCGACACACGCTCGTAACGCAAATATTTTATGAAAATCGTCCGAGGGGGAAACAATCGCGTAATCGACGGTCGATGAGCTTTCGTCGGATACGTTGTAAGGGAGAACGAAAAAAAAAAACGAAAAAAAAATATAAAAAGCAAAATGGAGAAATATGAGAAATGACGAACCATCGGAAGTTTGAGAGACTCTTCTCCTCCTTTTTCCCCCGGTTTCCCTTCGTACAAAGATTCGGGATTCGAACCTTCGCCGTTTCGGGAACTTCCGCTTGACTTTACCGAATCAACGAAGACAAGAAACAAACTTTTCCGAGGAAGGTCTGCAATTATCCATTTCGAAACGAGTTAAAGTTCAGCGCGCGGAGCCGAGTCCGAGTCTCGGTCGAAGCGAAAATACGGACGAATCGACGCGATTTTCAATCATTTAATTATTCCGCGAATTCGGAAACTCATGAAAATGAAAACAGCGTTACCGGCCGGAAGCACTGTTCCCGTTCACGTTCCAGATAGCAAAGACTCACATCCTCTCCCCCGGCTACTTTTAAATCCGGTGGCTCTGCCGGTGCTCGCAATTTTCCAGAGAGACTCGTACGTTTCGGGAGTTCTTTCTTCCTTTTTCGCTCTCTCCGCGTTCGCCTTTCGATACCGCGTCTACGATAGGCAAACTTCCCATTGTGAATGCTCTCGTGGCCACGGCATCTCCCCCCACGGCGTGCGTCCCTCGCAGGGCCATTTCACGGCATTATGATTGCGAAAAGGCTTGCATTCCAGCCCTCTCTTGTACTGCAGCCGCTGCTGCACTTTGCATGAAAGATTAGACATCGCGGCGGTGAAAACGGAGAAACGCTTCGTTCTCGTGTTCGATAATTCGCCACCGTCGGTGCGATACACGCGTGTATGCCAAAAACACTGCAGTTTCGACGATGCGTAGCGTCTAACGATTCGTTGAAGCTAGGTGAGACGAGGTGTTAATGCAAGAATATTGAACACTCTCTTCGCGTTCTGAATCGTAATTTAGTTTATATTTCTATATTGGACGTCCCTTTGAATGTTTCCGTTTAATATTTACTAGATCAAGGCAACTCGCTGACCCTCGCGAGCCTGTTATTTTTGTTGTCATCTAAAAACGGTTGGCATTAATCGTTTTATCGATGCTTTAATTTCGCCGTTTTTAGATGACTGACAGCAGAGCAATTAAACAGCTCGTCTTTTGAATTTTATTGGCTGGATCGAACTAGCTCGTTCTAACGAAAACGCGCAAGAGAAACGGTAAAATTTCCAACACGGCCAGAAACGGTTTAAGTTTTCACGCCCGTGTAAAGAAACGCAAAATGTTTTCAATCGGTCAAGAAACGGTGTAATTTGCATCGATCGAATAATCAACGTTGTCAAGATACGTAACAATTTTCAAGACTGTGAATCCGAATCTTTAAAGTTTCTCGCGAAGTTAAATTTAATCACAGAATTAACAGCCTTACCGACGTTACACCGAGAGAAAAATAGTTTTCCTCGTAAAAATTCCTCGTCTCGTCGGAGAACTCGATCCCACGGAGATTCCTCGGACGATTCGCGCCACGTGATCCCATAATTTCGACTCGGTGTATCCTTAAAACGCGAAGATCGAGGATCGACAAGAGTCAATGACAGACGAAAGATGAAAAATCGACTCGAGAGTCGGCGAAGCGAAGACCAATTATTGACGAGAGATTTTTGACAAACGCAACTTGAGTCGGAGCTCGAGCCAACTCCATTTCTGACCCCAAACTCCATTTCTATTCGAACTCGGAGACAACGAAAATATATTTCGAAATTGTATTTCGCCATTATGAAAATGTATTTCGCCCCGCCACCAATCTCTAATGGCGCCGTCCAGTCTATCCGCTTATTCATCCTAAAATTCATCGGGAATGTTTTTATTCGCTCGCGGGGGGGGGGGGGGCAGAGGGATGTGCCACTTCGGAAATCCAGCCAGCCCCTTCGAGTACGAGGCGAGACGCGATCGCGCGAAAATAACCGCGCGGCGGCTGAGGGACAGGTTGACGATGTTTGCAGTGGAGACCGCGAATCCCACGGCTGGTTCGATGACGATAAATGAGAGAGGGTATAACGCGATGACACACGGTCTGTCACGCGGTAAATAACACGGTCGTTGCACATCGTTGTTCCTCGTCGAACGTGTTCCACCCGTGTTACGGCGTGAGCTACGATAGCCTTGGTGATAATTGCACGAGTTACAAGGATCGATAGAAACGAAATAAAACAAACTGGACGCGGCGCCGCGTCCTTATAAAATTGCCACGCGTCTGGCGCGATAGAAAGAGCCCGGGACATTCATTGGAACAGGCTGGAACAGGGAAGAGAGAAAAACGCGCCGCGTGTAACTGCAACGACGTTTCAATAAACTTCGATAATCAATGATCATTGCAACGATGAACGAAGTGAAAAAAAAGCTCTGTGTGTGTGTGTGTGTGTGTGTGTGTGTGTGTGTGTGTGGTGAGAATGGGCAGGGAAAACAACGCGCGTGTAAATCAGAAAGGACGCGGTGCGATTTCGTGCTGCAGAAATGATTTGTATGTTTCGTGTTCACCGCTGCGAATAAAATGTTACAGAAACGACTGTCAGCAACGGAATGTACATCAATTTCGCCTTCCGTGCCCCTACCCTCCTTTCTCGCCCGCCCCTTGCCCTGAATGGAAATTCCCCCCGGGCGTAAATCGCCGACGAAAACTTCTAAACGAATAAACGAGCAGAACTAACGAAGAGTGGACTTCCGGGGAACCGGGAAACCGCAAAAAGTCGGGGAAGAACCGGCAGCGTCGTTTCGTCGGTCGTTAACGAGAGAAAATTGTGACGTTCGCCCCGACTCTCTCCTTCGCCAGTCCATTAAATTCTCGCGTGGCCCCCGCCCCGTAAATAGAGAAACACGCGGATTAACAATCGGAATCGGCGCTGTTTGCCTCTAATTGTCAATCTAACTTCCTTCCTTTCTTCCTTCTGCACGCTGGACAGTGCACTTTTCGTCGTTGAGACTCGACTCGCAGACGCAGAGAGGGATCTCGCATTTCGGAGATTCCGCCGCGGAAAGCCCGCGTTAATAGGAATTTCGCTGAACGTCGAATACTGAATGTAAATTAGCCGGAGTTGGTTCGCACGCGTTTGTAAACCGTGCAAATCATCGTGCAGGGAAGTTGGCCAAGAAAGTTCTTGGCACAAGCACGTCGGCGAAAAGTAACGGGAACTACGCGAACGGAGACACGAAGGCACGGGGACACGGGGACGGGTACAAATACGATAAATCCTCAGGAAATCCGCGATTGATTCTACCAATCGAGCGAATTGGCTGCGCGGCGGCGAAAGTTTCACTCGGCGCTAGACTCGAAGGGATGCAAATGCGAAAGAGAACGCTCTTGAACGCCACGATCGATCAAACGTTTCTCCGAAACTCTATCGACTCTCTTTCTCTCTTTCTTCGAAAAACGATCATTACCGAACGATCTCCGTCGAAACCTATTTATAATCGAAACGATCCATCGCGGCGGACGAAATTCCATCCACCCGAGGAGAGAGAGTAAAAAAAAAGCAGAAAAACGAGGAGGAGGGGAAAGACAGAAAAAAGACGGAAAAGTGGATTCGGATCGAATGGAAGATCAGGAACGATATCGCGCACTGTCGATACCAGTGACGCCTTGTAAAACGATGCAGAGCGGAGTTGGCGTCTATTGATCAAATGATCACAATGGGATCACAATGGGAACATGGCCGGTGCCATGGAAGCTACGCGTTGCGCCGATTCCACGTGTGTAAATGGGACCGTGGAGCAGCCTGCTCTCAAAAGGTGCGCCAGCAACCGGTACACGCGTTCGTGTAAACGTGCCGACATGCTCGCGAGCACGCGAAACCTGGCCAGCCGAACTGGTCCGTGCATATCGGCTCTAACAAGAAGCCAAGCTTACCGATACTGCACCGGTCAATATCGGTACGCACGTCGATACGATACGACCACAAATCGATACCTCACTGTCATACCAACCACGACATATTTCGCCCATTACAAACTCATTTCCTGCATTCGCGTGTTCTCGCTGTGCTCGCGGAGTCTCCAGTTTCTCTATTTTTCACGGTTCTGCGGAAATTTTCGCTTTCCAAACTTTTACCGTTTCGCGTGCCACCGCAATTACGTTTGCGCCGCTCTGTGTTCGATCCTCCGCGTGTTTTCCACTCTCGTTGCCAACCTTTCGTCGATCGACCTCCCCTGCCCCTCTCTCTCTCTCTTCCTCTCTTTCTCTCGCATTTTACCCTACATACGCGACCACGTCTAATCGCCGTCGAGAAATTCAATTTCGACGATGCTCGATGGCCTAACTCACTCTCACCCCTTTCTATTCGCCGATGTCTGCGACAGACGCACCGGCATCCGGAAACCTGCCCCCTTCTTCTCTCTTTCTTCCTCCTCGTCTGCTTCGACCTGCTTCCACGACGCGTCTTTTTCGCTTTCGATTGCAAGATTGATCCGTAGGATCGATTTATCCGCGTTCCACGACCAACCCTCTTCTTCGCGGGAACGCGTGACCAGCTGCCGAACAACTTCCATCCTCGGATTCTTTCCCCGTGATCGAGCCTGAGTTATGATTCTCCGATACATTTTTGAACGAAGTTCTTCCTCCTGCCTACCGTACTCGCGCGTCGCGTTTACTCGCGACGCTCCATTACGTCCGACAAATGTTTAACGAGCGACGTTTCGAGAGTAATCGTCTTGGCTGTGCAACGCTGAAACTTTTAAGAATGCGCCGGATTCGTGGATTCTCGACAAGTTCGATACGTACTCGCCGCGAGTGGACTGATCGATGTTGGTTTGACTTCTTTCTATATTAGTTCTGAGGCTGCCTCTTGTCCCTTTCAGCCCCGAGCCTAACGAGCCAAATGCTCGAGGGATCTTTTTTTCACGGCGTCTGCCGTCATTTTCAACTCGATTTTTGCGAAAAAATCGCTCACGGACTGATCGACTTTTTTTCCCCCTTTTTTAACAAGAGACGCGAACCATCGCGCGATGTCGCAACAACAACCCTGAAAAAGTCACGGCCGCCTCGTGATTTGTCTTTCGCGACAGCGAGCTCGTTAAATGCGAACGAACGTCACGAAATCTCGTCCGGCAATGTTCACTGTTCCGAGATTATTTCCACGGATTGTCCAACTTTCAGCCAGCGAGACCCGCCCGGCTGAGGTTTTAATTAGAATAATAATGACCGGTTGAATCGTATTGAGTCTTCGAACGAACAGTTCCGCCCCGCGATGATGTCGCCGTTGTAGAAAATCGTATTGACGGTCGCGTTTAATCATCAAACAGGAGCTCGAGCCGAAAGGAATTGTTTCCGCGGTACTCGAACACGGCTGGTGACGTGGAATATTTCATGGATTTGAACTTGCTGCGTCTAAGACGGGCTCTGTAACTACTTTGCTTGAGCGTTAGACACTCGGAGAAATCGAATGCTGATTGGTATGCGTACGCGCGCGAGGAGAAGGTATTACGTATGCGAGCATCGAGTAATTACACCTGCGTTGCTCGTTTCAGGTGACATCGTTTGGGCCTGCTTACCTAGATATCTACCACCCTCGCACCAGGTATCTCTCGTTTGATTCTCTGGTATCGTCGAGTCGAAGATCTTGAAATACCAATCGAATACACGAGCAATCAACGATCTTGATATTAGGTTCGTTCCGGACAGTCCATTTAACAGAACGATTCGAAAATAATGAATATTTTTAATATAAAAATTCGTAATTTGTATTTGATTATATAGTTTTGATGAAACAAATATTGAAAAAAATTTATTAACTTTTACTTGGAAGAATTTATGAAAAATACGGCTTTTTAAATATATTACTTAAATATAAAGTTTCTTTGCAAAACGGCATACACCATTAAATTAGTCATGAGAAAACACTAATTTCATCAATGTACACAAAAATGGTAGCTTCGATCATTTCCGAGATATTTGGCAAAATATGTTCCCCCAAATTTGAGGGTAATTTTCACCCCTTCAACATTGATCATTGCCGATAAAAAGAAATACAGATCAAAATACTATTTTGAAAATTACATTTATACCAAACTTCATGAATTATTTCATATTTCGATACGATCCTTTGTGAGATGGTTGGCTGTATGATTCGGAATTTCTGATACATCGACTATCTATGTTGGAAGTTTTAAATATTCTGTCAACTGTGCACAGGCAGATTTAGCGAAAATGGGATTGACATCGAAATTGAAAGGATGGGTATCACACGCCAGTTCAACGAACGAAATCGTACAATGCTGAAGAATCACTGCTGAAACGTTTGATAACCGGAGATAAAAAAAAATGGCTTTTCTACAACAATCCCCAAAGAAAACGAACTTGGATCAGACACTCGACGGTGTGTTAAACCAGATTTACAGCCTTACAAAGTTTTGCTTTCTCTTTGGTGGAGTTTATCAAGGAATTTGGTTTTCCGAGTGGCTTTCGGGCAATCAAACGATAAATCCAGACAAATATTATGCACGGCTGAATAAACAAACGTCGCAGACTCACAAATCGGGGAAACGTAATTTTTCGGGAGAATATTTTGCTGGCAGAAAAAAGACCACGAAAAATATTCTAGCGGAAAATTTCTCCTTTAAAGGAATTTTCACAGCGGCGGCATTGTGCCTTTGTTAAAAAGATGAGAAGATGTTATAGAACGAGAAGGATTACATATTTCACATTCTACCGCAAATGAAAATTACTATTAAAGCTATGAGATTGACTGATGCGAGATAAAATTGATAAATCAAAAATAACGTAGAATACCTGAGTAATTAGGAGGAGATAGGAAATCTCGTTAATAACAAGATCACGTTACGCTTTCCCAAATCCAGCCATCACCGGTTTTTCGTAATCGAATACTTGTGGTCGCCTACATTCGCAGACTCACGTGGCACGCACACGTGAGCCTATGCATGAACTCGGCATCATTAAGCGCACGAACGAACACATGCAACCGCGAGCCTGACTCGATTCTACACCGAGACACGCGCGCAGTGAGTCAGGTGCGGGCATTCTTCGCGTACACAGCCCTCTTACGAACACAAACGCGTGCGCATACACACACACACACACACACACACACACACACACGCGCGGGCGCGCGCGCGCGCGTCTGTACGCGCGTTTATACGCGCATACCTTAGGTCTAATTCAGGGGGCGCGTACGTACCGTTCTCTCTCCGGAATGCGACCTTTCTTCCCGGTACGGTTCATTTACCCCATTCGTACATACCGAATCGCGAGGACGTTACATTCAGCGGGATATTCGCTGGTAAGTGTTCATTAAACCGGCCGTTCTGTCGTGTGCGAGTGTTAATAATAGTGGCAGAGACGTATATGTATTGCGCGGCAAAGGCGCGATGGGAGGAGGCGAGGGAGAGAGAGAGGGAGAACGTTAGACGAGAAAGGGAAAAAGTGTCGTTGCAAGTAGGTCAAAGGGTCCACCTGTGCCACGGCGTGCCATTTTTCAGGGGACACGTTGTACGGGTTTTCGCGGCTCGGGCCGTGGATAAAGTAGGATACGTTTCGACGGTTCTCCAGGGATCGGGAATTGATCGGTATCCGGTGTGTCATTAAAGTCAAGCCACTTGAACCAGATTTGTTAACGCGAAAATTTCGCGCGTGGGCTCGCGTGTGTATGTTGGAATGCACGCGCGCGCGTACGTGTGTGTGTATGTATAACGTACGTGCCTCGGAGCGAGCTTTTCACCCCTCCGATCTGTATCCCATATTCCGCTTCGATGATGCACGTACGACGACGCGTGCTTTAAATTTAATGCCGTGTGCAAGCGGTATTAAACCGCCGGTCACGAGACGAAAGATCGACGAAACGTTCGCGGAAAAGAAGTGGGTGACGGATAATTGAGACGACTTTAGTGCAACGTGTTAACGAGACTCGGTCTCTTTCGAAAGGCAGGACCTTTACGATAATTAACACGCGAACGTTCCGCCGGCAACTACCGTCATCCGACGTATATATACGTACGTGCATGCACGTACGTATTCTGTGCCGGGTTCGTGTCGCTAAATGCATACCTGATTCGCTTCGATAATTCCCAGGATAAAGACGTATCGCCGTGTTTTAGCGCTTACCACGTTTACCTTTGAACTTCTTTTCAGCGGCGCTTCCAACACCAATCGCGAAGTTACGCGCGTCGAGACGTCGCGTCGGTTAGTTAGCAACGACACGATGATTAACGCGCGCCAACTATCACGGGGTTATTAAACACCGTGATGCTAGTTATTTCATTAACGAAGCACGTCACTCGGGACGGTACTCGCGACGAAAAACCAAGAAGAAACGCGCTGACAGGTCGGAAACTGGTTACGCCGGATAAAATCTTTGTCGGGGTGAAGAAACGATCGGGCAACTTTTCACAAGCGCGTCAAGGACAAAGGAGTTTGCGTTCTCGAGGATGTACAGGAGTACGATCTTTTCTCGACCTCTGATTTCTGCTTCTCCAAAATCGTTCATAGTTGTAATAACAGCGATAAACGAGCATTTCGTATTCAAGTTCGGTCCGCTTGTTTAAAACACTTTGCCCGGGAGAAGAGGAATAAAGCGTGTTGCCAATAAGGCTTAATGTCCCCCCCGATCTCGTGCCAAGTCTCTTCGTTCTCGAAGCTGCGGTAAAGTTCTTCCGACTGATGCTCGTTCCCTCGAACGTTCTCCCTCGAATGAAACCGACGATTCATTCGTTACTGAATTTCATCCTCGCGATGGAGGAGTAGCCTGATCGAACTAATAAAATATTCCCGAAGACAATTTTCATTCGCTACGAATTGACGCGAAGACGAGGAGAGCCGCCGTCAACTTCGACCAACTAACTCCGATAGTTTCGCGGATATTGATTCGCAAGCGCGTCCCACTCTGTAAGACGAGGCTGTACCCTCTCTCGTCACTGTATCCTCCTCCTATATCTGGCTCGATGACGCAGTCGATAACGCTTAGTGTTCCTGTCCGATAGACCGGACTAATGCGACCCGAGCGATATCGAGATCTATGAGTTACTCGTTGATCCACGATGAATCACAGACTGCTCGCGAGACAGGTCAAAGTTTCACCCTGCTGACGACTACTAGTCGCGAATCCTGTTTGTAGAGGACGTCTTGTTCCTCTGGCCTTGGTCCTACAACCAGGCCCAATAAATATATAAACGTGATCGTGATACGAGGGTAGTTATATTTGCTAACATTATTTTATGGGAATGACCTTTGCCCAACGACATATTTCGGCCGAAAATCACCTCTTGTAAAAAGGGAGAAAATCTCTCTGCTTGCTACTAGTCTGTTTGGCTACCGGTTTATTTTTTCGCGTCCGTCATTACCATCCTCATCGCGTATTTCCAAATTGCTCAGTAGAACAATATCAGTGAAAGAGAAGCACTGCAGATTCACGCACTCGGGTATGAGGGATCACTCACCATCCGCGGGATTATGAACTCTTTAAGAGTAAATTTATTCTTTCTAGCCAAAGGAGACAACGTGATATCTCTGGGAGTTTCGTGTGGATCGAAAATGGCTCGAAACAATCAAAAACTACTAGGTATTCGGGCCCTATTTGTCGTACAGGCGTCTTTCGTCGTCAATCTGGCTCTCTATCTCCAATTTCTGACGAAAGACAAAATCGATCTGTAAACGACTTACGATAATCCCACGTCGCGAGTTTTTTTTCATCCTTCGAGCTACACTCGCGATAGGAATTATGATTTCGATTTAAAAGAAATAGCAAACTGTTGAGTTTGAATTTTCAATTTCAATTTTTCCAACGATTAACCTAAACACAAATTATCTGCACTGCATCCGATGTAAGTACGATGTAATAAATAATGTGTTTGCTGAAAACTGAGAAGTGAGTCGAACGGCTTTAGCGATTAAGGAGCACAGGAGGAACAGCGCCGGCTGAACGCGAAAGCTGCAAATTGAAAGATGTACAACGCATGCCGGACTGTGTGTTCTTAGGCACGTTCGATTTCGAAAGTGACGCGTCTGCCGTACACTCGAAGCCGACTGGTGCCCTTCTCCACGTCGACGAATGTAAGCCGGGAGAACAGAACGGAGCGACTCGCGTCTCCTCGAACGACGCTCGCATCGATTGTCGGATTTAAGCGCGCTGCCTGTCCGCTCTCCCTCGAGTACGTTTTCCATCCATTCCTGCCTACTGCGATCTCCTCCTACGCCGGCGGAGACGTATTTACGGCTCGCGATACTATCTTCGTCCTTCTCACTCACACTCACTCTCTCTCTCTCTCTCTCTCTTTCTCTCTCTGTTACAAATGAAAACAGTGTCGAGTACGGCGTGACGAGATATCGAAAATATTTTATCCGGCATCGATGATCGATGGCGACGCGACGCGACGCGACGTGTTTTTCAGAAGGTTGCTGCGTACGGGCGCACGCGTTTCTTTCTCTATCAGAGAAACGCCATCAGCGCAGACAAAGCTGTAGTTCGATTTAAAAAAAAACGAACAAATTGCCAAGCAGGAAGCATCGATGCTATTCTGTTCTGAGGGGGAAAAAACCTTGTTGGCGCGTGCTCGCGCGGCGTTTCTACTTGGAAATTCACGGATGACACGCGAGACACGAACGGAGTGGAACGTGAACGAGGAATCGTTCCATGACTGTTCCATATTCGCGTTCCAGTAGCTCGATTCTGCAGCCGACGCACGATGTCGCGCCAACGTAATGCAATAATGATTTCGTGGATTTGCTGAATATTATACAGCGATCGATCGGTCCCCGATAGTCGATCGGTCCCGTGCACGCAGCAAAAATTTACTTGTATTTTAATAACCCGGCTCACCTGACCGAGCGCGAATCGAACGCGTTCCCGGAAGACTGATGCGTCAGGGGAGGAACGAGCAATGATTATCGATTCGATCCCGGTTCTGGCTCACGCGCCACGCTTCTTCACGTCCAACTTTACTTTCCCCTTTGCTATTCATACATTGATCATCTTTTAAAAATACCGCTATCTTTCAGCGCTCTGACGCGTAGTCCCCAATCGTAGTCGTGCGGATTGAAAATTCTTTATTCATGAAAATACGTGAGGAAACTGCGACTAAAGTGGATTAACAGTTTCACTGCTGCGGACTATGTCTATCAGGAGTATCCATAAGTAATGTCGTTTTTTTTTCTTCAAATTTAATAAACACTACCATTGTCTAGCGACAATAATTTAACCTATTATAACCTATATTCTAGTTAAATATACTGACATTTAGTTTATGTTAAATTATAATGATAATCAAATTATCGTAAAAGAATTAAATTATAACTGTATTGACTCTTGAATAAACGATATTATTTATGGGTATCCCTAACGGAAAGCAGTGTCATTCGTCGTTTTTCTCGATGTAACTGCGAAAAATGCCAAGCAATCACGCTGTTTCGTAAAAACACCGTCTATTTGTGGAGTTTAAATTTAATTGCAAAAGAAAATAATTAGAAAAGAAAGCTTCAATACGACTGACGACGATATGGCGTCGGTAATCGGTACCGAGCGCATTATATTGTACATTAAGTATCGCGACCAAATCAGCAGTAGTACTGTTCGACACTTTTTAAATTTAACCCTTTCGCTACGGCAGTCCGTTTCGTCAGAGTGACGCCACTGAACGGGGCACCGCGCCACAAAGTGTGCACATTGCACATCGGTGATCTTCGGTGTTTCGTATGCAGAATATATTTTTAGTAAGATTTAATCCAATATAGATGGATAGAATCAAGAGATACTCTACCAGTATAGTAGACTCTTTTTTACCGACGTGAGTCGGCTCAGCATACATGCCGACTCACGTAGTAGGCAACCGTAACGAAAGAGTTAAACAGCGCGATCGCGCTGCATGGTACTGAAAACGGCGGTAAAGAAAAAAACGAAGGGATGAAATGAAAAAAAGAAAGTGACGATTCGAAGTTACAACTTTTCGACATTGAAACGTTCAATGGAGAAGAGGGCAAACGCTTCGTTCTCTGCATTTCAAGATCTGAAATGAAAGTTCGCGGGAAAAGTTGCAACGGGACGGGGACGCGTTTGCTCGTAAGGGGACAAAGAACGAGCGATTCAACGGACGGGGGATGTTGCGCTCGCGTTAATAATTGCAGATTCTATATACATTACTTCCGCGTGCCTCGCTTAAATAAAATTTAATAAGCGCGAACGGCGCTCGCACGCCGCTGATGCTAATTTATGTTAATTTCATTTCCCGGCCTATGAATCCCGGCTTAATTGTATTTTAATCGAAACATACTTTCAATTTCCTCGCTCCCGGGCTCGCTAGTTGGAAATCCAGTTGACGACGACGTCTCCACCGTTGTCGTCGTCGTCGTCGTCGACGTCGTCGTCGTCGATGCATACTCCTTCAATTTATTACAGCGTTTGCATAATTTAAGAATTAATTCATGCATTAGCCACAATGACTCACTGTTCCATCTTTCACTTGCAATTCCGTCCATCTTCTCTATTTTTGACGCTCTTGAAACGTGAAATTGGTAGAAGCTTAAATACGATTAACAAGTTTTATTTCGGGACATGGACTAAAATCGAGAACGATATTTATTGTTAGCGGATTCTGATAAATCGAGAAAGCTCTTTTTTTCTGGGAACTCTTTTTTTTCGTTAAAAAAATCGAAGCACTTAGCGAATTCTGAAAGTGAAAGAGCTACATCTTTCTGTGGGAACTGCTCTCTCTCTCTTTTTTTTTAATTCGAAGCATTTAGCGAGTTTTAAAAAATGAGAAAGCTACATTGTAAGAACTTTTTTCTTAAATCGAAGTACTCAGCGAATTTTAAAAGACCAAAGAGCTACGTTATTTTTTCTTTCTTTCCTTTTTCTTAAATCGGAGCACTTGAAATATTATAAGAAAAAAAAAAACCGAGAAAGCTACATTGTTCGTGGGAACTTTCCATCCTGTTCGTTTTTTTAAATTTTAAGCCGAAACACGCGCACAATGTGGCAAACGATCGGCGAGGAGATGGTCGGCGCTGCGGTGTATCGTCTGCCGAAACAGGCAACAGGCATTTAGAAGCATAGGAAACGCGGTTCACCGCGGTTGCTAATTAATTTCGAGCGGTAAGCTGGCGATTAACTCGGCGGTAATATGATCTTCTATCCGACGCAACGAACGCCTACGGATTGACAAATACGGTCGATCAGGCGAACGCTGATGGCTGTCGCGAAAAGTTAAGCGGCAGTTAGCGACTGTAAAGGTTTCGATATGGAGGGAAACTCGCGCGCGCCACTCGGCTAGAGATAATAGATTATCACGATGCTGGATCGCGACGTGGGTGTAGCTTCGTTATACACAATTTCGATAGTTTCGTCGCGGACATGCCACGATAAACTTCATTATCTTTCGTATAATTTCTCCTTCGTACGGGGAGGGATGTCCTTTTGCCCGGGGTAAGTCCGTTGCAAAACCATTTTATCCGCAATCGTATACGATCGTACACACGTTGCCACGTACTTTCGAACAAAAATTTGTTTAAACTGCCGCTGGAAGCTTCCGGGCGCCTCCGGGCTGCTCGGGCGTTTTACGAATGTTACAGTTAGCTTTATCAGATGCGAGACAAGGCACTGCCGCTGACGAGGTTACGGTTACCCTTTGTTCGTGCTGCCTGTATTCGCATAACGGATCGTTCATCGTACAAGCACAGTTAGAACCAACCAAAGGTAGCTACAGCGCGAAGGTTCGTTCGAGCGATCAATCATTCGAAGCCGTGTACTCGAAGATAAGACGATCTCGAAGCTCCGACAGAAAGATCGAAGAACAATCGGAGAAGTATTTTTATTTAGACAGTGATAGTCGTCAATCGCCTCTAGAGAATCCAGGACAGAAAAGAGAAAAAAATCGCGCGACAAAACTAAACTACCGACAGAGTGAATTACACGCGCGATACGACGCCGCGGACTCTTTTGTGCCCCGAAGAACGCGCGGGAGGTAATCCATAAAAAATACCACGTGTTCAATTTAACTATGGCCGTCGTTGACTGGCGACCGCCGGCTTTTGTGCCCCGCACACGCCGATGAAAAGGTTAAAGTAATTTCCAGTCGCGTTTCATGCAACAACGTCGTGTCCTAGCTGTGTTTATACCTCTTCTCGTCCGCTTTTTCAAACAGGCGCGCGAGCTACCGCGAAAGAAGAAAATTCCCTCCCCCCCCCCCGCGCCGAACGCCGCGGCGTTCCAATTATCGGGAAAACTTCGCGACAAGCTGGCTCAAGTTTACCGGATCGAACGTAACAATACACCGAGGCCGTTATTATTGTTGTAATACAATAATGTTAGTTTCAAGAGTAGCTAGTCGTTAAAGCGGTTTTATACTCGGTCAATGTCGTTGTGCTCGGCCCCCTACCCCACCCCAGTCGTCTGTCCGCGCGAAGGGGAACGCTGAAAAACCAACACGGTTAATTACATCGGCGAAAACGCGCGTGGAATTTTTGGAAAAAAAAAAACGCGGATACACGACGTATTTGAAAACGCGAATTCGCAGACTGAAATTAGTTTCTCGCTTGCGCAAAGGGAAAGTGTAATTTGCAAAAAGTAATTAAAAAGCTCGTCGAGCGAACGATCTGTCGCGGATAACTGTGTCACAAAGGCGTCTCTGGTTTCCGTGTAACGCGAACACCGCAATACCTCCGTGGAAATGGAGTAGAAAAGAGCGAGCGGGCCCCACCTCGGTGTTCCACGGTCAACGCCAACGTCGTGCTCCGCCAACGACTCGACCAAGGATAAGGTATTTCAAACGTAATCGCGAGTCAGAGAGACGGAGCACATCTCTGCCACCGGATTAACACGTGCCGCAAATCCCTGCCCCGCGCGCCGTGAACAAAAAAACCGTCAAAGGAGAGCGGAAAAAAACCTTCTGTGAAAACGAGCGAAACTGATGACGAAACACTCACCGAAAATACCGCCGACAGCTGCTGCCTTGAAGACGACCCATAACGAGTAGGTGTAGATAATTCGCCCGCGCAGCCACCAATCCATGGTGTTGGCGACTTTCGTGCGGCCTGTTGCGGGCCCGTCGAAAGCCCGTCGTTGACCTCAATCTAATTCGATCAACGTTGATGAACCGGATACACCGGGTTTTCCACGAATTCTGTCGGGTCGGTCCTTTTCCTCTCCGAGCCGAATGCACAACTCGATCCCCCGCTCGCGTTTCGTCTCTATTCCCTTCTTCTCTTCACGGAGAACGAGCGGAACGATCGAGGCAATCATCGAGGAAATCGCGACGTTTGTTCACGATCGTTATCGCACCTGTTGTACACTCGCGGGATCGCGATTCCGAGACGGATCATCACGCGCGAACTACCGTATAGCAGAGGCGATCGCCAATGGCTTGAACCGACACGATCTCGCCGTGGTATAAAGGAAGTTTCGTTATACTTAACGTATAACGACAACGACGACCACGACGACCACGACGACGACGACTATCGAACACGAAACAGCGAGTGCACGCAATCCTCGGTGGAATACGTGTTTCCGGGGCTAGAGCCACCGGAGCACCGACTATCCGAGAAAGATCGAGTTTTACCCTCTCCAACGACACGCACCCGATGATAGCGATACACACTCTTCGTACGTCGCGTATTGTTGCATAGCCGCGCACACACCACCGCCGTTGTGTACGTTGTCCGAATCGCGACCGGTCAAATACTAACCGTGTACACTCCGTGTCGACTCGACTTTTCCCACCCACCCTCCCGCCCTCCCATCCCCAGGCACACTACCCTCTCTGTTTTTCTCTCTGTCAACCCTTGTTGTTGGCTCCCGCGTTCGCGTTTTCGTTTCTCCCGGATAATCGTTTCCCTCCTCCTCCTCTTCTTCTGCTCTTCTTCTTCTTCTTCCTCCTCCTCCTCCGCCTTCTCCAGCGTCTTCTCTAGCAGTGCCAACGTCCTCGATATCTTATCGGTAGGGCAGGGTGGCGTAGCGGAGGATCGGCTCTCTCGCAGGAAACGACGTTCGCCCCGCTATTTCTCGAGCGAGCGGCACAACCTGGCCGATGCATGGTTGGCGTGCACCGGTCACCGAGCTGCCTCTGAGCGCAATTAATCAAGCTTTTAAGCGCTTTCTTGCTACAGAGCTGGGAGCACCGATCCACGGAAACGAACCTCCTCGCAGGGGGAGCTTCTTCTTTCGTCCTGCCCGTCGAAATCCCGTGGCGTTCCTACGAAAAACGTTCGCACGAGCGAGGTTCCGAGATTCCTCGGTCAGTTTTTCCCACCCCCACAGTCGACGATGAACGAATCGAGCGAACGTATCGATGCAGGATCGCTGCGCGAAAACTCACCAAAACTCCAACACTTTTACCGGGGTGACACACTTTTATCGGGGATACAACCAACTATCGAATCTCACACGTATCGTATACGTAAGGACGGTCAACGTAGTGCGATTTCGACGTTCCAAGAAGAGTGTGTCGAAGGACGAAAAAGTCGCGAAAGCCTTTAGGTATCTCTACATCGCCTCGGCAAAGTATCCTCGCGTCCAATGTCGAACGGAACATCCATCGTTGTTGCCCGTATCCTTTCTCCCGGCAGTACGAATCGAAGCAGGGTCCGAACGAATCTCGCAAATGGTCTGAGATGAAGACGAAGGGAACGAAGAGCGCTGTTCGGTCGGCTGTTCGCCGAGGTTTCACGCCATCTCTCTTTCGAATATACCGAAACAGGATCTCCTCTCCTTGGTACACGTTGGTACGTGTCTGCTCACGTTGCCGGGGAAAAGTTTGCACGTCGACCGGAGGCAAGAACTCTCTCCCTCCTTCTTCTCCCCCGGAGCAAGTGCTTTTTCGTGGCTCGACTTTTCGTTCCGTCTCAAAGGTGGAACATAATCAAAATTTTCCTGCTCCGAGAAATCCCGTATACCTCTTCCTAGACTGCCTCTTTCCCGGCTGATTCACCGCCGAGATATTTCTCTGATTTTTTCCTCCTTGCAGTGGAAGAATCCCTCGCAACTTGTCGTTGGGGCCGTCTCGAAGGCTCGAGGAAGACGAAGTGCCCCTGAAGTTTCTTCCTCAACGAGCTTCTTCCGTTGCAGATCCGTGGCAGGTCGTCGTTGCACGTACGAGGTCCTTCGATCGCAGTCACAGTACGTCCGCCGCGTAAACACTGAAATGCAACGTAGAGAGAGACTAGTAGCCGGCGCGAAGAAGGTGGAAGGTGGAACGTTCGCCAGGTCGGTGGGACGAGGAGAGCGGGCAGAGAGAGGACCGAGAACCGCGATGCAGTGAGGAGGAAGGGACAACAGGTAACTCGCGGCTGGAATCGGGAGGCGAACGAACAACGCGACCAAGGAGAGGGAAAGAGACAAGAGGAAGAGAGAGAGAGAGAGAAAGAGAGAAAGAGGATCGAAGTCAGTCGAGCCGGTCGTCGAACCGGTTTCCTCTCGCAAGAGATCGCAACGGGCCAATTGGAAATACCACTGACAATGAGTCCACCTCGGTCGGCCTCTTTACGATCTCTCGACGCTCACCTGACTCGACGATCGAGAGAGAGTCCGCCGAGAGTTCGACAGAGAGTCTAGATCCGGATAAAACGATCCCGCGCCGCGCCGATCCAGTTCTACCACTGGTCGATTCCACCGGCCGACCGATCGACAATTTTACCCGTCCCGTGTCCTGCCAATCGCCGGTATCTAGACTCGCGATCGTGCCTCCCGAGTGCCCAAGGTCACGAATCAGCGGGACGCATCGCACGGACGGCCATCGCGACCGTTCAGGTTCGATCCTTCTTTTCCATCAGATATCGTTGCTCCGTCACGGAAACGTCGTTGGCCTCGCGATTCCTCGCGTAGGAAGCGCCGGCTCGATGAAAATTGATAAAGCGACAAGGGAGACGGGAGGACGACGGATCGAAACCGATGTTATCGGCACCGATGTACGATCGTACGTTCGTACGACGCGCACGCGGTTTGATAACTTTCTATTCCTCGGGAGACGAGCGCTTAAAAATCTTTACAAGCGCGCGGAAATTACGTTTTAATCGGAAGCGCTTCGTTCTCCGCAACGGTGGCAACGAGGTTACGAGAGCGAATCGTCCCGGCGATCGTTACATCGTTTCTCGATCCCGGTGTTCTCGATCGTCCTCCAGTGGCCGTTCGATTCGTCCGAGCGAAGATACATTTTTTACAGCGTTCGGTGTGTGTGTGTGTGTGTGTGTGTGTGTCGTTTACATTTCTCCCGAGAGAGCGGCGACCGGCACCGCTCGCGCCGTTCAATTTTCAGCTCCGAATAACACTGGCAACGTGCGCATTTTTTCCATCGCCTTTTTTTCCATTCCCATCGTTCCTTCCGGATCGAAATAAGTCCTGATACGCGAGATGATATCGCGAATCGTCTCGATTACCGAACGCACGTTTGCCAACGCGATTGGTATTTTATCGTCGTTCGGAAGAAACAAATATCGTTCGGCGGGACCCAGAGATCTAAATGGCGAAAATTGATCGATCAGCCGGATCGGCGCAAATTCGCGTTAAGTGGCACGATTGGTTTGGCGTATATAGAGGGGGAGCGGGGAGGTGGGGAGGAGTGACGTTTTGTCACGAAGTTAAGTGAAAATCGTGGAAACCGATTCGTCGATCGGGAATTTCGCAGCCGAGCTGCGAAAGTTCGCGGACGAGTCTGGCAGGGGAACGAGTTCGAACGATTAATTTAGCGGGTGAAAGGCCGAACAATGCGAAGCCAGGCGTCCACACTTTTAGCAGGCAGAAAATTACACCGGAGAAAATGAGCAGTACTTTCCAATGGGACATATCAAAAAACGCAGGGGGAAGAGGGAAGAGCACGGAAAAAGCAAAAAAAAAAAGTAAAAAAAGAAGAGGCAAAAAATAGAGGGAAATGAAAAGGGGTTCGCTCCGGTTGTCATCGTGCAATTTTCTTCGTCCTCCTCTCTGTCCCATACTCTTCTCTCTCTCTCTCTCTCTCTCTCTGTCCTTCGCTCGCTCGCTCGCTCGCTCTTTTTCTCTATCGCGGACATAGAAAACATATTCAAAAGGGAAGTAGAATTTTCCATCGGAGCGCGTGAACAATTTTCTCACGGAACGAAACGCAAACGTTCCTTCCGTCCGGTGTCTCCTTTGGAAAAATTCCTTCCCGGGTGTGTGTATGTACACTCTCCGTGTCGGTTCTCGTACCTTCCAGTCCCCGTCCAGTTTCAGGCGCGAACACGCCGAGACACGGGGGAAAGGAACATGGGCATAGACAGAACGCGTCGAAGATCGCGAAACACACGCGGCCAACAACGATACTGCCGGGCGCGGGAGATGCTACCTGCTAGTAGCGAGTAGCGCGACGTTAATTTCACGCGACACGCCGACCTCGTCCGGCGACGATCACGCGTCGTCGCCGCGATCGCTACGCGTTACCGATCGCGATTTTCAAGCAACGGTTTGATGACATGGCGCGAGCATGCTCGAACCAGTCGATGACTTTGAAACCGACGACACAGACGCGCACGACGACAGTTCCTTGAAGCACTCGCCGTGGCGCGTCGCGCGTCGTGCGTGTGCCCGTCGATCGGTCGCGTCGGACGGACGACAAAGAGGCCAAGACAGCTGAGCGCCGCGACGCTGCACGTCCCACAGAATCACGATCCGCACTGGTACGCCATCGAGCGTTAGGGAAACTTCAGCAACCCTCCAACATCCTTCCCCCACTATTTCGACCCACCACCGCCAGAGCACCACCACTACTGGCTCCCACTACCACCATCGGCAGCTCCACCACCACCACTACCACCACCACCACCACCACCACTACTACCACCGCCGCTACCACCGCTTGACACAAGCAGCTCGGTGTCGTTGCTACCAGTACCAGGCTAGGCCATCGACTACCAACGCAAGAACCTACACGAGACACAATACTCGTAGCTAGCAGCACCCGTTCGGTTCTCCAGCGGCGGACTTTGCGCGCACGCTGCTATCAGAGCCTCCACGTCGTCGTCGGTGTGCGCGAGCGCACCAGGTACCACTCAACCCTCCCTCCCCCCCACTGGCTTTCTCGATTTTATCCCTCTTACTTGCTTTTTCTTTTCCCTCTTCCTTCCACCCTTTGCCTGCTTTTTTTCTTCAACTCCTTTCTACTTTCATACCTCCTCTTTCCTTTCTTTCCTTTCTTTCCTCCCTCTTCTACTTCTCTAGCCCTTTCTCTTCCGAATTACATCACATTGCATGACGATTTCCGACGAAAACATCATCGAGTGATCGCTCGAGCCTCTCGAGAGTGCCAGGGTGATGTTTCGAAGGAGATCACCGTCGCTGGGCCCGTTGTGAATCTCGTGCGATCGTCCCGTGCGAGAACCGCAGTTCGAGACGGTTCGCATACCGATCCGTCGTTTCGACGGATTTGTTTGGGAATATATCGATGCGCCGCGGTACCGGTTTCGTTCCGGAATTCGTTCCCCTTCGCTTTGATTCTCCCGTATCGGATCCCGGAGGATCGAGCTTGCCGAGCTTCTCTTTCAGAAGCGAAGCTCGCTTCACCAAAGTGTCCGGTTCTTTTGTGCATTATTGCCTTTTGTTTCAACGAGAGAAGGATCGAGTCGCTGAATTATTAAGTCCAGTCCATTATAGCCTCATCGCTCAAGATTTCGCTGGCCCCGCGTTCATGGTTTTTGTTTCGAGCCTGCCTCCGAGTCCGCGGAACGAAAATCTCATATCCCTCAGAATCCAAAGAATTTCGCGCGACGAAATTCAACGCGATCCTTGAAGGAAAAAGTCTCGATTACGCGACAAAGCGTGATTCAACTGTGTTATTGTACATACGACATCTTGTTGCTTTCTTTCTTCTCTGTTCCACGCATTGTATTTAGATGTTTTTTTTTTTCTACTACGAATTTATAACTATTCCTCCGACCGATATTCTTGGATTCTCTCTTTTATCTCGCTGGTTCATCGTCGTTTTCTCTTGCCTTAATTCGATAAGAAAATTAAGTTCGCGCTACAGAGAAAGAGAGAGAGAGAGAGAATACTTTCCAATTAATGTTGCTGATGTCCCAGATCGGGAGTGACGGAAGCAAAGGCGTGCGTTGGGCGTGAAGGGAATCGGAGGCATCTCACAGCGGCGCCCCACGAAAATCAGTGTCGCGATGGAATTGCAAAATCGATTCGAAAAGAATGGTCGCCGTTCGCAGCCTGTTTGTAGATCGAAATTGGAATCGGAAGTTTCCAAATATGCGCTACGATTTCGATTTATACGGAGGGATTGCGAATCGTTCAGCGCGCGCCAAACACGCCAGACCGGATGCTCGCGTCGGGTTATCTCTCTCTCTCTCTCTCTCTCTTCGCGAACGAAATATTTCGTAGCTTGTGCACATACCGAGTGCCGTTTTTTCGCGTGTTCCCCATCGCCCACCATCGCCTAATCGCGATCGCTGCTACCTGCAATCGCGATCATTCGCCGATGACGCGTCGCGTCGCATCGATCCAAAACGGTGAAAACGTCTCGTCGAATCGAAAACCTCGTCGTCCTTGACAAAAGAATCGCCGTCCCACGAGTTAGGTCCTCGCGCGAGATTCTCGATATTTGTCATCTCTCTTCGAGACGCGCGCGAGTGAATCATCTCTGCGACGGTGAAAGTTCGTTCGTTGATCAAAGGTTACGCGCGCATTGCGCTATTATATCGTGTATTTGTTCGGTATATTTTTCCCGGGCTTCGGTGAGAATTATTTGCCACGCGCTTTGGAAAAGAAAAATAACATTTTGCCTCGCGCGGAGAGGAGAAAATCCCGGCACTGATCGATGGAACAGGACGCACAACGTCGAGATCTAACAACAAAGCAATAATTTCGTCGCGAGCGTGCATTTTTCGATTTTACAGAGAAACGTTGCAATTGGATGAGCGAATCTTTCTCACGGTTCTAATTCGATATAATCAGAATCGCTGAAAGGCAAGAGGTAAAAAAAAAAAGAAAGATATCCGACGTTGAAAAGTGAATGAATTTGGCGAACGATGCCGATACCCATAGAAATATCAAGGCGGATTAGCGGAGATAGTTCGCGTTGAAAGGATACACGCCGGCGTGTAAATAACTTCTTCATTGTTGCAGATCGTTAAATTTTCAGCTCGGCGCCGGCTGGAAATGGACTCGATCGAATTTTCGAACGAATTAATCGGAGAACCATGCTGGAACATCATCCGCATCCGATTAAGAAGAGGAAAAAAAACTGATTTGACCTGTAAATCCTGTTTGGCTAGAAAATCCTCTGTCTCGCACTCGACCATTATCCGTTCCGGCGTTTTCGCAATAAAGCCTTATTTTCTCAGGAAATATCAAACTTCGTTTCAGAAATATTAAACGCAAACAGCATCGTGCATGGGCGAACGAACGGACGAACGAAGCGTCAGCAACAAATACAGGGGCCGGACTTTCATAGCATTGCCCAAACAAAAACTGGACAAACAGTGAATTACCGTGAGCGATAAAACGACGGAATAATAACGACAATTATAACAACGCCATGGGAGCCTGATTAACGATTGTTGGCAATCCCTGCTCGATAGCTAGGCAACTCGACAATTGACCGATTTCTAATTTCAATTTTACCATGCCACCACGCCGGCGAGCTGTTTTTCTCTTCAAAGCAAACGTGTTTTATCGTATCGTGGTACGTGCTACCTTCATTTTGGATTTCCGCTGTATAAAAATAGTTCGCGCGATCGCGGATATTCCACCGGTATATTTATTCCATCATCGTCGACGAACGAGCAAGCATACCGATAATAAAACTAGTTTTCGTTGGAGCAACGGAATAACACGGCGTGATATCGCGATCGCGTATCGTGACGACTGAAACCGGAACCAGAAACGGTGCCGGAGATCGGACCAAGTAAAACGGGCACGTGTACACGTATGCGAACGCGATTGAATGAGATAACGCGAGACAGAAACAAAAGGGTGTATAGGCAAGCCGTAGCTGGAAATTGGAAGTGGCTGGTTCGAGCCAGCGAAGCCAGAGTAAGGTCCGGGTTAGGCCACCCTAATCCAATGTTTTACAGGTTTACTGATTGCGGGAGAGTACACTGGCCCTCGGCGCTTCACAAAAGTGAACCTACCTATCCCTGTGTGTGTGTCCCTTCACCCCTGGTCCGTGGAGATGGCCGGTCTCTTTCGTTTCCTCGAGCTCCTATCCACCCTCCCCCGTTCCATCCAAGTCGTTACCTCTGGTCTTCGTCTCGTTCCGTCTCGCTCTCGCTGCCCTAATTCACCGGCAAATAAACGCATCATTGAGCAGCCGTAGATTTACCAATCAGGCCGATGCCCTCGTACGGGACGACAGAAGCCGTGCGGAAGCCCGCACGATTCTGAATAGCAATGAAAACAGACCCCTAAATCTACCGCTATCTCTCTTTTCAGCTAGTCGCTGGCTAGTCGAGCGCGTAGTCTATCGTTCCCGCGCTCGTATCCGCCTTCCCCCACGTTTTCCACGTTTTTCACTCTTTCGAACGTCGCGCATTAGCACACACGCTGTTGATACTCCGAGTCCTTTTCATTCTCGACTAGTTTTCATTCCGCTCGAAGCTTGCCCAGCGCATCGACCGGCTTCTTCCCCGTTCCCTCCCGTCTGACCGTTCTTAAACAAATCGTGCCCGGGGAACCCGGGGAGGGGGGAAAGTTTGGACAGTCGCAGCTCCGGCGCGCATTAAGCCACTTTTGCCGGTGGTCAGTCACATTTAGCGACCATCGAAATCTCGTTTGGCCTTTCTTTCTCGGCCGGACGTCTCGAATAATTCATCGTTGAACGATTTTTAAAGCGGCGACGAGGGGGGAGGGGGAGGGACAATCGCAGATGGCGAGATTTCGTTTGGACCGAATTAAAGGCAGCCGCGAAAGAAGCCCTCCCCTTCCAACTCCCGGCATAAGCAGCAAGAAATCGCGCGGTCATAATGGACGCTTCTTGCATATCCGCATTGCTGCACGCCGCGTTAGTTTCGTGGCCGAACTGAGGATTAAACGGACGGATGAAGGACGATCCGAAACGCGTCCCGGATATTGATCGAGAGGGGAAAGAGGCCGCCGCGATCGATCACAGAGAAAGTTGCAACCTGATGAGGACAAATGATAATCCACGATATTTTCAGTCCCCCGAACCTCATCGGCGGCTCGTCGCGACTAATGAAAAGCGAGTTCGATCGCCAAGGTCGCAAACCTCGAGTTCCCCCTTCCCTCCGATATGGATCATCGTACTTGAAACGATTCGCGTGTCCGTCCTACCTCGTGCATGTCTTACGACATAAAGGGTTTCGTTCAAGGGAAATTCTTCTATCCCTCGCACGCGGAAAAATGACAGATCCCAACGTGGTTGGGTGGTAGTTACCCACGGGGACAGGCCGTACGCGTTGTCTAACACAGCACGCGACGTGTAAAGAAATACGCAAAGACGGTTCCGAGTTCCCGTCGATCGTCAATCCCGCCTCGTTAATTATTCACACCTCGGTCGCTGAACCGATTTCATCTCTCTCCCTCTTTCTTTCGCTTGCCCGCGGATACCGTTGGAATTTCAACGTTTCGAATTCAAAGATCGATTTTATCCTGAAAACGGGCGAACGAGGGAGAGGAGGGGAGAGGGGGAGGAGGAGGTTTAATTTTCTAATCGACCACCGATTCGCGCGGCTGCCGTTGAAAATTTCGCCTCTTTGAAAATCGACGCTGATTTCAGTTATTGCACGCACCTGTACATATACACGATCTCGCGTTAAAATATTCTCGGGACGAGCGAGAGCGTTTCACGTTCCGGCGAATGAACACATCAAGACACACGTAACCAGGGTGTACAAATTAAATCACGGGGCAACCTCCGTCCACGGTGCACCGTGTTAAATGCCGTAATAGTAGTTTAACAGGTCGTAATGCCGCCGCCATTACGCGTGTTAAAGGAAAATAACGCGCACCCGTTTGACGAACCGGTCGCGGTATCAGTCTTCCCCGTGGAAAACGTTTTATCATAGAAAACGATTGTCATTACAATAATGTGTAACAAATAGCAAACATCTTTGCTTACGTTTATTACGAGGCTTTCGATTGTCTTGGCCAAGGTCTGTGATTGTAAAACTTAAATACGTAAAACTTAAGTTTCAAAGTCATGTTCAGTTACATATTTTACCAGTTACACGACGCAATAAAAAAAAGAAATATATATATATAGTCATGTGAAAGAAAAGATGAATGATCTTGAAAAGTCATTGAAAAAAATGACCTTGAAAAGAATATTCTTACCAGTTATTCTTACCAGATATATTTATGCCAGACCAAAAAGTATCGTATCGTTACAGTTCGAAAGGATATTTAAGTAGGCTCACTTAAATGGACCAGCCTGTATGGGCAATACGCGAGCGCTCCTCCACACCGCGGTGGCTCCTGCACGGCCGCGAAATATTTTTTTACGACCACGGTCCACCGGCTCGCGAAAGCCTCGTAATTTCTCGGGACGGGACGTAAGCTTCTCCTGTCTGAATGTTAAGGGACGGCGAGCTAAAACGGCGATGTTTACACGGCTTTGCTTTTGATTTATTCGCGTTCCGCGCAACGCACGCCTTGCATAACCCTCTTCGCGTCGAGTTATGCGATGCCATCTTTCCAGAGGGGGAGGGGGCGGATATCCCTTTTTCTCTTCTCGTCGCGGATCCCGTCTGCTTTCCCGCGAATTAAATTCAACATCGCGAGATGTTTGCACCGCTGAATAAAATATCCCGTACGACCGCGAACGATCGCGTAATTGTTCTACCCAGTTAAATTCGTTCGACGCGTTGAGTCAATTATTCTGACCCACTGTCTGCCGCGGGTTTTCGCGAGTCCGTGACGTTGAGATTCGGATAATTCGGGACCGAACGTTAAATATTAAAAAGGAATGCAATATTAAAAGTCATGCTAGAGAAACGCAGCGAACGCTGAACGATATACTTTGCATGAATAACATGGCTAGCACAGTTGCTACGGATGTAGTCTTTTTATAGAAAATGTCGACCCAGTTTCTATAGCTCGATGGTTAATCGCGATCCGAGGAACGAGCGGAGGAACGGTTTCCACTCGACGCGGCTGAAACGCGTCCGTTAACATTCGTTGCAACGAATATTCGATTCTTTCCCCTCGACAGGAGAGTCCGTGACACACGTGTATAACGTTAATACGTTAACGTTACGCTTGAAATTCTTTCGAGTCCGAAAAGAACACGATGCACGTACGCGCTCCAAGACGATCGACGCCCATGCTCCGACACACCGGCTTACGTTTTCTCCTGAATGTGAAACGAAGTTAAATCCTAGCAGGGAACCACCATTAGGTTGTACGGAACGTTATACGTTTAAAGTCTTGCGAGCTCTATCCGGCACAAAGAATACTTTGCAAGGGGGAATCGAATAAGTCGTAACAGTCGGAGCTTAAATACAACGTGGGTAGACCGTTCTCGAACACGTTTCGCAAGAAAACGCCTCTCGATTCCTTTCCTTTACTAGAATGGACACAACGCGCCTATACGCGCTCATAAGTATCACGACTGAAAATAATTCTGCTTCGAGGGAGTAGGGAAACACCAAACTCGTCGAAGGAAAGTTTCAAGGGGGCCGAAAACGGTAGATTACAAAAATAACCATTATTTTCTAGACATAACCATTTCCTAGAATTATTTCACCATTATTTCCTAGACTCTAGTCTTACACTAGTACGTTTACCGAACAGCTTCTTCCAAATAATTCCTTTCGCATTAACGTTAGAACTACCGACGACTAAGATATAAAAATCTAGTCAAAGAATTTGGAATGCAAGGTATGAGAAAATGTTTATGTAATACGATAATGAACGCGAACTTTTGTTCACGTATTTTGCATAAATCGTTCGAATCTCTGAAAAAAAAAACATTGTAAGTTCGCAGAATTACTCTAAAAAATTACAAGTTGGCCACTTTGGTGGTTCTAACGTTGAGAACTGGTGCGAAATGCACCACCACTTTGATATATCCACGAGATATGACGTATAATATACGTCACGGTATAACGTATCGGGTGTTAACGTTTGACTCTCGTTTCCACGGACCGGTCAGACAGATCGGTTAATTGGACGCAACAACATTCTCGCCGTACGATGAGAACATAAATTAGCAAACGGGCGCGTTATTATGCCCAGCTTCAATTAACCGGAACATCGGCAGACGCTGTTCCGCTGCCGCAATGCTGCGCAACGCTCTGCGATTTCTGGATTACCGGCGTCGTTGAAAAAAAGAAAAAAAAAAAAAAAAAAGAAAGAAAGAAAGAGAGAAAGTCTGAGCGAGTGAAGTCGAGCAGGAATATCCTCCAGCCTGCCTCCTGTTTCTTTATTATTCCTTATACCAACACCCGTTCCACTAATGCGCACCGGCTTTCGAGGCGACGTAAAAAGAGGCGTCTTTTTCTCTTTGCGTGTGTTGGACGTACGCTCGGGCGCTCGCAGGATCAGTCCGCTGCGTTTTAATCACGCACAAGAGCTCCGTTGTGACTATATCGAGCGGAGCTGCGTTCGTTCCGTCATAAAAGCAGACCGGATAATGCGCCGCCGCTCCGGGTTCCTTTTCAATATCCGCGGTTACGCCGGCCGGCTCGTAAATGAATTTACGGTTCGACGTGCCATAATCTCTAAGTTTACACCGCTATTAACAAGTCGAGTGGCCCGGCGGAAAAAGCTTCCCGCTGGCTTTTGACCTATAAAGTAGCTTCGAAAATTGCCAGCCGCCAACCAGGCCTCGACGAAAACTAACGAACGAACGAACGAACGAACGAACGAACGAACGAGCGCGAGAACGCCGGCATTGCGAGCGGGAATAAATGAAATGTTGCTAAACAGACTCATTAACGTTATCGTTCGTTTTATTAATTCCCCGTTGTGCCATTCCGCTGCCAGAGAGAGAGAGAGAGAGAGAGAGAGTTAACCATGGGCACAGAACGATCGATAACCAATTTTGCCGGCTGTCACGGACCAGACATGGCCACCGTTTCCGAAAGGGATCGTCGTATTTTTCGTAACCGTTACGCAACCGACGCAATTAACAACTCGTCGTTGACTTATGCCTCGTATCGATTAAAAAAATATTTTGCGCCAATAGGGGTCGAAATGTTTGCTCGAAAATTGAATGGAACAAGAAGCGACGAGAGTACTCGCCGATAAGGGAGTATAACGTTCGATTCGAGGAAAGATTTACTATCTTCGATGATGAACTCGGTGTCCCGAAACTACGCGACGTGGAATTCAGCGGCGCGGGAAAATATTCAACGGTCGTCGATCCGAACCTTGCACGGATCGAGAACCTTTGCGAACGCTCGAAAGCGTGGAATACACCCGCCTTTTCTTTCGTCGTTGTTTTCTGAAATCGGATTGTCGAACAGATCGGAGAAATTTCACCCATCGGGAAACCGGCCGCAAATTACATCGCACCGCTTTCGCGACGACGCGGCCAAGCAAATGCCACAGATCTCCGAATAACTGAAAAATTTCCGTCGCTTTCGTTCGGGGATTCTGCGAAAACAGTGAATCATTACCTGTTATTTCATTAACCCACTTCGTACTACTATTTATCATCGAGCTTCAGTTTTCGTTTTCCATCCTTCGTATTTAAATTAGCGCGAAATTTCCAAAAACGTACCGTTGCGATGCGTTGCTATTTCGTTTATTCCGCTTTTATTTCTATTATTAATCGCACTATTGGGCGATCACTGTCAATCTAAGTCAATTTATCAACTACGTTGAGAGGCTGTCCAATTAAAATCCAACTGAACGATGAAGTTGCAGAAGACAGAGACAAAAGATCTACTTTCAGAACCGTTTAATTTTCATTTAATCGACGATATATCGGGAGAGATCGTGTCTCGCAGTGTTAAATGATTGTGAAACTTTTTTTCCAAGAGAATTATTAGGTTGCGATTGGAAAAGATGAGATGAATCGTTGCGATCTATGGTTCCTTTGTGATGAGTAAAATACAAATGGAAACAAAAAAATTGATCTTGAAATTCAAGGTCAAGGTCGATTTTCCAGCAGGTTTGATTCATGTCCATCAAATTCATCTACAACAGCCACAAACTTTTCCTTCCACCCTGTACATACATATACGTTTCAGACGTACAATGGAAGAAAAGAATGTGAAATGTACACGATGTTCCGAAATACAATAAATAATGTTTTATCATACGCAGCGTTTTAGCTTTTCATTATCCTCCATCATCCTCAATATTGATCATTCGTATGCTAATCTAATAATTAATTTGTAATAATAATAATTAGATAAACAATTATTTGTAATAATAACATACACACATATAACATAATATTCCATAGAAATATAACAACTTTTCAGATTCTAGTGTATATTCCATGCTTGGAGAAATATTAAATGCAAAATTTCGCTACGGATTACCCTACATCCAGCCTGCTCGTTATTAAAATCATCCTTTCAAAGGTTGAAAAACGTATATCATATCCCTTCCGTTCGTTTCTCTCTCTTTTCCTTTCATCTGTTCTCTTTTTTCCGATTAAACGAGAGACTCAGACAGTCAGATCCAGTCCATTTGACATCCGTTTTTTTACTACGCACGATCGTTCAAAGAAAAGAATATCGTAATTACGACTGCGCGTGAATAATCGTGGCGGAAAAAGTACGAAGAAGTCTGCTCGGCTCGTGGCAAAGCGATTCGTCAGAAACCGCTCGGCTTGGACCGGATATCGCGGCCCATTGGAAACAGGGTCTCCTCCCCGTCTCTCGTCGTTGGATTCCGTGGCATCAGCCACGTTGGCACACTGGAAACGAGGAAACCGGTGTCCGCACGAAATTCCGCTTTGACTACAATGCCTCGAGGGTTAAGTACCGCGGGCACAACGGACATCGTCGTTCCAGAAACTCGGGCAGTTAACCCGACGTTCAAAGCTTCGCTTTGCAAACGGCGAAAGCAGAAAATCTACTTTCCCCCAACTTTCTGATCTCTTTGCTGTCCATCCCCGTTCTTCCTCCCAACCCCCTCCCTCGCTTCTTTGCTCTTAAGCAAACCGAAAGATTTCATTTTGGAGACAACGTTCTGAAATCCCACGATTCGCCGCTCTTTCTCTCTCTCCATGCCATCGCCCTCCTTGTTCGCTTTACTTTTTATCATCCCACAATGTGATACGTTTCTTCTCTCGCGGAGCGTAATCTAGGTCGAAAGCTTTCTTCGCTGACGCAAATTGATTAAGAATATTGAAAAAACATGAAGCCACTGCCGTTGCCAAGATAACGAGGGGCAGTGAAAATTAGTGAAAAGCTTGTGTGATTCCCTTGCATACGTGTCGTAACGGAAGCTCTTGGCTCGCCGCCTCAGAAATTATAGATATCAGGCCAAACCAAGGCGATGAGAGACCACGTACTTATTCCAACTTTCCGAACCTCTTTTGTTCTTGCTCATCTTCCCTCGCCTCGGAGTCACGCGAATGAACACTTAACACCGAGCCGATGAGTTTCCTTTTCGCCGAGGGAAAATTTTCGAAACTCGAACGCTCGGTGAGCACGTAACGAACAGTTTTGTTCGATCCCAATGAGGGATAAAAAGAAAAAGGAAACGCGAAGCATAATCGAGATGAATTATCCGCGCGAGAAGCTGAAGCAGAGCCCGCGAATGAAAAATCTAGATAGAGACGATCGCGATCACGATTCCGACTCGTTTCTTCAGCGGCAAAGCGTGTTCGTACGTTCAAATTTCGAAGACACTCGAAAAGTGAAACGTATTACTCGCCTGTCTTTTGATCTCCAACGAATCCGTATTGTTGGGATCCAAAAACTCGAGATTGAAAAACGATGCGATAAACGAAGATCAATTTCAATAAAATTGTTCGAAATATACAGAAATTAACGTCGAATGTTGATTAGAGAAAGATCGCTTGCGCAAGTTTCTATCGCATTGTTCACGACGTTAATAGGTGGCCATGTTCGCACGAAACTATTGGCTGTTTAAACGTCACTTATTAATAGCGTGTATTCATTGATAACGTACAAACATTCATCGAATATAGAACGTTCTCTGTGTTAAAGCATCGTGAGTTGCATTTCACCGGCGTTAATATTAACCGACAAACAACGATAACAATTACAGTCCATTGTTGAGACCTAATAGAGGAACGAAACTTTCAACGCGAACTGATTAACAGACCGTTGAAAAGACGAGCGTATCGATGCTTTAACACACGACTAACCGATCGATCGACTCTTTGAATCGACGCGTCGATTTATTATTTAACTTTTAAACGACCATGCACGAATTCTCAATTCTTCGTCGGAAGTAAAAAGAAAAAAAAAGAAAAAAAACTAACAACTCCACTCAGTCACTTTACGATGATATTTAACAATTTAAGAATGTTTTCTGGCGGTGACATCCAGGTTACGAGGCTCACATTTGCGAAAAACGCCGATACGCAAATAACCAAGAGGCAATTCACAATAAATTAGAGAACGTGAAACATACCACGAATAAAATGCTAATCTACCCTGAGTGCTGATATATTTGAAAGAGTCCCGTGGGTCTCGACAGTTAATATCCACCTACTCCTCTCTCTCTCTCTCTCTCCCCTCTCTCTCTTCTCTACCCATAGAACCATCGAAGAGAGGAACAGAAAGAGAGAAAGAGAGAGAGAGAGAGAGGGACTGCGACATATACATATATATTTTTTGTTCTCATTCACCCGGTACGCAGCTTCCCCTTGTATTCGAGAGTTAATACGGAGGCGTTATTGCCGAGCGAGAGTAAAAACGTTCCCGATCGGTATTGCCGATTCACTACTCCAGATCATGGAGGGAATCAACTGACCAGGTGGAATGGCAGAATATTTCAAGGCTACGAAGCTATAAAACCTTCGAAACGGCGAAAGCGTGCAAATAAGCAGACGTCGGAACGGTAGTTCGGCTAGGATAAATCGTTCTCGGGTTAGAGATCCAGCGACGTGAGAATTACCGTTTCGAATATATATCTTAACGTTAAACGTCAACTGCTTATACAACAGCCATTCGTTAACTACTTCTGCGTGTTTGCGTGTTTGCTTGTTGAGAAGAAGTAGATGATGCTGAACTTGTAGGCTCTTGAGCATTGATCACAATATTTCGAGCTTTAAGGACTCTGGCGTTCTTGGTTTTGTACTATGCAAGTGTTATTATAATAAAACATTCGTTCTTTGCTACTCAAAGCAAAGTGGAAGGGGAAATTTCAAAAAGATCGAGAAGAGCTGACTTTCTAATGCTTCTGTGCCGATTGAAAGCTAATCGATATTTAAACTCCGAGAATTTTAATAAAGTAAAGTCAGTCTCACGAGATGGTTTTAGACTTTGCAGATATGACGTACTGTATTAAAATTCAATCGAGCGACGAATTCACTTGCCCTCCCTTCGTTCATTATCAACGATCTGTATATTTGTAATCTTTAATATTAACTATCGTCTGGTCTATCTTTAACTAACGTGCAGCTTCGATTAGCCGCAAGTATCGCGCCGAGCAAATTTATTCCCGCGCGAAAGCAAATAATTGAGTTTATCGTGCAAACATTCGATCGAAATATTCGGGCTCGCTTTGATCGCTCTGCTGTTGATTGAATAAATTATTGTTTCAGACGCGACAAGCAATTGAAAGCGCGCCTCGTGCTCGCGTTTCGAACGTAAGAGATCCGAGGACAATTCGCGAAAATGACGAGAGAACACCCTGCTGGACATTTCGCGTAACACGCGCAAAACGAAGCCCAAATCTCCCGTTGCATTCGATCGAAGTCGAGGTTGAAGTCGGTGCCAAAGTTTTCCCCGCGAAATCTTTCCATTGGTGGCCACCGTTTCTTCGGTCTCGTTGACCGTGTAAATTTCTCCGGTTACTACTTTCTTTGGAACGCCCGGCAGCGTAGCCAACGGCTTCCCTCCAAATTACGAGGGAAATTACTTGGCGCTGTATTACGGCCAACCACGAGAAAGAGAGAGAGAGAGAGAGAGAGAGAAAAAAAAAAAGAAAAGTTCGCTTATGTCAATTGTTGGTTAAGAAGTTTCGAAAACGAGCGGTCTAATTTAAAGAACGGCGAGAGGGTTTGATAACTTTTGTCTCGAGTATTTATACACACGGCGAGCTTTAATCCGGCCGGCAAGCTTAAATCGAGCCGGAGGAAAAACGAGCGTCCCTCTTTTAAATGGTTAACGATGCCCGAAACGGGGAAAAAGAAACAAGCACAATAGAATCGGGCGAAATTTAATTTCATAGCGCGGGATCGCGGTTCAGGTCTAAGAAGACCGGCGGCGGGTAGCACGGAGGGGGGTAGGGGCGTTTCGAGGGAAAGCGATGTTTGAATCGTGGTTAATAAAATCGCATGAATATTCAGTGACGGGAGAATTGAAGTCCCCCGCGGAATCGAAACAAAAACGTCACGCGGATTTGCCGTTACAAGTGCCGTTCCCTCTGGAAAATTGAACTTTCGAAATCCCGCGTGGATTATTCCCTTTCCCCTCTCCCCGTTCATTTTTGTCCCGGACGTCGATTTCGAAATGGAGGTTGGTCGATTAAAACACCATCGCGCGCGCGAAAATCCCCTCGACGCCCTATTTTTTTCTTTTTCTCTCCTTTCCCCGTCTTCACCGCTCACTCTCTCTCTCTCCCTCTCTGTCTCGCTCTCACGCGTGCTTTTCGCATATATATATATATATATATATATATATATATATACACTTCGAGTGAAACAATACAAAGCGACCGGAGAAAAGCGCTCGACCTGCCTTAAAAAACCATTCCATGTATCAAAGATGGAACGATTACGAAGACAATGGGTAAAGAGAAAAACAGAGAGAAAGACAGAGAGAGGGAGACCGAGCAATTATTTACGAGATTGTTTATCGCGAAATTTTAAAAGCACTCACAGAGAAAGAGGAAGAGAAAGAGACTTTCCACGTAGCGTGTGCAGTCTTGCGGTTTTGGAGGAAATTTATTTATTTATTCTGGCGCGCCGAGGAGCCAGGGCAAACAATTTCCACGATCCCGCCGCGTTTCAACGTCGTGCACGTCGTGGATTGCTTTCTGTTTCAGCTCGACGGCTGACGATTGGACAAGAGGCTTTTAACTCGGGACGCAATGGATCAACATCGACTTGACGGGTCACGATCCGTCTGGAAAAAAAGAATCGCCAACGCTCCCCCCGTGTGTACGTCGGGGGGCTGGTTCTTCACGAAGGATTTCGATGCACGGCGGTGCTTCCTTGCTTGCGAAACAAACACCCGCGATTTAGAGATCCTACGAAAGACTAAATAGACGTCCGCGCTGCGCCGACGAGGAAACTGATTCCATCTACCGCTCGTTTCACCCTCTCGCCTCTTGGCTCCGTGCCCTGATCCCCTGTTTTTCTTTACGTCGCAAATCCCAGATTTTTTCCATTAATTTCTATCTCGCATCTCCGTCCGCCGCCACTGCCTTATGCTTAACGGGACAATTCTTCACCGGATAACGCGGGGATAACCTCCTCGAGAGTATCGCGAGACTTTGACGATTATTTTCATCGGAACGCTCCTCGACAGAAATTCAAACACCCTCTGTAAGAGATGCGTCTCTCTGGCCTTGGTCTTACTGGTAGGACCAATAAACGTAATGCGAGGGACGCATGCTGGCACCATTAGGCCCACAAAGTATTACGGTATAAGTAAGGTCGTTTCTTGGTGTACTGTACAAAATTTTATTTCATTTAAATAGTGTGTTGTCACTAGATGGCAATGTTTGTTAAATTCAAAAAAAAGAAAACGACATTATTAATTGCGAGAATTACTTTATGCGACTTATCTTTATCAACTTTCCTTCCCAATCAAGTTTTTATATTATCAAAATATATAAATTTAATTTTAATAGATTCGATAAGAAATGCAATAAATTTCCAATGAAATTAAATTAAATTTATATAATTTATTTGAAAGATTTGATCCATCAATTTATTATATCTATAAATTTCAATTCAATAATTTTCAATAATTCAATAATTTGAATTCTTAATAATTTTCTTAATAATTATTGATTTATTCCATCACGAATCAGTATACTATAATAAATTTGTTCATTTCTATGTTGTATAAAGAATTTCGGGAAGGACATAAAGAAAATTGGCCTTAAGGATCGACTCCAACGCGCTGCGCGCAGTCAGTAAAATAGTACGCAACACTTAACTAGTCGCGAATGTAACAAAGACCACCCTACCACCGTGGATTTCCAAAACTTCGCACCATTTTCTGTTCGTCGTCGGTCGGAGCTGGTACGCCTCGCATCCGACTGACGTGTTCTACGCGTTCGTCGCGTCGCTCCGCTCGGATCCGGTTGGATCTTAGCCGGTCGCTAGCCGCGGAAGTAGCGGAAGCGACGAGACGAATAACAATTTAATTGGACTTGTAGCCGTCTGCCAGTTTCTAAACTCACCTCTATTCGTAATTAGGCTTGTGGCCGGTTGCGGCGACCGTGGTGAAATAATTCAATCCACCGTGTCTGCATGTGGCCTAAGGGTTTCGGGATGTTCTGCCACCCGCTGTAACGAAATTTCCAACATATTGGTAACTGGGTATTAAGTAGCTGCCTGCGACGTAACGGTGACCGGCCACGATGGCTACCTGTGATAAGATCATGAATTATCCTAGTCAGGTATATGCCGAGCTAACGATCCCTGGCTAACGATCGGAACGCGCTTTAACCCGTTCGTTTCATAGTTACCTAATTACTTAATTAGATAGTAGCGCTGGTGTCACGTTGGTCGAAGTCTCTCTCCGTTGAATCCCAAAAAGATAAATGCGCGACAATTCGACGAGAACTAGTTTGACAGAATCGCCAGAGACTACGAGTCTCTAAGTTATAAAGTAACTAATTTTAAGTATCGACTGAATGGAAGGAAATGATTAACTACGGAGGTTCGCGTAGAGTTTGATACTTTGATATTCGCTTTGTTTGATACTTTAAAGATTAAGTCCACAAACATCAAGATTTACGCGTAGAAAATTACTGACCGAAAGAGTGGAGCGACTTAAGGTTTAACTGTAAGTTGGTTTTTTTTATTTTCAAATTCTTCATACAAGTCACTATCGGGGAATCAGTTTCGGGAAACTTTGGCCTTTATCGCTCCTAGTCGTAGGCCGTACGACACTAGCACGCATTCGATATAATAATAATGTGATTAGCATCTCACGCAAGAAATCTGGTGTCAAGGGAGATTCGCGCAATATTCGCGAGAACGTATGTACACGGTTCCGGATATTACGAAACAACAACGCAACAAAGTCATTATTTTCGATGCGCTTCGTCGAGAGGGTCGCCAGATTAATTATTGCCACGCTTGTTTCTATTCATAGGCTAGAACTTTCGAACGCGAGACACCGCGAGTGTGAGCGAACCGAAGGGGCGAGCAATCCGCGTGGAATGCAATCGCTCGCTGTGCAACGCGAAAGGACGAAACGAATCAACAAAGGGAAAATAATCAAGGAGTACGGCCGACATCGTAAAACGTGGTAACACTGCCCGGATTCGGTGGACCGACGCTGCGCCCGCGTAGACAAAGCATTTTGACAAATTTATATGCTAATCTCGCGCGGTTGACGAGTCCGAGATTAACTTTGTACACCAGTTACCAGTTGCCCAAAACTAACGTCGTTCTATTTTCACCGGCCGCGCGACGAAGTCCGGTTGCCACTTCATTTACGGCCGGCTGAATTGACACTCGCGTGCATTATACCCCCGTGATGTGTGCCGGAAGTTCATCGCGAATTGAACAAATCTGATATTTCGAGTTTTCGCGTTAACTGCAGCCGTGTCGAAGGGAAAAACGATTTTTCTCTTTTTTTTTTTCTCCTGAAATCTTCGAAACGAAGATTTATCTCTTTAACCCTTTGGCTACGGCAGACTTTAACCCTTTGCGAGCGCTTTTTCAAGTGCGGGTCTCGTTCGGTCGAACAAATTTTGTTGAAGAAAGCGATATCATGTACTAAAGCGTTAAATATATGAAGTTAATTGAAAAATATTTTGTTCAATGGAATTTTAGACTTTATTAAAGAACAATAATAATTATTATTTTATAATGCACAAATATGTTTTAGTTCTTGTATTTTTTCAGAGTGTGAAATTTCTCAAAGTAATCCCCAATATGCATGGTAGGTTTACGAGGGCAAGTATCGCAGTAGAATCGATAAGTAACTAGTGATAATTTCTGTTATCACTATCACTATTATCTGGAAAATTCAAATTTACAGAATTTTCTTTTAGTATTTCATCGTCGTAAATACCGAACACTCGTCTTCACTGCTGCTAACATAGTTATCGTCAATAAAAATCTTCTTTTTTCTTATTTTGCGACATATTTTGGGGTTATAAAAAAACTAGTGAAACTTGTTTTGATTTTAGCAAATGTAAACTTAAGTCGCCATTCAAAGCAAGACGGTGATATCTCTATATCTGCGTACACATTTACTTCAGTCGTTATTTATTGCAATTCCTGTGAAATGAAAAGCAAAAAAGTCACGGTTTATAAAGTGTACTACCCAATAGCAACAACAAAGTATTGCCAAATTGAAAAAAACCTATTGACGGTATAGATAACGAAATTATTTTTTCTTCGCCTTTGAGACGACATTCGTCCGCAAAGGGTTAATACGTAATCGCACACAGCATACGGTAAAAGTTCAATCGCAAACCTACACTGAGAACAGTGAAATTGTTCGTCAACGTGTATTTCTCAGAAAGTGCAATAATCGAAACGCAGAATCGCGTTACATTAAACCAATATTATTTATTCATTTATATTTTGCATTGAATTAGTAGCTTTGAGCTTCATTTCTTAATGCATCTAATAACGTAAAAAGGTATGGTACAATTCGAAACATGGATTAATTCACATTTCCTGTATATTCGTAATGTGTCTCCCTTCTTTCGTTATATTTTCTACACATTACATATTTCTGTCTTTTTTGTGATTAATTGATTTATTGCCAGACCTTTTCATTTTAAGAGTATATCAAATGAAATAACTGTAAGATAATCACGTTTAAATAATATATGACTAACGGAAGATGTAATTGTTGAATTAGAATTCAATTACGTCTGATCCAAATGAGGTTTGCTACGATTATTGTTAGTAACATTTGGCGCCTTTAGTTTGATTCGAGCAATGTGAAGTGAGCGCATTTCGTTCTAGAGGACCGACGTAAGTTAAGTAGCCAACAAGTAGTCAAGAAGCGTGCCGTTCAGTTGCACGAGTAACGACATTAAAAAAACGAAATTCCAACGAGAGTGATTGATCGACGTATAAACAGTAGAATCTCGCGCAGTAGAATATCGCGTTTTGTTTGTTTTCGAGTGGAAGCGGGAACGAAAAAAGAAGGAAAAAAGAAAAAAAGAAAATTCTCGATCGACCTCTCGTCGATGGGGTGGTAACCGCGGCTGCGGATTCGGCGGTCGTCTCGTTTCTGCCAACTCGCAACAGTTCCTGGGTGTCGAAAATTAAGGTCGACGAGGACGACGCCGTGGCCTCGCTCGGTAAACCATCGACGTGCTGATGGAAACGGCAACTTTTATTGTTGTCCGAAAATACCTTGATCTGACCGCCGATGAAACGAATTCGAAGCGGTCCGCTGTCGAAACTATGGGTAAAAATCACGCTTTCGCTAGTCTCCGCGATCTCTCAGCGTCTTTCTGTGCTTCTGTCAAAGGTTTTTTTCTTCTCCGTGCGAACAAATACTTTTCGAGAGTTCGATTTCAGGGATTTGCGAGTTTTGCAACACCTACGGGTGTCTCGACCTACGAGTAATCGCCGTTTTATTTAATCGAGGAACATTTTATTTGGAAACCTAAACCGCAAATACGTCGACATCGCGTCGCGATATCGAATTGTTTGATTAACAATTCCAATTTCGTTCCGACTCGTTCGAAAATAATAACGGCCCGCCAGTAAATTAAATATTGTCGGTGTATACAGACGCCGCGTCGCGATATTTGTAAATTTCATTCTTTTTTTCCCGTGCCGTGCCGTCCCTCCACCCTCCCCACCCCGGTGGATTCCACGGTGAATCGTTAACAATTCACAAACAAACGAGCTAAAATATTAACTTTCGCAACAGGTAAATACTTGACGCGTTGCTTGTATAATGTTAATTTCGAAAAAGTTCCCGGGGGGAGGGAAAAAAAAGCGAAACAGGAATTTCCGCTCTACCGTGTAGATCACGTGAAAGTGCCGCGCACCACCGCCCAACCAATTTATGCTACGCATTCTCCCGCGTTCATTCGTTTCCATTTCATCCAATCGAATATTCCATGCCCTTTGCGCGGAAATACAATTAATAAATGCAATGGGAACGTGGGTGGCTGGGTCGCCATCGACATCGGGAAATACTTATTCATAAGGGAAAGTTTGAACAGCGCTTAAGCCGCGTTCGATATAACAGCATTTGTACAAGTTCAAGCTGGTATTAAGGGGTTTAATGCATCGATAAGAGAGAAGCCTTCGACGTGGCCAGAAGCGTTGCCTCGATCATTGCTTAACAATTGAAGGCTTTAGCGAAAAAGGGGCACGCGTTGCATCTGTACTTACGTCTCGGTTTCAGTTCGTTCATTTCCTATATAAAATATCGCGCACGCGCGTTAAAATTTCAAGAGACCGAAACAAAGACGCTTGGTCTTGGAGGTTCCTAATAAATTTTGTATTTTATTACGATGGAGTTCATTTACACGAACCGGTTATTATTAGAGACTCGTAATTGGTCAACGTCTGCTATTCATTATTATCCAGATAAATAAGAGTAGGATACGAAGGAAGTTAGTGAATGTTAGTAAAAAAAAAAAATGACCCTGTTCCCCGATGTGTACAGAGTGGAAAGAAAAGTTTGTCCGTGGCTATCATAAATGTATTCTATACCTTCGATTGAATGGAAATATATATGTAAAGAATCTGCCGTAAAATTTATCTTGATTCGTCTTCAATTTGTCTTTTCTTCTTTTTTTTGCGTTGTATTCTAGTCATCACGAAGATAAAGCTTTTCCAAGGAACTATAGATAACTTAGTAATTCTTCTGAAAAATGACGAAAAAGTTTCTTAATTATTTAACATTACGGACGCGTGCGTCCTAACAGCGACTTTATGGTTCTGCATTAGGTTTTACAAACATTTGATTTATGATAGTTGTAGCATCCGTGCGAATCTAAATAATCAAATTACAAAACTAACTCTTAACATTATTCGAAATATAAACATTCACACATTCAGAACCATAAAGTCGCTGTTAGAACGCATGCGTTCGCAGTGTTAAATGATGAAGAAACTTTATTGTCATTTTTTTTTTTTTTTTTTTTTTTAGAGAATTATTAGGTATGGCATTACCTTGAAAAAGTTTTACCTTTATCAAGGTCAAGATCAATTTTGCGGCAGTTTCTTTGTATGTATTTCTATCAAATCAAAGGTGCAGAATTCTACGGACAAACTTTTCTTTCCACCCTGTACATTTCAAAGGTGGCTGTAATACCAGATTGTTATTCGAATTAACCGAAACTATTATTTAGATTAACTGAAACTTACAGCGTCGCGACACTTCTCTCTCTCTCTCTCTCTCTCTCTCTCTCTCAAGTCGCTCAATTTCAACGAGACTTTTGAGTTTCAATTTTGAGACGTGCGGGGAACGTCAAACATGAACGTAACACGAACGTTTTCACGGTTGGCACGCGGGGCGCGTGGCAGGGTTTTAATTTCAAATTTCCACCCTTAGCCGGGCCGGCGTCCGTATATAAATGATGCAATTGCCTTCGGTGTAGACGGGTGAAAATAAATTACGTTCCCCCGGCAGATTCCAACGCGTACAGGTCGGCCGGTGCAAATTTATTTGCGCGAAGAAGCACGAAAGAGTGAGCGAACCGTAGCTTCCCTCGTTTCGAAGGGCCCGACGATAAAGGGATCACTCGGGTCAGGTTAAGGCGATTTATTGTCTAGGTAAGTTTGCCATATTCGATAAAAAGCCACCGCGTATTTGCCGCGCTACACGCTATAAAGCGAAGAGGCGGCCGTGGCACGGCGACGGGATACGAACAGATAAAGTCAATAATTTTTCGCGTTTGACGCGCGGCTTATTGCTCGCCGCTCGAAGAGAAGAATCGCGAGAAGACCAAGGACCCCGCAGCCACCATTTGTCAACGATATTTTACGTTGGTTGGTTACTGGCATTTTGAGTCCTCGTGCCGCGCGTTTTCTTCGACTCGACGAAGACCATTTCGATCGAGGTTCGTGTTCCGAGATTCGAGTTCCAGTGATTTATAGGAGCGTTACCCTTCGCAATGATCAAAGTATAGAGTGGCTCGACTACCTCGGTGCTATTTCTTTATCTATTTCGAGGCACAAGCAAAGACGTCGACGTGTCGCAGTAAGAAATGACACATGCTTTCCTGCGTGACGCCATGGAAACGCCGTGAATCGTGTCGCGTGACATCTCGATGAATTCAATTTTCCACGAAATTCCTACAGTCAACGTCGATACACGCGGCTATGTATGTACCGCTCTGTGTTACCCACTCTTTCTTTTTGCCTTCCTGCCGAATTCACGCGGTGCAGGAAGAATTTATCACGCGGCGAGAATTTTAACAAGTCCTCCATCGAGCAATAAATCTGCAATGACCATCGATCAAAGGCAAGTCAATCAACCAGTAGCCTCGGCTACCCGAGGTTGCGTCGAACAAACAGAGGCAAGAGATTTATAACGCCAGTTTCGATCGCGTAGATCGCAGTCGACTGAGAACTGAACGATATACCTGAAAAACAAGGGAATGAAAACGAGGGAGCGAGAAGATCGCGTTCCAAGAAACAGAAATTTGAGAAACGTTTCATCTTCCCAAACGAGGAAGTTCTTCTTCTTGGACGTACGACGATACATTGAACGATCTCGCCATCTGGCGTCACGCGATCGTTAAAAAAACGCATGCCGTAAAGAAAAAAATCCAACTCTACTTTATTCACTGCTGGAGAGAGACACGCGACCGAGTACCAACAGTCGAGCAGAAACGTGCCTGATCAATATACCGGAGTTTACTCTCGGTCGGTGGCGAGCGTGGCAAGGGTGGTTTCGTGGAAGACGGCATCGTCCGACCACTGTCGGAACTCACGCTTGAATCGAATTTCTTCTCGGATACGCGACAATATCTGGCAGATATCGCCAGCGGCGGCGGCGAGACGATTGCGAAATCGTAGCACCGGCTCAATGAAACTCGCAAATATAAATGTTGCAACAATAAATAACAACCTTCTGTTAGTCATGCAAGTGCATATGCGCATGTAATTGAATCCAAAAGCACGAAATACCAGACAAAAGTCAGGGAGAAACGACTACCAGTAGACGAATTGAGAGCTATTTTATATATCGCTCTACCGAGAATTGAATTTTACCGTCTTTCTTCGTTAAAAGGGGATAAGGAGACACTGTGCAGGCGAGAAGCTAGAGCAACGCGGTGTGTTTCGCGTGCAACGCGAAGGAACGACGTCGCGTCGCGTGAAGAGAGCCAACGCGGGCTCGGCTCGTGGCTGAAAATAGCCGAAGAGAGCAGCTAGCTCGCTCGTTCGCTCCGCTCGTATCATTCCGCTCGGCTCCGTGCTCCGGCAGAAGCTCGCCTGAGCATCGAATACGAATTTCGTTGGTGGGGGCCCGACCGAGAAAACGAAGGATCCAGCCAACCTGAATCGCACTTTGGCTCGATCCAGGTCGATCCAGAAATCGACTTCAAGGAAAAGTGAGTGTCACTGTCTCTCTCTCTCTCTCTTTCTCTCTCTGTGTGTGTGTGTGTGTGTGTGTGTGTGTGCAATAGTGCGTATGTAAATGAAAGTTTCTTCGCAATTTTGCTTTTCGATGCTCGGAGGTGAAATTTCTCGGAGGCCAGTTGCTTTCTTCAAACCGATTCGTCTGCCTCGTGGTACAGTGAAGTGGATGGAAGAGAAAAGAGAGGAAAAGAAAAGGAAAAAAAAGGAGGGTGCAGTTTGAAGGTAACGCGGTGTGGGTTACCAGTTGCATTGCGGACACTCGGGAGACCGATCAACCTCGATGCATTTGCATACGATACGCATCGACGAGTGTGTGCGTGGTTGGGCGCGATACGTGCCTGCAGGGAGCGTTCTCGAAAGTTTCTACCTCTTTTTCATTGCAGATACGTACGAACGCTCTTTTGTACAACACTCGATCGCTCGATCGAAAAGATGGATCGCGCGTAGAGGCACAGGTATATTTATTTCAGATGCACGCGACGATGTCCGATCCTCCACGTCGTTAGTGTATATTCTGGCAACGAATTTCCAAAATTGCGAAACACTCGCAGCGAGGCGAACACGGTTTCGATTCCAATGGTATTTTCGTGAGAATTGTTCGAGAGAAATATTTAACACGCAGACAATACTTTCTGTTGATTCGTTGCCAGCTCGCACGGCAACGCGTTGGTGATTTATCGACGGTCGTACGTTCGCATCCTTGTACGATCTCTGCGGGAAATCGCGTCTCCGGACTCTGCTAGGACATCTCAGCCGCGATATCCTTAACCTTCGATTAACGCGTTACCATTTCTAATTCGAGTGCAGGCACGGCCAAGCGCACACAAGTGCGGTGATAAATGCATCTATTTCTGCTCGGTTGCTGGAAATAGACGCGAGAATGAAATGGGTCCGGTGCTCGGTGCGGTGCGCGTGTGCTCGCGTCAACGTCGTCGATCGTTGTCTTGTCATTGTCCATGGTGCCGTTTAATTACCTAATTTCCTTCGCAGTCAACATCGTCCCGGGAACGAAAAACTGCTTCGAAAGCTTGATCGAAAAACTCGCGCGAAATTGGATTTATTCGCGGGTTAAATTCAATTATCGGATTATCACGTGTGTTTCGTCTACATCGGCTGATAAATTCGACGCAGAATTGATTAGAATGAAACGCCACGTTCAACTTAGTAGGGGGGAAAGGAATTTGTTGCCGAAGCGAGTCAGATCGTTGTGAGCCTTAAACTGCACCGGAAGTAACCGCGAGGGGGACGACGGTTGTTCTAAACTATTTTTACTCAAACCCGTCACCCGTTGAATTTACATCTAAATATACGGGCTTCCGCGCGCTGGAACCTTCCTCGGTTTAATTGACGCACGTTTACGCATCATCACGGCAATTACGTAAATAGTAAAACCGATAATATCGTTAACAACAGTGGTACCGACGCTGTTGTAATTAACGCCGCCATTAGCAGTGATCGCCTATAAAGATCGCTCGTGGTGATTAATTACGTGCGGACGATTCATTGGAAAAATAATCGACCGAGCGATCTTCAATGTATCAGGATATTAGGATTTGCTATATAATAGATGTGTTCTAATAGAAAAATGCACGAGGCAAAAATATTCCATGTCACATATAATTCTTTCTTTCTTTCTCTGTTCAATTAAACGCGCGGAGATTCAGTCTTTTTCAGACTTTTCTTCCTTTAAACCAACTTCTCTTCTCAGTAACGCGATATCAAATCAACGTTTCTCGGCGAATGCCAAAGCAGTGATCAGTTTTTCATCCACTCGATCGGTAACAAACCTAACTCGAACGTTCCAACAACAAATTTCTGACAAATTCCAAAAACGCTTGGCGGTCTCGCGAAGCTCGCCAAGACTACGAAACTCAATGAACTCGTTCAACTCGATGAACGTTGCTAATCGTGATTCGGGGAATCCCCAAACTGCTCGGCCCTACTTCTTAAGCCACTTGAACCACCGAAATGAGCAGATTGCCCCGACAAAGAACAAACAACGACAAGGGGAGGCGTGCGCGCCTCCTGTTGTGTTGTGTTGTGTTCGTTACGACGGAATTTCGGGCATGCGGAATTTGATTGAAAGAAACAGGCGCTTGCGCAGGGGTTGCCGAGGTTCGCGCGAGCCATACTCTCCGGCCAGTAGTTGCTGATCATTGGTGCACCATCGGAGGTTAGGACGTCGTCGACACCGTGCTGCTGGTGTTCGTCGTCGTCTTCGTCGTCGTCGTTGTCGTTGTCGTCGCCGTCGCCGTCGTCGGCACAGCGCGTAAACGTTGTTTCACCGGCAGCCGTGCGTGTGCTACCGGGAAGGCGAACCATGTCGAACCGTGATCGTGTGTGACCGTTCGTCCGCGCCCTATCGACTACCCTGGCTCGGGGCACGGTGGACGTTCGTCGCTGAGAATCAGGCCAGACCAACAACCACCGGGAGGAAAATAACGCGAGGCAGAGGTGAACCGAGCTCGACGTCAGCCTGCGTGAAAACGTACCGACGGGATGGCTGACAGCGAGGGTGGCTCCGAGCAGGATGACGTATCCTTCCTTCGCACGGTGAGTCATGCTTTTTTCCATTTGTTCGCGTGTCTTTGAGAATTGAGCGCAGCGCAGCGCAGTGCAGCGTCTGGACATTTGTTTTTGAGCAATTTATTGTTACGATTGCAAGGAACGTTTAACGTCGCAACGATCATTTTTCTTTCCGTAAAAGAACATTTCTGTATCGTCAGATGCGTTGCGTGTTATATTTTGACGAGTGCAAACGCTGATCGTTTCGAGATAACGTGAAATCGCTCGTTCGATAAGTGTTTTCGAACGAGCTCGATATTCTCGCGTAAACAATAAGGCGCTGATGAGCTTCGAACGGCTCGAGTTATCACGTGGGAACGGTGGAGAAGCGCGCGATGTTATTGAAATGTTATTGAAAGATCGGTCTCCGGCGATGAAAGAACGCGGCGGCGTAAAAGGTCGGACACCGTTTCAGGCTCGGACGCGTTCGCATAGGAAACGAGCAGGCGACGTCGTGTAAATCCGCTTAGCAAGCGTTTAAAGTTAGCGTTTGCGGCGTGCACGCGGTGTTTACGGTGCTGTTGTCGCCTCTGTGCGCTCGCCGCATAAAGCCGTAGTCTTGCATAAAATCGCGATTTTCCGTTGCAAAGGACGAGCACAAGGGGGAGGAATTCAATGAATCGTGGAAGCACTTAAAGTTCTCGTACCGAACGACCTTGACCTCGTTCGGCCCGCAAGGATCAAGCAGTAACATAGTGACCGAGAGGGTAGCTGCAGCCTTGAGCTTCCGTAAGCTGCACGCGCTCGATGCTCGACTCTTTAATACCCGCCTGTAGTAAAAATACATTTCTCTCTTTGATGCACGCGGTCCTCTTATCGGGGAACACCGTCGACCAACAACGCGCGTGTCCATCGATTATATTCTCTTTTGTTTCTCTCTTTTTCTCTTCCTCCTCGTTTCTTACCTTCCTCTGTTATCTACCTCCTCCATTTTCTCCAATAATCGTCCCGTTATTTTTTTTTTTCTCCACGTATAAAAAACACGTATATTTGCTTCATAAGGTACAAAATGTGTTTCGGTGCGAATCGATATACACACGGGACGTCATCTATTTCTTTTTGTTTTTCGAACACGGATTCCACGATTTGAATTTCGACACGAATTTGCCTCGATTTTACGACGATAACCACTCTTGCAGATTCGTTCCGCGTCGCTCTCGGTTAATCGAGATTCCAATCGTTTCAAACGATTCCCCTGTCAACTTTGTTTCACGCGAGACAATTTCGATGCTTTCCTCCCGCGGTACATCCTTCAGGTCATCATCTGCGCGGTATCACGAATCGGGAGTAAATCAAACTCGTCGTTCTTCTCTTTCGAGAACTCTATCTCCTCGACGTGGAGAATCTTCGACGTTTCGCCTTCTCGGCGAGCTCTATGTATTTTGCTTTCGAACTGTCCGACATGGCCGACCATTGCTTGCCAGCCTCTCGGGCCACTATCGTTACGCGCTTCTCAGACGATTTAAAGTACATTTCCAGGTAAAAAATGATGAAAGGATTGGTCGACACGATTTTCCTTCTGCGTGCAGACGGCTTGCAGATGCATCTGGACCTTCTTCTTCTTCTTCGACGCATTCGCGGGCCTCTTCTGCCTCCTCTGGCATCCTTTTCGACCACTGGTTTGTCCATGCCTGGATTCGGTTCTTGATGGACTTCCTGTTGTGCTTCGTTTCTATCGAGAGAGAACGAACAACGTTGAAACCCCTCTGTCTCTAACGTCCGTCCTCGTTGCTGTTCGCCAACAGTTCGCAGTTTACAAACTGTTTGCGAGACATGATACTTTCGTCATCTAATAACAGTCTTAGAAACGAGATGTACCTTTCTTCTGACACGTTTGATACTGACAGATTTGACGATATCCACTCGTGAAGAGCTGAAAATCTCTGCACTAAATCTCTCGCGGGCGCGATAGAGAGTAGGTTTGTGAAATGTTTGAACGATATTGGCGAGAAAATTGTAGAGTCGTCGTTTAATAATCCTTCGCGTCGTTATCTAGTGCCATTTACTGACACTAGTCGGTCGAGTTTCAGCATCGATTCTACTCGAACTTATCTCAAAGACCCCACTAACTCGTTGAATAGCACTGAGAATTGCGCTGAATTCGAAACATTGTCAAAAGGATCGTCCAGAAGAACTATTTCGTGACCCAGAAGTTCTGCGGAGGAATCTTTGAAGAACCGCGTACCACGTAAAAGCAAAGTCGTTCAAGTTCCAAGGTCTCCGGGGGGGAATTATCATAGCCACGGAGAACTGGCTCGAAGCAAAGCTCTTCCGAAACACGGGCCGCAATAGAACCGACATTAATTACCTTTCTTTGTCGTGTTTCCTTCAGCTGCGTCGAGACGTTCGATTAAACGAATCGCAAAATGGGAAAAGCCGACGAAGAAAATTACGCGTTAATGAAATTACGCGATATCTCAGTTCAAAGTGTTAGGCAACTGTAAGTGGCTTTCGTGACTGCGAGACATAACCGGATATATTTGTTCATGCCTAACGGGAACAATGTTATCGATCGTCACCAAATTTCGTGCTTCCCCCTAATAAGATATATCAGCATTTTTGTAAATATCCCACTGGCTGAATCGGAAGCAGATAACGTTCCGTAGCACGCAAAACGCGACGTTATTGCTCGTCGTACGTTTTCGACTGGCAGTACGACCTGTCGCGAATCGATTGTCTCAACAGAGATGAGTACACCCGTCCCTCGATTTACGCGGCCATTTTTTTACGCGAGTATTTGTTTTACGCGGAAAATTTATCTCAATTTACGCGGAACTTTTTATACGCGGAATTGATTTACGCGATCAGATATGTATATACATACATATTTTCCTATAAGTTTTAAAATTAACAGTTCTATACAGTGAGTATTGTGAGATCGGTTAGCGGAACGCGTGACGCAGAAAGAAACTTTGTTGCGTTAGGCCTGCACAAGGCGTTGTCTTTGGCTGCTGCGAACAGTGTGACTTTGGACGTTGACAAGACGACATTGTTACTATATTGTTTAGATTTATAATATATATTTTGTAATTTTAACCCAGTCGTGTCTAACAAACTTTCAATCACACGAAAGAAGAGATGTCTTTGGACATGAAAATGAAAATTTTCAACCGACTTGAAGAAGGAGAAAAAACCTACAGCGATTGCCAAAGCATATGGAATATTTCATTTATTTTTATTTATTTTTCCTTTTATACTGACAGATTCAATTTACAAGATTTCTATTCGCGTAAATCAAATCCACGTGGAACGGATATTCGCGTAAATTCAGGGACGGGTGTATTTCACTGCTTCTTCGAGGAAACCTTTGAGGTTAAATTCAACTACAGGCGATGCAGGTTGATCCGTTGTTTAGGTTGATCGTGCGAGAAGCAGGTTCAACTCGCCGGACAAAACTTAATCGAGAATGATCCAGTTTTGGCAAAAATCAACAACTCGTTCGACAATATCAACGGATCGTGTCAGTTCAGAGACGCGCACAAATGACTTTGAACGTGATTGCTGTAGATGCCAGACCACTAGCGTGTCTCACCTGTCGTCATTGGAATTTTCATACTCGAATGGTCGATCCATGCCTCACCGTCGTTGCCGTTGGTGTTAAATTCTACTTGGAAATTTGATTGTGCGCGGCCAAAATCCAAAATGTCCAAACAGTTGGAAACATTTGAAGCTTTCGTCGGCTAGATTCGCGCCGATACGAACGCGAGAATCGATAGGGTCGCGCGAATATCGAGCGTCGATAGTGCCGAGATTACCGTCGGCGAGCGGCGCGTTAAATCGATAATTTCAATTTTTTCCCCTTCCACTCCCCTCCCCCCCCCCCCATCACCAGTCTCGTTTCTCGCGAAACCTCGTCGCCTCGGTTCGCATTCCGTTTACCAGTTGCTGTTCGATTAATCGGATTAAACGAAATTTACAACCTGACCTGTTTATCCACTTCAACGAAGACAAATAGTCTTCGCATAGTCTTCGCGAAATTGCTGCTGGCCTCGCGTCGCAGCGAGAACCGCAGGGAGTCCGAGAGAGTCGTGAATCAATTTCACCCGGCTCCGAGAAAGAACGGAAATGGGAAAGTAATTCCGTTATCCAACTTTTTCTCTCGCCCTCTTCAATTTCAGTAACTGACGTAACAAAATTTCATGGCGTTCGAAATCATCTCGTCGCTCGTCGATACGAAACGCGGGCAATATGTTATTTTCGATCGGCGACCGGCGGATGAAAACGACGGAATACGAAGAGACAGATGACCGAGAAAGAGAGAATCGTGTCGCCGGTTCGTGCGTAATGATCATTAATTAAGTCAACGACTGTTGGCACCGCCACTCGAAATTATGCACACTTTCGCGGCCCGCTTTGCTGGTCGCTGGTCGCAACGAGCCGAGGATACCGGCTAATTAAGATTAATAATAAACTGGGCCGTTTAAGCGACAGCCACTTCGGAACTCTCGGCTCTCTCTCTCTCTCTCTCTCTCTCTCTCTCTCTCTTATCTGTAAAAGCGTGGCGACAGTTAATTTTAGCGATCGACGGCTCGCATTGTACCGTGTAATCAATACAACCTGCATATTCATTAAAGATTCCTATACGTCGAAAAGCGAGCGTGCAAGTTACGGTCTACGTAAAGAGAAAAGAACGTACCGTTAACGTTGTTAAGAATCAGTCAGGTATCGTAAAGTACTTTGGCCAAGGACAAATCGCCAAAAATGTGCAACAGTGCCCAGTTAAGCGTCCGTCGCTAATCCCCATCAATTCTTCGAATTCGGACCATCCCCAATCTATCCGTGAAACGCGGAACAAAACAAGCGATATATGACACTGATATTTAGACACATTATGATTGCTTCGGACACATCGATCAAAGCTGGGCAAATTTTATATTAAATAAAAAAAAAATACTACAATTACAGAATCGTATTATGCGTGTTGTTAATTTAATGTCGATGAAAAGTAACAAGACCTTTATTCGAGATTTCCATTCAATTATGATAATTATTAATTAACAACTACGTTTGTAGGAATTTCAATAAATTTTCGAGGAATTTAGATTAATTGCAATCATTTGATAATTATTGCTTTGTCACAATTGATTGCTTTATTCCGTTTAGAAGCGTGTATGTATTAAATTTAGAATAGTTTAAATAAAATATCGAAATGTTGAATTTCTTTCCAATCAAATAATGTAGTAAACAATCTAATTCGCCGCACGTGCTTGATATCGGTATAACAGTTAATTTATTTAAAATATTTAAAAAACACTTAAAAGGACACTATTGTACAGGGTGAATAAAAAGCAAAAAGTTCGTAACTTCTAGGGTAGATAGTACTCGCCGAAACGTGAAAAAAGTGCCAATAAACATAAAATAAATAGTTCCAAAATTACAAAACGATTTGTTGTTTCGGTTGGAATCGGCTTATGAAAAAGAACACATTCGGGAATTTTTAGAAAGAGTACAAGCAATTCTTTGATACGAAGGTATCAAGCGTGCATAGAAATGGAAGGAGAAAAAAAAGGAGAAATTATAGTAAACCACCACTTACACACAGTATGATAGCTCTCGAAGCGAAGAAATTCTCGTTTCTTTCACAAAAAAAAATTGTTTATAACTTTGAAACTATTAATTTTTCGTCGCATTAAGACTTTTTCTCATGTTTCGGCGAATACTATCTATCCTAAAAGTTACGAACCCTTTTCTCTATTCACCTTGTATAAGCGCGGCAAAAAGAACCCACGATCAGTTTTTTTTTAGTCAATATTGCAACCAGCATTTTTTACATCGATAAGTTCGTCCGGAGTGAAAGTCTTGTCTCGTTCGAATAAAAGTTCTGCAAAGCTGTATAGTATAATTTTTAATTACATCGTTTACATTTACACTGCAACGTTTCACGGCGATTGCTCGCGGCGGTTTCGTACGGTTACAAAGGCACTGACGCTTTGGAAAGTGCTCTTCACGAAGTACAGTAAAAATATCGATCGGCAATTAACGTCGCGACTCGTCGCAATCGGAACGTTCGTTCAAAGCCTGCGATTATAACCAACGCGACTGTGCGACAAATTCATAGTACAGTGATTTGTGAATGAATTTCGCGCAGCAAGAGATTTAACTTGATTTCGTGGACGAAGATTGAAAAACGCAAAGCGAGCTGCTCCTCGATACGTGGAAAATCGATACGATTCATTATATCCACTGCGCGTTCGAAACAAAATCGCTCGGATTATCCGATAATGAAATACAGACACACTCTTGACTCGCATGGTCTGCGACTTGCAACACGTTGCAGCTACGATCGTGGTCGATCTCACGAACGGCGGAAATAATTAGTTTATTTCGGTTCATCGTCCGTGCATGTTTCGTTTTTCCATTCGAATAAATTCGAATAGAGGGGAAAAAGTGGCGATTATACGTTACACAGCTCGTAATTGACCGAAATTCGTACATTATGGTTCGTTCATCGGTCGATCCTACCAGAAATTATGCAAACAACAATCTCAACGAACAATTAAAACGGAGAATGACGATTAAATTTCATGAAAATGAAATGGTTCGTTGCGTGTTACATTGGTCACAATTGGTTTCATCGATTGTAATTTACAGATATTTTACAGATATAGGCATAGATATGACTATTAATATCAATTGTATAACATTATCAATATTTTCATTAGGTAAATTTTCAAAAATGTTTGAATGTGCCATTTCATACAATTTGTTGTGTTATTATAATAGCGAGCCAAAATTATCCGAACACGTTTTACTTGCAGCATCCAACTTTACTTGCAACGTTTGTTATTTCGTTATTCGCATTTGAGTTTGAATATCTTTCTTTTATCTGCATGAGGAATATGCAAATTAACGAAGCAGAAATCGCCGTTAGTCTCGACGCCACGCGTCGTTACAAATCGTAAATTGAGAAACGATAGAGAATTTTTGCAGGCGGTACGACACGGCCGCGACAGGTCGTCGTCGTCGTCGACGATAGAAATAACTTTGTTACGTTCACACTGTTCATCGCGATTGCTCTCCGGCCCGTTTCATTTCGTCGTGTTATCGAGCGTGGAAAATCTCTCTAGCGCGTTGTCGAACGCTAATTCGGGGCGCACGTGCAAATCTCGGCTCAGTCATTCACAGATCCGTTCCGAACCTCTAAATCTGTCCGCGATCGTAACGTGCTGCTTTAAAAATACTCTCACTTCGTGTCCATTAAAGTCGTCGGATTGATCAATATGTTGAGCAATCGCGACTTTCCCCAGTATTGAGAGTTTGTATATTTACAGCGATTTAGTTTGAAAGAAGACTCGGGTTTGTTATAAAAGCCTGTAGTATATACTTTGCCGTCCTGTTTTTCTTGAGCAGGAATTTTACATTTTAACCGTTCTGGTTCTACTGCAACTTTAATCTGTCCAAATATAGGATGACCAACCAAGCCTCCAAGTGACAGTTCTCCAAGGACAAATTCCATCCACGCTTCTTTCCCCCCTCCCTTCGATTTATCATAGATATATTATAAAAAGAAGAGAAGAATACTCTTTCGTATCAGGAAGACCTTGTAACGTATTTTTCCTTGACCACGATTGTAACGCAGAATAAATCCTCTCGAAGACTATAAGTGTCGTTCCTTTGCGCGGAATCCAACGCAAATATAATTTTAAATACATAAGGTACGTGCGGTAGTGGTCAAGTCTCGAGAAAATCGTTGTCTGCATATTCTCGCCGAAATTGCGTTGTGCATTGCCCGAATCGCACAACAACTCGTTCGCGCGAGGTATGACTCACTGTAGGAGCCACAGTTTAGATCGAAGAATACCACTCTCGTCTCTTGAGTAACGTCTTTAGGGCTCTTGCAGTAGTAAAACTCGGCGTATAATAGCCCCTGACAATCCGCCTTGAAAGTTTTCAGAAGCAGTTTCCCGATATGCGTGTGTAAAACCAATGCCGCGCATTCCTCAGACCGTCCAAATTGGTTTCTGGCACTGTGCGTAACATTTGGCTCGCGTTATATTTCGCAAAGGTCGCCTGCACGGTCCTCGTGTTACCAGCGCATCAATGAATCGTTTTTTCAACACATCGTTACATCCACACCCCTCCCGTCGCCGCCACCTTTTCTAACGTTTCTAAATTAAATGGATCGTTCGAACGATCGCATTATTTGTTACACTAAGTAAAGAAACTTTATCGACTTTAGCTTTGTTCGAGTAAGCGTTCGCAGAATGCCGGCAAAGTGGAGAACAGAGATCAGCGTTTGCCAGCGATTGATTTTCAAGAAAATTGTAAAAAAAAATGCCGCAGCATTTGCACGAGTTGTTACGAGATGTTGTAAAGTTGAAAAATTGAATCGAACAAACGAGCGAGCGCTGTGTTTCCTAGTCTCGAAGATTACAATTAGAGATCATGGTGATGGAAAGTGATACATCGAGAAATGGAAATTGCAGGAGGACATGGTGTGTCTCTCCTGCACCGCAACTGGCGAAAGGGTTTGCCTCGCAGCCGAGGGCTTTGGTAATCGACACTGTTTCCTTGAGAACATCGCAGACAAGGTAAGGCTTAAAATTAAGCGGTTACTTCACTGCGTTCGCGAGCGTGTGTTTATTCGACTATTCGCCAAAGCCGAGCCAAAGCGAATGGAGAAATTTAATATCGACCATTTTGTTTACGATTGTAGAACATACCGCCTGATCTGTCGCAATGCGTATTCGTAATAGAACAGGCTCTCTCGGTGAGAGCTCTGCAGGAATTGGTTACCGCTGCCGGTTCCGAGACGGTAACGTACTATTTCTTTATCACTCTACACCATACAACGAGTCCTCCACGTGTCCACCGAGACAAACGTTCGAACGTTTTACCAACCGATCGTTTCTTTTCTAATTTTTGTTCGACAACCTTCGATGATGTCGTTTCTTCTTTCTTTCCTTTTTTCTTTTTTCTTTTTTTCTTCTTTTTCATTTTCCTGTGCAGACGTTCTTGTCACGCTTTTTCACCTCAATTTTTTCCCTTCGTTCCTTCGTCGCGGCATTTTTTTAACACGCACGATGCGAACAGGGTTCTCCTCTGCATCGTGCGTGTAAATCGATCAGTCGGCGTGAACGACCTCCGTAACGTGACGATACACCTGCATAGGAGTGGGCCATAAAATCCATCTGATTTCATGTCATCGTATGCAGGAGAGATTAATCAATGTCATTATCCTTACTTTTTGTAAAAAGAAACGTACCAACTAAACAGAACGATGCACTTAGAAAGTAGATTACTCGCGATTTTGCAAAGCTGTTTGTCCGCTGTTTGTACTCGACAAGTTGCGACTTCACTTTGTTGTTTGATTCGTTATGTTTTTTCTTCTCTTTTTTTCTACTTTCCGTTCTTTTTTCCCCCCACTTTCTTCTTCGTTTATTTTTTTCGATACGAAAAACACACAGGCGAACAATTTTCTGAATGCATCCGCACGTTTCCTTGTCCAACACGTAATAATTGTGGCATGCGTCCATTGTAGCCGTGTAACACGTTTCAAAATTGTCTTTCGTTTGTCCGTATTGTCTTTTGTCCCTTTATGTTTAATGTTCGACTTTCTGTTGCGTCCACGCTGAAGCGTTGCAACTCATCGCAAAAACGCGAATTTCACAAAAAAAAAAAAAAAATAAAGAAAAGAGCACTGCGTGACTCAAAAATCGCACGAAAGAGAAAAACACACTTTTACCTATCGATCGACATTGTAGGCGTACTCACCTCGAATCTTTACTCTTTCTTTATCCACCCATCTGATTGGCAAAGCAAAAAGATGAGATTTACAACACCTATGTTTCTGTTTGCAGCAGCAAGAAAATTTAGTAAGTATACTCTTCCGTATCACTCTAAGACACTGTTTACGTTCATGCTTGTGAGTAACGTCATTTGCTTGCATTGATCTTTATTGTCTTTCTTTCCTTTTCTCTCTCTCTCTCTCTCTTTCTCTCTTTGTCTCTTCTATTTAAATTATTATTCTTTACGTTTTCTCTTTTGTTGAGACACCGATTTCTTCTTCGTTATGTATCTGTGCATTTTATGTTCATAGCTGACACGTTATGTTGTACGTATGCTGATCACGTGAATCTCTGTGACTGCGTTCTTTTCTCTTTTATGTTGAATTAACACGCATTCACCGTTTCCGATCACGAATACGAGCATGAATACATGCCTGCCGTTGACATTCATTCGTTAACAATCTCATTATTTATGGCCTTCTCTTATCGGTATGCTTGTGTACTTTCGTTTATGTACTTTTTTTTTTTTTTTTTTAATCCTTCTACTCATGTATCTCAGCGTGCCTGCGTATTCGTTCCAGTTGCGTATGTAGAATGTCGTTCCATAATTTTAGGGGAAGGGCACTGGATCTGGACACAGAACGTTACTGTACGGCAACGCCATTTTACTCAGGCATCAGAACAGCGACATGGTAAGTAAAATCGTATACGATCGGTGGGTAAAGCCACCGTTTGTCGTTTCCGCAAAATCGAATAACTTGGTTGTGTTTCGTTCGCAGTATTTGGCTTGTTTATCGACCAGCTCGTCCAACGACAAGTTGGCTTTCGACGTCGGTCTGCAGCAGCATTCTCAAGGTTGGCCGATGGAACGCGATCAAATTAATATATGAACTCCTAATATCAATTCCTGCCATGCTTATGCACGTAATATCATTGATCATTTAGGCGAAGCTTGCTGGTGGACTGTGCATCCAGCGTCGAAACAGAGGTCAGAGGGTGAGAAGGTCCGAGTCGGTGATGACCTTATTCTGGTATCTGTGGCCACCGAGAGATACTTAGTAAGCAACACGAATGAAAAGCAATTCTATTTCACATTTCTATTTCAGTGCCCTAATAACCTTCCTCAACGCGGCAGTGCACATGTGGTACTTGTTCGCGAACAATCAGTAAAAAGTAACATTTATTGTAACGTTATTATCATTATTCGTATGCAATAATAAAATGTAACATTTATTATGTTATACGAATACATTTCATGTCCGTTTAAAATTAATGCATAATATTAACTTCGTTTTAGAGAGTTCTCAAGGAACGATGTGTGCTGCTGGATTAATAAAAAAAGAAAAATATATATATATACGTTTTGCTATATACGTTAAAATACATTTTAAATTCCATTTACATTTTCCCAGCACACGACAAAAGAAAACGATCTGTCAGTGGTTAACGCCTCGTTCCACGTAACCCACTGGTCGGTGCAACCTTACGGCACTGGAATTAGCCGGATGAAATACGTCGGTTACGTATTTGGCGGTGACGTTCTACGATTCTTCCACGGCGGCGACGAATGCCTCACGATACCGTCGACGTGGAGCACGGCACCGAGTCAGAAGTAAATGTCAAAAGATTCGACCCTTTTCAAGCCTCTCTAGGCTCGCAAGACGATACGTCCCAAAGTAATCACAATTAGACTACGTTACTGGTCCTATTTTTTTCTGAACTACGGTCAACCCATTTCTTTAAACTTTCATTTCATTCCTCTCAGCCACGAAAAGTGCGGAACCGAGAGAAATTCGAGGATAATCGTTTCCGTAGATAATTCGATTAGTACCCGGCTGAAGCTACGTACGGCTTCACATAGCGGTTAATATATCGTTTCACAGTATAGTGATCTACGAGGGAGGCAGCGTGATGAGCCAAGCCCGATCGCTATGGAGGTTGGAACTGGCGAGAACGAAATGGGCCGGTGGTTTCATCAATTGGTTGCACCCGATGAGGATCAGACACTTGACAACCGGACGTTACCTTGGCGTGAAGGAAAACAACGAACTATACCTGGTCGATAGGTGAGTATTTATTATTGGAAAAGTTCAGGGGTCACGTCGAACGTCGCCACCGATAATCGCGCGTTTACGCCGCTGCGTTCAAAGGAACGAGGCGACCATCGAGACCTCGACGTTTTGGCTGAGGCAAGAGAAGGATGACCAGAAGATCGTCCTCGAGGATAAGGACCTGGAAGTTATCGGTACACCGATCATCAAGTATGGCGACTCGACCGTCATCATGCAACACGCTACTACTTGCCTCTGGGTCTCGTACAAGGTACGGTATTCTTCCCCTGAGTGAAAGACGAGGACATTGCATTGTTTGACATTGGCTCTGACTGGTGTCGCAGTCGTACGAGACGAAGAAAAAAGGCGTGGGCAAAGTTGAGGAGAAGCAAGCCGTCCTTCACGAAGAGGGGAAGATGGACGACGGTTTGGACTTCTCTCGGTCTCAAGAGGAAGAGTCGCGAACGGCCCGTGTGATCCGAAAGTGCAGCAGTCTGTTCACCCAGTTCATCACGTGAGTATCTTCATCGCTCACTCGATCGACACCAATCGACTTCTCCTGCGGCATTGAAACACCGCAATTAAAAAATGGAGTAGAAGCTTGGATGGGAGCGTACAGAGCCGTTGCAAGCCGAGTGATAAGTTTAAAAAAGCAGACATGGACAAGACAGAAAATTCGCTAAAAAAGGATCGACTATGTTTCAGAGGCCTAGAGACGCTGCAAGTAGATAGAAGGGCGTCTATGTTCTTCCAAAATGTGAATCTCAACGAAATGGTGATGTGTTTGGAAGACTTGATTAATTACTTTGCTCAACCCGAAGACGACATGGGTAAGCGGTGGCGTTATTAATCACGCGGGCATTGTCTGTTGTTGCAACGGGCTGACAATGGACACGATGATTTTTACGCAGAACACGAAGAGAAGCAGAACAGATTCCGAGCGCTGAGAAATCGTCAAGACCTGTTCCAAGAGGAGGGCATACTGAACTTGATCCTCGAGGCCATCGACAAGATCAACGTGATCACGTCGCAGGGTTTCCTCGTGGCACTTTCCGGAGACGAGAGCGGTCAAGCCTGGGACCAAATATCTGGATACCTGTATCAATTACTGGCAGCTATCATCAAAGGAAATCACACGAATTGCGCGCAGTTCGCCAACAGCAATCGTTTGAACTGGCTGTTCAGCCGATTGGGTTCGCAAGCTTCCAGCGAGGGCACCGGAATGCTGGACGTGCTTCACTGCGTTCTTATCGACTCGCCTGAAGCTTTGAACATGATGAGAGTGAGCATATCTAACCGAGTCAATCGTGTCCGTACTTGAAGTTTTCGAATTTCAATGTACCGTCGTATTTTCGCAGGACGAGCACATCAAAGTGATCATCTCCTTGCTGGAGAAACACGGAAGGGATCCTAAAGTCTTGGACGTACTTTGCTCGCTTTGCGTGGGCAACGGCGTAGCTGTTCGATCCTCGCAGAACAACATCTGCGACTTCTTGCTACCGGGGAAGAATCTTCTTCTTCAGACGCAGCTGGTCGACCACGTGGCCAGCGTCAGACCGAACATATTCGTCGGTAGAGTGGAGAACTCGGCGCTCTATCAGAAGTGGTATTTCGAGGTCACCGTCGACCACATCGAGCAGACTACGCACATGATGCCACATTTGAGAATAGGATGGGCGAATACAGCCGGGTAAGTCGATAGATACTGTTACATTTCTGTCACGGGAAATCGCCGCAAGATCAGAACCATCGGAGTCACTTCATTGATACTCATCGCAAAATTACGTAACGTGTCGTTGCGTCGTTGGCACTTTATGATTGTTTTATAGCTGTTAAACGTGTGAATAGGTCAGCAAGAAAATAATCTGATTATTGTAAGCGGTATTGAAACATATCTAAATATTCACGCATGTAGAACGTGAATACTCTACATATATATATAATTATACAGGGTGGTGACCAACTAAGAAAATCAAATCTCGGAAAGAAAGAACAAAATTCATTCTCATCGCAGCCTTCGTTTTCGAGAAAATCGAGTTTAAGAATTTATCAGGTATACCTTAGCTAATTCAGTATTGAATCGATACGAAGATATTCCATGTGCAAAATTAGGTAAAAAAAATGTCGAATGAAATTGTTTTCGTTTCAAGAAAATAGACTTTGAATATGTTTCGCAGTACTTGATGAACTTTCAAAGTCAATCTTCTCGAAAACGAAGGCATTAAAGGAGAAAATCACCCCTCGCAAGATTATACCACCCTGTATACAATCTCAATGGAGAACTCCTCAGTCCGATGCTTTGACCTTTGTTCATCTCTTTCCGCGAAGATACATGCCGTACCCCGGTGGCGGCGAGAAATGGGGAGGGAACGGTGTTGGCGACGACCTCTATTCATTCGGCTTCGACGGCGCGTACCTATGGACCGGTGGTAGGAAGACTCAGGTCGTCCACGAGGCCACGGAACCGTACATACGAAAGAGCGACGTGATCGGATGCGCACTGGATCTCACCGTGCCGATAATCACGTTCACGTTCAACGGAGCGCCCATCATGGGATCCTTCCGAAACTTCAACCTCGATGGCATGTTCTTCCCCGCGATCAGCTGCTCGTCCAAGCTGTCCTGTCGATTCCTATTGGGCGGTGACCACGGCCGACTCAAGTTTCAACCGCCCGAAGAGTTCTCACCCCTGATAGAAAGTTTGCTACCACAGCAGATTCTGTCTCTGGATCCCTGTTTCTACTTTGGGAACATGAACAAAGTGGTGCTGGCTGGCCCGTGGTTGGTCGAGGACGACACGGCGTTCGTTCCAAGTCCAGTCGACACGTCCATGATCAATTTACCGTCTTACGTCGAGCAGATCAGGGATAAATTGGCCGAGAACATCCACGAGATGTGGGCGATGAACAAGATCGAGGCTGGTTGGATATACGGAGAGCACAGGGACGACATGAGGAAGATTCATCCGTGTATCGTTCAGTTCGAGCGATTGCCAGCAGCGGAGAAGCGTTACGACACTCAGCTAGCAGTGCAGACGTTGAAAACCATCCTAGCCTTGGGATATTACATCACGATGGACAAACCACCCTCCAGAATAAAGACTCTGAGGCTTCCGAACGAGCCGTTCTTGCAAAGTAGCGGCTACAAGCCAGCCCCTCTCGACCTCAGCGCCATCACGCTCACTCCGAAGATGGAAGAGCTGGTGGATCAATTGGCAGAGAACACGCACAATCTGTGGGCGAAGGAACGGATCAGTCAGGGTTGGACCTATGGTCTGAACGAAGACTCTGAGATGAGGAGAAGCCCCCATTTGGTACCCTATCCGAAAGTCGACGAAGCGATCAAGAAGGCGAACCGCGACACCGCTAGCGAGACCGTGAGGACGCTTTTGGTTTATGGATACATGCTGGAACCACCCACCGGCGAACAGCACGAAGGTGAATATACGAAAGCATTGATTGCAAATATTGCGATAAATCAAGATTTCCAAGTGCGAATGGTTTAGATTCGTCTTCGCTTGTTTGTTCTCCGTAGCGCTGCTGTTGGAAGCCAACAGGCTGCGACAGCTGTACTTCAGAACGTATCGCGTGGAAAAACACTACGCGGTGAGCGGCGGGAAATGGTACTTCGAGTTCGAGGTGCTGACAGCCGGCCCCATGCGAGTCGGTTGGGCGAAAGCTGACTGCAGCCCTGGAAACATGCTGGGAAGCGACGAGAACACTTGGGCTTTCGACGGCTACAACGTGAGTATCCCTCCACCCGACACATCCATTTATCCAATGCAAATAATTCTGAAATACGAGCAACGTATATTACCAAAGACACTGAGTTCGCGTAAACGAGAAAAAAGAGAGAACGAGTCTCATTGTTCACGTACGAGTTTCGCACGACGAATCGTTTATCCATTGCAATAGCTTCACGACAGTGTTCACGGTAAGATAGATGTTTTGTCCATTTGCAATTGCAATTCTGAACGCCGTATTCGTAAGCTGCATAAGTGACAAGTATAATTGATACCAATCGTGAATGTCAGGTGACTAAAGTACACGCCGGTATCCACGAGTCATTTGGTCACAGATACCAAGTGGGCGACGTAGTTGGATGTTTCATTGACGTCGCGGACCGAACGATCAGTAAGAGTCCAATTTTTCCCAATAATTCGATCTGCAGGCCCACCATTTCTTTTCTCTTTCTTTTTCTTTTTTCTCTTTTTTTCGTTTTGAGTTTTTCTCGTCACTACTGTTGTCTTTGTCTCTATATGTTCTTATCTCCATGTTGACTTGATTGTTCCTCTTTTCTTTTCTCCTGCGTCTTTTCATTGTCGAACGAAATTGACTTGAGGATTTGATTTCGTTCGAGAAGTGTGGCTTGACGTTTTCTAGCGACCGCGGGGTAATCCGTGAGACGTGAACGTTATATCTGTACAGCGTAGCGATCGTAAGTGTACGTCGTTTGTTTGTGTCTTATTTCGCCTCTGTTCAAAGCCTTAATCTCGCGCCCACATATACAGAGACATACGTGATACACATTACGTTGAACGATACATTAAAAGTTTCATCGATAAACGTTAAACGTATTATTTAGTCGCGAGGTAGGAGTGTCATGGTTCGCGCACAGGTCACCAACGACGATTGATGAATTGGTGAAATTTTGTTTTAAAGGAGGAAAAAGTATACTCGGGCTCAGCCGAGACATTTGGCAAACAATGGCAGGTTGGAGACGTTGTCGGGGTTTTCCTGGATCTAATTGACCGAACAATTAGTAAGACGGCGAATCTTTCAAGCGAACGCTTCAGCTGCCATTTCAAGCTACTACATACACATAATTTGATCCAAGAGACAGATTACTGGATACACAGATACCGTTGCTTCCAAATACATACAGAGAAGTCCATAGTCGATCAAATAGCCCGCATTTATTCTAGTGTTTATCATGGAAACGTATCATACACCTATTTTTACCAATGTCCCGTACAACTTTGTATGAGTTTGCTTGATCAATCAAACTTTGCATTGCCACACGGCAAAGAGAATATACTACGATATTTGCTTCTCGAATACGTGCAGATACTCGTTACAGTAGATTATTGTTTCATCTTGTCGCATCGTCGCAACGCTTTTACGTATACATTCGATTTCCATTCATTTACGACCGAAGCTGCACACTTTCATCCTACGAGTTTGATTAGTATCATGTGTGTTCTTGTATTCTTCTCGTATCCAGTATTCTACTCAGTTGTAAATAACAGCAATAATGCTTTCGTAATATCTCATCACGATTTTCATATTTAGCCTAATCTTAAACTAACGTAAGAAACGAAATTCCAAAATTTTGACTGAACTTACGAGACAATCTTCAACGGTTTCTCTCGAACGAACACCGTTCAACTTTACATCGGAGATTCTCAAATTCTCCTTTGAGACTAAGCCTTATATAAATATTGAGCGCCCTTCTGCTTCCCTATTCAAAATTTATGTGTCTCATTTCGAGGATCAATTCTGTTCGTGATAACGTCAATCTACTTTCGTGTCTTAATATTTTTCTGTAGTTTTACGACAGCACCGTCCCTACATGCATGTTTCACACCCGCTTCGCATAGTTGCACATAGTCGCGTTTCGTCTTTGCACTTGCTGCTACCCTCTCCCGATTACGTAAACGCTTCGTCAAACTTTCAACCTGCTAGTCGCATTTACACCCTCTTTACTTGGAATTAATCCCAAATCAATGTTGAAATTCGCTGCGAGCACTGTTGACGCAAGTATCAATCGAAATACGCAGGCTTCTCTCTGAACGGTGAACTGCTGATGGACGCGCTCGGTGGTGAAACGTCTTTCGCCGAAGTGCAGGGCGACTGTTTCGTGCCAGCTTTCACGCTCGGCGTCGGGCAGAAAGCGAAATTGACTTTCGGACAAGACGTGAACACACTGAAATTTTTCACGACCTGCGGTCTGCAAGAGGGATACGAACCATTCTGCGTGTGAGTAGTACACGTCAGTCATAAATCCATCGAGAGATTGTTGGTGAGATGCATTCTCGTTGCAGTTTTCCCAATTTTTAAATGTGGTTACCTTAGTTAATAAAAAAGATACTAATCCTTGTTGAGTAAATATTTTAAATCATAGCCTAGTTTTTGGACATTTATGTTTAACCCTTTCGCTTCGAGCGCCGGATATATCCGGCATCCATATGATATGTATACAAGTACCATCTATAGTCAATGATAAATTCTTCATTATCGGCAAATCATTTTTTGTTGATTTTATTGACATATTGGATTAATCACATGTGAAAACTATTCTTTGTTGTTACGACATCAAAACGATCGTTTATTGTTTCATTTCAAAAAATCTATCGAATCCATTCGACAGTGAAACGATAGTTCATATACGCATTTTACAAGGATTAGGAATAGATCGGCTTAATATATTAACTAATTTGCGTTACATTATTAATTACATTAAACGTTTAATCGTAAAACCTTGTAAATATGTAAATACCTAAAAATATGTCAACTGTAATTGGTCTAATGTTTTTAGAATAATTAATATAATTTTGTATACGTCTTTTCATATTAAAAACGTGAGCTTACACATGTTATATTAGAGCAACGATTGTTTTATTAAGCACAATTGATATTTAAGACTTAGAAAAACGTATATATAAAAACCACGCGCACTGTGCACATTTCTGACGCGTGCTTCCGTTCAGTGACTGCCGAAACGAAAGGGTTAACACAACTTTCCGAGTAATCAATACTACATTTAAGGAGGATGATTCTATTTCATTATATGTTTGCCAGAAATATATATCTCCTTCGCCACTTGCTCGTCAGAAATTTCACCGTGTCTTCAAACTTCAATCTACTAAGTTTAAAATCGTTCTTAATGCGCCAGAAACATGAATCGTCCGGTGACATTCTGGTACACCAAGGATCAACCGATTTTCGAGAACACGGATGACATGGCCGACACGAGGATCGACGTGGCCAGAATACCAGCGGGTTCTGACACTCCGCCGTGTTTGAAGATCTCTCACAACATGTTCGAGACGATGGAGAAAGCGAACTGGGAGTTCCTTCGGCTGTCCTTGCCGGTTATTTGTCAGTCGGCGTTCGTCTCCGAGAGCGAGAAGCTAAGAAGGTGGCAGGAGATCAAAATTCGACAGAACAAACTGCTGTCCGAGCAGGTGGAGCAAGCTCAACAAGCGGCGCCTTCCGCTCACATGGAGCAGATCATGAAATCTGGATTCAGCATGAGCGACATCAAGGGTAAGATCGATGACCAAAACGAATATTATACAAATCTCCGGAACCCACTTCGACAAAAATCTTCCATCTTCTCTAAGAAGATTATCCCGAGGAGGAATTATTCAAAGGCAGAGCGGTGATTTCTAAATTCTCTCTGGACGGAAATTCTGTTTGCCGCAGGATTGCAAAGGAATTATTCAGAGGACGCGGTGGAAGCTGACGAAATGATGAAAGAGTCGCCACTGCCCATGCAGAGAAACAAACCGGCGAGGCCGCCAAGAAAGGGTTCTCTCTACGGATCACGAGTGGGAAACATGGACAACGCGATCAGCGAGGCTGATATGAATGGATACGGCGATATGAACGGCGACGTCAAAGACGACAAGAAGAAACGCGGGCGTTCACCGTTCCGGTTAGTATAATCGCAAACGATTCTCGAATATCGGCCTTCTCCTCGAGGAAGCAGATTTTTGATATTTTGTCCTTCCTAGCAAACTTAGCAAAGAGATGGAGGATGCCCCGTAAGTTGAATCAATCGAATCTTTGCACGCCGCGTGCACTCTCGCTGCCTTTCGCCAATTCCTTTCGTTACACGACGAACGCAAACGAAAGGAAAAATGTATATCTCAAGTAGGGTGTTGTTTCTCGCAGGTTCTTCTCGCGCAAAGCGAAGTCTCCGGACGCGAAATCGAAAACGCCCGAACCACCGGTGCGTTCGGACGTCTCCGACAAGAGCAGCAAGAGCACTATGCCGATGAACAAAGCAAGTAGCCGGCCTCCTCAAATTCGCATATCAAACGTAAAACCTTTTATTTATTTTATTTGTTTGTTTGTCTGTGTTTGTATCTGTCCAACCGTGCGCTGCTTGCGCCGTGATTTTACTCGCCGGTTTCGTTCAAAAGAATTACAGTTCAAAAAAAAAAAAAAAAAAAAAAAAAATGAAAGGAGAAATTTGTTCCACAGACAGACTTGAAGGTAGTGCCGCCACAGATACCGGAACGCAACGCGCCAAAGGCAATGTCGGTTCTCAGCGGCAGCGGTGTCGAGTCTATTGGAAACGAGATATTCGACGCGGAGTGCTTGAAACTAATGAACGAGTACTTCTACGGTGTGAGAATATTCCCCGGACAGGATCCAACGCACGTCTACATCGGCTGGGTCACTTCTCAGTATCACTTGCACACCAAAGACTTCAATCTGTCACGCGTGAGGAAGGGCTCCGTGGTTATCACCGACGACTACGATCGTCCTATAGAACAGTAAGTTTTGTTTGCTCTTTCTAACGTGTTCCGTGGCCAGATCGATTTTTGCTTACTCTCCGTTTAGGCAACGCGTGGGGCTAATCACAATTTTTCTAACAGTGCAAAAACTGTAATTGTCAAGAAAAGCAATAGATTCAATTTTAAGGTATTATTTGAACAAACAATTTTTCAACGATGTCAAAGTTAATATAAAATAAAAGATCTTCGGTATTATCGTTTATGTATTAAATAATAATAAGTAATAATTATTATATAAATTATATAATACTATGAGATAATACTAAATATTGATATTTACTTTAACGTTATTTCGATAACAAATTTTACAGCCTCTTCTTATCGAATTGAATTGATTTTAAAACAGACAGTAGGAAAAAGTGACATGTACATGTTACTAAGATTCTCAATACATGACTTTATGACAAATTTTTCAAGAATTCTTCGTCTTACAATGAAAATGTTGCGTACACGCCCCACGTGGCACGGAATATGTTAATACAAATGATGTAATCGATATCAAACGCCGAGATTACAACAACTCGGAGCGATTCGTCGCAGAGTGGACAGACAGAGTTGCTACATGGTAAGAGCGGACGAGCTCTACAACGAAGTAACGCAAGACGCGTCCGGCAAAGGAGCTTCCCAGGGCATGTTCGTCGGATGTTTCGTGGACACGGCGACTGGTTGGGTGTCCTTCACCTGCGAGGGAAAGGAAACTAGCCACAAGTTCAAGATGGAACCCGACACGAAGCTGTTCCCCGCCATCTTCGTGGAAGCTACCAGCAAGGAGATCCTTCAGATCGAACTTGGCAGAACGTCAACGACGCTACCGTTGTCTGCTGCTGTGCTGCAGAACTCGGAACGTCACGTGATACCGCAGTTCCCTCCTAGATTGAAGGTCCAATGTCTGAAGCCTCACCAATGGGCAAGAGTTCCAAATCAATCGCTTCAGGTTCACGCTCTGAAGCTGTCCGACATCAGAGGTTGGTCCATGCTGTGCGAGGACGCTATATCGATGCTGGCATTGCACATCCCTGAAGAGGACAGGTGTATCGATATATTGGAGCTCATCGAGATGGACAAGCTGCTCAGGTAAGATTTGGCGGTGTGATATCGATCGTCAGATCGACCGAGCTCCTCACTGACTAATTGTTACAGTTTCCACGCGCATACGCTGACGCTGTACGCAGCTCTGTGCTACCAGTCGAATTACAGAGCAGCACACGCTCTCTGCCAGCACGTCGATCAGAAACAATTACTATACGCGATTCGAGCGGAATACATGTCCGGGCCCCTACGACAAGGATTCTACGACTTACTGATCGCGCTGCATCTCGAGTCACACGCTACTACGATGGAAGTATGCACGAACGAGTACATCATTCCTTTAGGTGAACATTTCATCGACATTTTATATAGTCTCATATTAATGTTATTTTTACTCGCAAGACGCGCAAAGTGTTTCGCAATGAAACTCTCTGTTTCTCTGTTTCTCTTCGTTCGTTTCACAGGCCAGGAACTGAAGGAGTTGTACGAGAGCGAAGAGATGAAGCACAGCCTCAGGTATCTGGAAACCGAGTCGGTTCGTCCTCAGATGAAAATGACAGACATCAGGTAAGTATCACCTCGATCCGAAACCTAGATGCGAACCCCGTGACTAATAGTCGACATCAAGGGATATTCCTTCCAGCGACCAAACGATCGAGAATATAAGGAGCCTCTACAGTCCGTACTTCCCTCTGGACGTGGTGCGAGACTACGTGATGACGGCACTGAACGAGGCTGTCGAAGTGAATCAAGTTCACAATCGAGACCCTATTGGCGGCAGCAATGAGAATCTTTTCCTGTATGTAGTCGAACGATCGCGTACACGCCTGGGCTATTCTGCATATTTAGCGTCTTCGGCAACGATAAGATGGAAGAGAATGCTTTCAGGATAACTTGCTTATTGCCGCAGATTCACGTCCGTTCTCTCGTGCCTTTCTATTTATGTGATCTTTGTCTATTGCAGGCCGCTTTTGAAACTAGTCGATAGATTGCTCTTGGTCGGAATGCTAAGGAACGAGGATATCATGAAGCTCCTGATCATGATTCACCCCGAGACTTGGGACCCGACGTTTGACAAAGGTAAACTGTATTCTAATAAGTCTCCGTCTTTGTATCTTTGATACAAGTTGAAATTGAAATTTCCTTCCGAAAGTCTAATAATTTACCTAAGTATTCGAATACTCCTTTTCCGAGCTACTGGATTTTTAACCTAAAATTAAAATTAAAACTTTCTTCCAGATGCGAGGTACAAAATATAAATTAAAGTTTAAACTAGGAATATTTTAATGATTTTCCGGCCTCCTATATTCTTAACATAAATTGAAAATTTTCTCCTGAATGCAGGGTGACGAAGTATAAATCATTTTCAGAAGGGAAAGACGAGCACAAGAAAGGACTGCTACACATGAAGATGGCCGAGGGCGCGAAACTACAGATGTGCTACCTTCTCCACCACTTGAACGACATTCAGCTTCGACATCGCGTCGAGTCGATCATCGCTTTCAGCCACGACTTCGTCGGTGATCTTCAGTCCGATCAGCTTCGGCGTTACATCGAGATCAAACAGTCGGACCTACCGTCGGCGGTCGCGGCGAAGAAGACCAGAGAGTTTAGGTGTCCGCCTCGCGAACAGATGAACGCGATCCTGAGCTTCAAGAACATGGACTTTGAGGAAGATCCCGAGAACATCCCCTGCGGGGAGGATCTGATCGGCAGGATGAACGAGTTCCACAACAATCTCATGTCGTACGTGTCGTTGCACGCACTGCAGGAAGCAGCGGATGCTGTGGAGGAGCTAACGGAAGAAGTACAGAAACCCGGCGCCATTAAGAGGCTGTTCAACTTCATCAACGCGGTGAAAGAACTCGAGGAGGAACCTAAACCTGAACCTGAACCCGAGAAGAAGACGCCGGAAGGTTGGAATTACGTCGCATTGTTAATTGTCATTTGTCTGATTCCTCTTTATTTGACTTCCTTCAATCGTTTGATTGCAGAGGTGTTTCGCAAAGACCTGATAAAAACCATCGTCAGCTGGGCCGAGGAATCGCAGATAGAGACACCGAAGTTGGTTCGAGAGATGTTCAGTTTACTGGTTCGCCAATACGACACCGTGGGCGAGCTAATTCGCGCTTTGGAGAAGACCTACGTGATCAACAGCAAGACCAAGGACGACGTTGCTCTGATGTGGGTCGGTCTGAGCCAGATCCGTGCCTTACTGCCCGTGCAAATGTCCCAGGAGGAAGAGGAACTGGTACGCGAACGGCTCTGGAAGTTGGTCAACAATCACACCTTCTTCCAGCATCCGGACTTGATCAGAGTACTGAGAATTCACGAGAACGTAATGGCGATCATGATGAACACGCTGGGCAGGCGCGCGCAGGCACAGTCGGACGCTCAAACGCAGCCTCAAACAACCGAAGGGGAACCAGCTTCGAAAGAGAAGGATACTTCTCACGAAATGGTGGTAGCATGCTGCAGGTTCCTCTGCTATTTCTGTCGAACATCCAGGCAGAATCAAAAGGCCATGTTCGATCACTTCGACTTCTTGTTAGAAAACAGTAATATCTTGTTGTCGAGGCCGTCTTTAAGAGGTTCGACGCCGTTGGACGTGGCTTACTCCTCTCTCATGGAAAACACCGAGCTCGCTTTAGCTCTCAGGGAGCATTATCTCGAGAAGATCGCCATCTATTTGTCGCGTTGCGGCTTGCAATCGAATTCCGAACTGGTCGAGAAAGGTTATCCTGACCTTGGATGGGATCCAGTGGAGGGCGAACGATACTTAGACTTCTTGAGGTTCTGCGTTTGGGTGAACGGTTAGCACGAAATTTCCAAGATTTCCGTCTTGAGATGAATTCTTTACCTTTTTCTCTTTTCTTTTGGCATCGAAAAGAGAAATCACGCCTAAACGATCGAAATTCCTTCTAGGCGAAAGTGTCGAGGAAAATGCAAACTTGGTTATCCGTTTGCTGATCAGAAGACCAGAGTGTTTGGGGCCAGCGCTTCGTGGCGAGGGTGAGGGTCTGTTGAGAGCCATCATAGACGCCAACAAAATGTCCGAACGGATCGCTGATCGAAGAACGGTGCACGACGAAGCGGAGGGTACAGCTGTCATGCAATTCGAGCACCCATTGCCGGAATCGGACGACGACGAAGACTACATCGACACAGGAGCTGCGATTTTGAACTTTTACTGTACCCTGGTGGATCTACTAGGCCGTTGCGCTCCAGATTCCTCAGTTATCGAACAGGGTAAGTAAAAGTTGAGCTCTTCCCTTCCTCGGCTGCGGTATCACGCAGTATCTTCGTAAGTACCAGCACGACTGTACACACACACACTTCATCGTTTATACTGATTTCACAATTATTTTACTTTTATTTCGCGATCTGAGATCCAATTTTATCCGTAAAAATTACATCATCCAAAAATTGAGTTTGAGATCCATAAGCTCCTTCATCCCTCGCAACTTTCAATTATCGTTTGATCTAATAACAGTTTTTATTTTTTGACGTGCAACAGAGGCGTCTACAGAATCTGTCGGTAATATATATACGAAATCAAAGTTTTCTTTCTCTCTCTCTCTTTTTTTTTTCGTTAATCGCGTTTTGTGAAAGAGATTGTTCATCGAAGTCATTCTTTCAGGAAAAAACGAGTCTCTTCGAGCGAGGGCCATTCTTCGATCGCTGGTGCCTCTCGACGATTTGCAAGGCGTCCTATCTCTGAGGTTTACCTTGCTAAACCCTGCAGCGGGCGAGGAGAAGCCAAAAAGCGACACGCCGTCCGGTCTGATTCCCGGGCATAAGCAGAGCATCGTTCTGTTTTTGGAGCGCGTTTACGGCATCGAGACCAGGGAATTGTTCTTCAAGATACTCGAGGAAGCGTTTCTGCCCGATCTCAGAGCCGCCACTATGCTGGACAGGGTAAGTGCTAATCTCAGATTGCTCAGACGAGAGAATTCAGCGTCAGAAATGGGCTATCAGAAATTTACAACTTGACCGGATTTGCTAAACTTTGTAAACCTAATTGTTTGTCAACTCAATTCCGATTGTCTCGTTCAGAACGATGGATACGAATCAGACATGGCGCTAGCGATGAATCGTTACATTGGAAACAGTATTCTACCTCTATTGATCAAGCATTCCAAATTCTACAACGAGGCAGATAACTATGCCAGCTTGTTGGACGCTACGTTGCACACTGTGTACCGATTGAGCAAGAACAGGATGCTGACCAAGGGTCAACGTGAGGCAGTGTCGGACTTCCTCGTGGCATTGACCAGGTAAGCACGAGCCTTCTCCAAAATACGACTGCAACGATTAACGGAATCATTCTGTTGCTTGACAAGAGACGTCCACGAATTAAGTGTCTCGTAAGTTTCAACAACATTACTCTAAATATCGCTAATTCTCGCCTACGATTGTAATCACGATAATTACGCTACGAGGGTAACGAGCGCTTATAGTATACACTGCCCTCGCGTCTTCGATCCTCCGTTAGGCACGTTCAATCTTTGATCTTTCTTTTTAGCCAAATGCAACCAAGCATGCTGCTGAAACTGCTTCGAAAGTTAACGGTGGACGTGTCCAAGCTGTCGGAATATACGACCGTCGCTCTAAGGGTAAGTGGATATAATCCTTTCAAATGTCCAACAGAATTTGTGTAAATCGTAGGTGAGTTTCGTAATTTTGTAACAGCTGCTGACTCTTCATTACGATCGTTGCGCGAAATACTACGGCTCGACCGGCGGACAAGGCGCGTACGGTGCATCGAGCGACGAAGAGAAACGTCTGACTATGGTCCTCTTCAGCAACATATTCGACTCGCTGTCCAAGATGGACTACGACCCAGAATTGTTTGGAAAGGCTCTACCTTGCCTCACGGCCATCGGCTGCGCGCTACCACCCGACTATTCGTTGTCGAAAAATTACGACGACGAGTGGTATGGAAGTAAATCTGCATCTGCTCAGTCGCCTGATGGACCGTACAATCCTCAGCCAATCAACACTTCCAGGTACTGTATCATTCGATACAGTTGTCTGAAAAATCCTCTGAACGCAAACATCATTTCGCATTAGCAATCTAGACCTCTCGTTGTCCCTCAACAATTTTGTCAAACGGCTAACTTCTTAATATTTGATAGCGTTTCTCTTTTTTTTCTTTCACAATTTTTAATAACTCTCAAATTAAATAAATGTCACATGTCAGAAATCTTGTCAAACGTTTTAATATTTGACAGCGTGGTTCTCAACAACGACCTCAACCAGATAGTCCAGAAATTCTCCGAACATTACCACGACGCATGGGCCAGTCGGAAGTTGGAAAATGGTTGGACTTACGGTGAACAGTGGTCCGAGGTGAACAAGACTCATCCGAGATTGAAACCGTACAACATGTTGAACGATTACGAGAGAGAACGGTACAAAGAGCCAGTCAGAGAGAGCTTGAAAGCTTTGTTGGCTATAGGATGGAGCGTCGAACACGCAGAGGTGGACGTACCATCCACCAATCGCAGTTCCATGCGTAGATCATCAAAAAGTCAAGTAAGTCAAGAAGAAATTCCCTTTACACGTGATCACCGAATACGAATGACTGAAATGATGATTTCAGGGTGATTCAGCGAGTCCATTTAATTACAACCCTCATCCAGTCGACATGACTAACTTGACTCTGAGCAGAGAGATGCAGAACATGGCAGAGCGTCTTGCAGACAACGCACACGACATCTGGGCGAAAAAGAAGAAGGAAGAACTCATCACTTGCGGTTCGTATCGGCGAACAATCGAAATAAATTAACAAGTCGTTAATTTGTTACTCAAACGCGGGAATATTCACTCCCTTTGGGTGTCCTTCGCAGGAGGTGGTATTCATCCTCAACTAGTTCCGTACGATCTCTTGACGGACAAGGAGAAGCGAAAGGATCGCGAACGTTCCCAAGAATTCCTCAAGTATCTGCAGTACCAAGGTTACAAGCTTCACAAGCCGAACAGAGGCGGAGAGTCGGAAGTTGCAACGGCTGGAGCATCCGTGGAATTGCGATTTGCCTACTCGTTGCTCGAGAAACTGATAGCCTACTTGGACAAGGCCACCATCAACATGAAACTGCTGAAACCATCCGACACGTTCAGTCGTAGGAACAGCTTCAAAACGTCCACGAGAGACATCAAATTCTTCAGCAAGGTCGTACTACCGCTGATGGAGAAATACTTTAGCACGCACAAGAATTATTTCATCGCTGTGGCCACGGCTACCAACAACGTCGGAGCTGCTTCCCTGAAGGAGAAGGAGATGGTCGCTGCTCTGTTTTGCAAACTGGCTAGCTTACTCAGATCTAGACTGGCTGCTTTCGGTCCGGACGTCAGGATTACCGTCCGCTGTCTTCAAGTGTTAGTGAAAGGCATAGACGCCAAGAGTTTAGTGAAGAACTGTCCCGAGTTCATTCGAACGTCTATGTTGACGTTCTTCAACAACACTGCGGATGATTTAGGGCACACGATTCTGAATCTCCAAGAGGGCAAATACAGTCACCTGAGAGGAACGCATCTGAAAACTTCCACGTCCTTGTCGTACATCAACAGCGTGGTTTTGCCGGTGCTCACAGCCATGTTCGATCATTTGGCTTCCTGCGAGTACGGCAGCGATTTGTTGCGTAAGTATTCGGAATTTCGACTTCTTTTCGTAACGAGACTAAGGAACTTATCTACTTGTGTGTTTGAACAGTGGACGAAATTCAAGTGGCATCCTACAAAATGCTGGCATCCCTGTACACTCTCGGCGTGGACGCCTCCCTGACGCACGACAGGAAGTACTTGAAGACAGAAATCGAGCGTAACAAGCCAAACTTGGGTTCCTGTCTAGGTGCCTTTTCCAGCTGTTTCCCCGTGGCCTTTCTCGAGCCCCACTTAAACAAGCACAACCCGTACTCGCTCTTGAATCGCATAGCCGATCATTCCTTAGAAGCCCAGGACATCATGACGAAGATGGAGTCGAGCATGCCCACTCTAGAGACGATCCTGACGGAAGTCGATCAGTTCGTCGAATCCGAGAAAACCTACAACGACCTTCCTCACGTTGTTGACGTCATACTTCCTTTGCTTTGCTCCTATCTGCCTTTCTGGTGGGCTCAGGGCCCGGACAACGTAAATCCAACCGAAGGAACGTACGTCAGCATGGTCACCAGCGATCACATGAACCAACTGCTGAAGAACGTGTTGAAACTGATCAAGAAGAACATCGGTAACGAGAACGCCCCTTGGATGACCCGTATCGCTGCCTATACTCAGCAGATTATCATCAACTCGTCGGAGGAATTGCTGAAGGATCCATTCTTGCCGCTCGCCGAACGCGTGAGGAAACGTACGGACAACATGTTCCACAAAGAGGAGTCTCTCCGCGGTTTTATTAAATCATCCACGGACGACACGTCGCAAGTCGAGGCGCAGATTCAGGAAGACTGGCAACTTCTGGTTCGCGATATTTATTCGTTCTATCCACTCTTGATCAAGTACGTCGATCTGCAGAGGAATCACTGGCTGAGGAATAACATTCCGGAAGCGGAGGATCTCTATAATCACGTGGCAGCGATATTTAACATTTGGTCTAAGTCCCAGTACTTCTTGAGAGAGGAGCAAAACTTTATATCGGCTAACGAGATCGACAATATGGTGCTGATCATGCCGACAGCGACCAGGAGGCCTGCTGCCATTTCGGACGGAACGGCGCCGTCTGGAGGGGGCAAGGTCAGTGTCATGAAATCGAAACCAATCGGTAATTTTAATACTTTGACCGCCGTATATTTCTCGCCTTGCCTTTCGGTTCGCTGCCGCAGGTTTTACTGTTCGCCGGTTCGTTCGTAGGATGATTATTACACTATATTTATTGATAAAAATTAGCTTTTCAAATTAGAGATTTTTGCACATCCTTCGCATCCCTCACGTATTGACAATCTAGAGAATTTACAACTACGTATGTCCTCCATAAATCTTAGTTAATTTCGGGTGCAATGAGTTCTTTTCCAAAAAGTAACAATTGCCAATTGTAAAATGTCAAGTACGTGAGTAGTATCTCGCAAGCAACAGAGTAGTCTCCAGAAGCATGTATTAAAACATGAACATCGAATTCGAAAAGTAAAATCGTTTTCGTACGTCTTACGGAAATAGTGGTGCAAAATCAGGTTTCGCGTGACACCGCTACAGTGTGTTAATTTACAAACGATTCTGTAAATTTCATAATTCGTTAAATCGGCAGAAAAAGAAGAAACACCGCGACAAGAAGAGAGACAAAGACAAGGAGGTCCAAGCTTCCTTGATGGTGGCCTGTTTGAAGAGGTTGCTTCCAGTTGGTCTAAACTTATTCGCTGGTCGCGAGCAAGAATTGGTGCAACACTGCAAGGACAGATTCCTGAAGAAAATGCCGGAATACGAGATCTCGGAGTTCGCGAAGACGCAGCTCACTCTGCCGGACAAGATCGACCCAGCAGACGAAATGTCATGGCAGCATTATCTGTACTCCAAGTTAGGCCAAAAGAAGGACTCCATGGAACCAGTGAAAGCGCAACAGCTGGAGGACGTAGTTGCGAGGATCACCGATATGGCCAAAGTTCTTTACGGTTTACATATGGTAAGTGAAGGGTCATTTTCAAGTGATCACTACTTTTTAGAATATTCCGCGATCCACATTTCTCAGATGGACGAAGCTTCCTCTTCGTCCGAACGAATTCGTCCGATTCATCCAGTAATTTTGTGTTCTCGAGTAGATAGATCATCCGCAACAGCAGAGCAAGGGTCAATATCGATCCGTGGTGTCGATACAACGTAAACGAGCTGTGATCGCTTGTTTCCGTCAAACTTCCCTACATTCCCTGCCCAGGTATCCTCTTTTGGTTTTCGCTTCGCGTTACTGGTGTATCCTCACACCTTGCCTTCGTTTCCTTACATCATACGTAATCGAATACAACTGAACGAAGACGATCGATTAATTATCTAATCCCTACACGTTCGTTTTCATTCGAATTTCGAGTGTCTTTTTAGCGTGCTATCGCCGAGTAAACCAGTAACCTGTGTGCTTTTCGTTGTCTAATCGTAGCGAGAATTGACACGTTAACCATCGACGATGACTCCTGTAATTATTTGATTAGTGATCTAACAACTGTAGTTGTGTGTGCATGCTGCTAAAAGGCAACGAAACCTCCACCATCTCGGGATGGCTGGAAGCGTGTGTTGTGCGCCGCGAGAAAAAGAGCAGCGATTGCATGCCTGCGTAGCGAGCCACTTTACAAGTTGCGAAGGTAAAACGAGTGATCAGCCACGTTTTCGAACTTGACGTTCATCATCGTCATATATACTTCGCATGTGTTATTCCAGGCATCGGGCTATAAATATTTTCGCGCGAACGTACTACGAGCTCTGGTTGCAGGATGAGAATGTTGGCCAAGAAGTAATGATTGAAGACCTTACGGTAGGAATACATTTTATAAACTAAAAGTTTGACTGCAAATCTGGTGAAGACCTTTAAAAAGTCTCATTTGAACATTTTCTTTTTTTTTTCTAAGCAATCTTTCGAGGACGCGGAACTGAAGAAAATGGACAAAGCGGAGGAAGAGGGCAAACCAGATCCGCTCACACAATTGGTAACGACATTTTGTCGCGGCGCTATGACAGAACGGTCTGGCGCACTCCAAGAGGATCCTTTGTACATGAGCTACGCGCAAATTATATCGAAATCTTGCGGCGAGGAGGAGGAGGAAGGCGAAGACGAGGGTGGAGGAGGCGAAGAAGAAGGTGGCGCCTCGATCCACGTAAGTATTTTTTAATATTCGTAGACGAATTTAAGAAAAAAAAAAAAAAAAAAGAAAAAGAAAAAGAAAAAACTCTCTACTAACAAAACTTTCTGAACTACCAAACAATTTTCGTGTCTTTTTCTCGCGAACTGACCCTATAGAAGAGGGGCCATAAGCCACTTATGGTAAGAACAAGTAGTGACCTATTCGTTTGCGGAAATTCAACTGCTTTTATACGCTCGTTCATTGAAAACCCGACGTTACCATTTGCGAAATACAAAATCGATTACTCGAAAATTTCATCGTAGGCTCTAGTTGATCCCGAATGAAAAGATCATTCCTGCTCAAAAATGCACGACGTACGAATTTGTAAATACATACGCTTGCATCAACGGTAGACTGAGTTGCCTGATCACTCTGTACAAAATCAATCTCCACACACGTCCATTATGTATCCCTGACAATGATTCACAAACTGATTCGTCAAATCATCGGGAATATTTCCAACTTCACTAACGATATTCTGTAACGCTTTCTTTAACGCTCTCCCTGAAGCGACCGATGCACAAACTCATGGTAAGAAGAAAGGAAACGTAGACAGTTGAATAAAGTTGAAAAAACACTTTCGAACGCGCTAAATTGAACAGCCAAAAAAAAAAAAAAAAAAAGAAAATCGTTCTCAATTGTTCATGATCCAGGAGCAAGAAATGGAGAAGCAGAAACTTCTCTTCCACCAAGCGCGGCTGGCGAACCGCGGTGTAGCAGAGATGGTGCTGCTTCACATCTCGGCGTGCAAAGGTCTTCCCAGCGAGATGGTGATGAAGACCTTGGAACTGGGCATCTCCATCCTACGCGGCGGCAACATAGAGATTCAACGGGGAATGCTGAACCACTTGAAGGAAAAGAAGGACGTGGGCTTTTTCACTTCGATCGCCGGTCTTATGAATTCCTGCAGCGTGTTGGATCTGGACGCGTTCGAGAGAAACACGAAAGCGGAAGGCCTCGGAGTTGGCTCCGAAGGTGCTGCCGGTGAGAAGAATATGCACGACGCCGAGTTCACGTGCGCTCTGTTCCGATTCATTCAACTGACGTGCGAGGGGCACAATCTCGGTGAGTCTCGGTGACACTCTGAATTTCCTTCGCCTTTGGCGAAGCTTCTCGAAAAATGTCTGCTCGAAGTTTATCGATTAACCAACGTTAACCGATATCGACAGACTGGCAGAATTATCTGAGAACGCAGGCTGGTAACACAACGACGGTGAACGTGGTCATCTGCACGGTCGATTATTTGCTGCGCTTGCAAGAATCCATCATGGACTTCTACTGGCATTACTCCAGCAAGGAACTCATCGACCCCGCTGGCAAGGCTAATTTCTTCAAAGCCATCGGCGTCGCCAGTCAAGTATTCAACACTCTCACCGAAGTGATTCAGGGGCCTTGCGCTCAGAATCAACAAGCGCTTGCGCACTCTCGATTATGGGACGCCGTCGGTGGATTCCTCTTCCTTTTCTCCCACATGCAGGACAAGTTGTCCAAACACTCGAGTCAAGTTGACCTTCTGAAGGAATTGTTGAACTTGCAAAAGGACATGATTACCATGATGCTCTCCATGCTGGAAGGTACTTCCTTCTTCGAATTCGATTCAAGAATTTTGTCTTTCCTCTGGAAATTCTAATCGTCGAATTCTCTATCCATCGCGTAGGTAACGTCGTGAACGGAACGATTGGGAAACAGATGGTGGACACACTGGTAGAATCCGCAGGCAACGTCGAGTTGATTCTGAAATACTTCGACATGTTCCTGAAGCTCAAAGATCTCGTATCGTCGCCAAGCTTCTTGGAGGTAGATCTGAACAACGACGGTTGGGTGTATCCGAAGGACTTCAAAGAGAAGATGGAACAACAGAAGAGTTACACCAAGTAAGTATCGTATCTGTACGCTTGTACGTTTGTATTAATAACGAAAAAGAGATCACAGATGAAATTTCTTTCTTTCAGCGAAGAGATCGAATTTTTATTGGCATGTTGCGAGACGAATCACGACGGCAAAATCGATTACGTGGCTTTCATGGACCGTTTCCACGAACCAGCCAAAGAGATTGGCTTCAATCTTGCTGTCTTGTTGACGAATCTGTCGGAACACATGCCGAATGAACCGAGACTGGCGAGGTTCCTCGAAACGGCAGGCTCCGTGTTGAACTACTTCGAACCGTACCTCGGAAGGATCGAGATCCTCGGTGGCAACAAGAAGATCGAGCGTGTGTACTTCGAGATCAAGGAGTCGAACATCGAGCAGTGGGAGAAACCACAGATCAAGGAGTCAAAAAGAACGTACTTTTATAACACCGTGGTGGAAGCCGGTGAGAAGGAGAAGTTGGAGACCTTCATCAACTTCTGCGAGGACGCCATCTTTGAAATGCAGCACGCGAGCGCGCTGATGGCCGTGGAGGAAAGCGGAGGGATCGGAAAGGCGAGAGAATCATCGTACACTTACATGACCGACGACGACGAAGAGAGGAACAAAGACCCCATCAGGAGAGGCATTCAAACGTTCAAGGACAGCATTTACTTCTTCTTCTCCATATTCTCTCCTAGCAACATCAAGAACAAAATCGCAGAAATGCAGCAGATGACGTTCCTGGAGCTCTTTATCGGTTTCTTCAAGATGATATTCTACGCGTTCTACTATTCTGGCTTTGGCGTTGGATGTGTAATTGGATACTTCATGAGATTACTGCTGGCGTTGATGAAAGGACCACACGTGGAAGAACCTGTGATCGAGGTGAAGGAAGGGGAAGAAAAACCGGCAAGACACTTGCCTGCGTTACCGCCAACACCGGACGAATCAAATCTACAGGTTCGAAAAGAAATATCCAAATATCCCAAAATGCACACGATAGGGGGGGAAGGGAAAAGGAAAATTACAGACAAACTCAATTCTTACGTAGGTACAAGCGTTTGGAATGGATATAACGAAAGAGGAAGGCGGACAAATAAAGATCGCGCCCCACGAGTCGGCAACGTCTACTCCTCAATCAAGCATCGAGGAAACGGGTGAAAGCACGCCGGAAGAAGCTGCTGGCGAGGAGGGTGCGAGAGGTGAAGGCGGCGGAGACACGGAGTCACCTGTCTCATTGGCTGACTTATTAGGGTATGACTAAGATTTCTAATTGCAACGTAATGTGTTTTCTATTGGTACACATTATGGTTTAGCAACTTTCAAGATTAGTTGCAATTTTAACTCTTTGCACTCTGAACAATTTTTACTATCGGCTACCAGCTACTCCAGACTATTTACAAAGGCGCGAGCGCCTCTGTGGAATATTAAAAATCTTGCTTTGTCGTTAAAAAAAAACGTGAATACGTTTTTAAAAATATTAGTTTTATTAATACAATATAATTAAAAAAATATGCATCCTTGGCTTATCAGGACAAGTATCGCAGTATTCACTCGTTAAAAAAACAATGTTTCTTTTTGATGTCGCCTCTGCGGCGACAGCGGAGCTATATGTTTATCTTACAACGTCTACGCAGCAGAAACAACGGAGTGCAAAGGGCTAACAATTGGAAAAATGGTTAAAAACATTTACTCGCGACGCGAAACACGAATACAAATATTGAGATATTTGCAAACAGAGGCGAACAGGCTAGAGCTCAGGCAGCAGCTGCGGCTGAGGCAGCAGCCGCTCAGCAAGCAGCCATGGCTGCTGTAGAAGCGGAAGCGAAACAGGAAACGATAACAGAACCGTCGGGGTCATCTATCGATTTCTCTGATTACACCCATCGTGTGGTCTCCTTCTTGGCCAGGAACTTCTACAATCTAAAATACGTGGCTCTCGTTCTCGCTTTCTGTATCAACTTCATGCTGCTGTTCTACAAGGTGAACACGAATCCTCTGAACTCGAAACATTCGCACCAGTTCGTATAAATACGACGAAAATCACCGATTTGCAGGTCACGTCTTTGGGTGGCGACGAAGACGAGGAAGGAAGCGGACAAATAGCCGACATGTTGGCAGAGATATCTGGCGAGGGTGCGTCTGGTTCCGGAAATGGTAGTGGTATAGAAATAGGAAGCGGCAGTGGGGAGAACGAGTCGGAGGAAGAGGAAGACGAACCGATAGAATACGTGGAAGTGTCAGAAGACTTTTACTACATGGCACACGTTATAAGACTCATGGCTATGCTTCATGCGATCGTCTCACTTGCTATGCTGGTTGCCTATTATCACTTGAAAGTACGATCATTTCGACGTACGATTCATCGAAGAATTCTTTATATCTCGATGGTATATTCGCGTTAACTTGCCTATATTGCAGGTACCGCTGGCTATCTTCAAACGGGAAAAGGAAATTGCGCGACGCGTGGAGTTCGATGGTCTGTACATCGCTGAAACGCCGGAAGAAGACGACATCAAGGCGCACTGGGACAAGATGGTGATATCGGCGAAAACATTCCCCGTGAATTATTGGGACAAGTTCGTGAAGAAGAAAGTTCGACAGAAATACAGCGAGACTTACGACTTTGATTATATAAGCAACTTGCTTGGCATGGAAAAGACTTCGTTCAGCCAACAGGAGGAAGAGGGTTCCGGTTTGATACACTTGTGAGTGAAATAAACGCAGATTTTTCTAGTTTCTGCAGCGCAGTCATCGATCACCGTCGTTCTCGTTCTTTTCTTTTCTTTTGTTCTAGTATCGTAAATATCGATTGGAGGTACCAAGTATGGAAAGCGGGAGTTACCATCACGGATAACGTAAGCAAACGATTAATACTGGTAAAATCTAATTCTATAATTAGTTCCAGAATGTGTGAAATCTGTAATATTTGTTCACAGGCATTTTTGTACAGTCTTTGGTACTTTACATTTTCAATCCTTGGCAATTACAACAACTTCTTCTTCGCTGCTCATTTGCTCGATGTCGCGGTTGGTTTCAAGACCCTAAGAACGATCTTACAGTCCGTCACGCATAATGGCAAACAACTGGTGTTAACAGTGATGTTGTTGACTATCGTCGTCTACATATACACGGTCATAGCGTTCAACTTCTTCAGAAAATTCTACATTCAGGAAGAGGACGATGAAGTGGACAAGAAATGTCACGACATGTTAACGGTATGATGTAGAAAATGTCTAAGTACGTAATTATAGCAAATTTTATTCGAATTCTACCTACTTATGATCATGCCAATGCACGTTCGTATAATAAGCTTTGTATAACGAATAAAAATGATGCACGATGAGAAAAAAAGAAAACGAACGGATGAATCGGCGACTTTAACCATGGATCATAAATCATAAATGAGATCGATGAATCTCTTGCGTTGCGAAAAAAGTTATAAACCGTCACTTGCCTTTTGGATGATACAAGATAATAATTAGCGTATTGAATCAACTAACACGAATTTTATTGAATTTTTGTTTCCATATTTTCGTTTCAGTGCTTCATATTCCACTTGTACAAAGGTGTCAGAGCCGGTGGTGGTATCGGTGATGAAATCGGTGAACCTGACGGCGACGACTACGAAGTCTATCGTATCATGTTTGACATCACTTTCTTCTTCTTCGTTATTGTCATCCTGTTGGCTATTATTCAAGGCGAGTTGAAGGAAATATCAAATGTCGTTATCGAATTGTTGACTTTTAACACTGTTTCTTTGCCGTGAACAGGTTTGATCATCGATGCATTCGGTGAGCTTCGAGACCAGCTCGAAAACGTGAAGACAAACATGGAGAGCAACTGTTTCATTTGTGGCTTAGGAAAAGAATATTTCGACACGGTGCCGCATGGTTTCGACACTCATGTTCAACAGGAGCATAATCTTGCCAATTATATGTAAGCTACATTCGCAAGAATTCATATCCTTTCAGGCAACGTAAATCGTCATGGTTGAAAATTTTCCAGGTTCTTCTTGATGCACTTAATCAACAAACCAGACACCGAGTACACCGGTCAAGAAACGTACGTGTGGAACATGTATCAGCAAAGGTGTTGGGACTTTTTCCCAGTCGGTGATTGCTTCCGCAAGCAGAACGAGGCGGTGGAGGAAGAGGCGAAGAAGAAATAAACAAATTTTTCAAATTTATCTCGTTTTACGTATAGTTGAACGACCAATCTATCGATCAATCTACCAAGGAGGATTCCCCTCTCTGAAATCATCTTCGATGATATTTGTAGTCTGTAATTTCTGTACGCGAAGAAAAGGTAGCGCGCAAAGACGCCGCGAACAACGTACGACTTCAATTTTTCGAACGCTATACTCTCGCTCGTTTATCGACACGTACAACTAGAACGCTGAACGTGTGTGTACCATTCGACATCTCGTCGTTATTTCCAAGTTTTACGCGGGACTTGTTCGCAACACACGGATTACCGGTGCCGATCGATTAAAAGTCGCGCGAGTTACACGCAACTCGTGCAAAATCTCCGAGGGGCTTGCATTTTCGATCGCGCGCGAACGAACGAGCGAGGCAAGTTGAAGGAGACTGGCGAAATATTTTTCCAACTTATTTTTCCAACTTTGTAAGAATATGGCTGGATATCATGTAACACAACACAGTTTCCTCTCCTTATAGATAGATAATTTACAAAGTGTTGTTGATCATCGACGAGAGAACCGACTGCACAAATCTACATTCGTCATGACGATTTATCGTTATATCGATTGCCTTCTTTTCATACGCCATGAGTGACCACATCTTGTGCATAATGATTTCACTCATTGACGCAATGTTTGAGATATTACAAGAATATTACGTAAGTTGAAGGTGTTTCAAAGTTTATATATCAAATTGTAAAATGTTTCTTCCACGATTCGTGTGGGAACTTTTTAATAATTATTGACGACTGAAATCACGATGTAATCAAACATGTCAATATGTTGTAAATAAGAATCTACGACAAGATTACCTGAGAATAAAGAAAGACATACTTCTTTACCACGATGCTCTTCGCTCTATTTCCAATCCCCTCCCCCTTCCCCCCCCCCCCGCAATCTAATATTCGATTGATCCTTAAACAGTGCACTTGAGCAAGTAACAATCGACTGATTCTTTCCAAGTATATCGTCATCGTTCAACGATAACATGCCTGCTGGTAAATAACGATAACGCGATTAAAATTCAGAAAGAAAATTTCATCTGTCATTCTTCCAATAGAATGCATTTACAATAGATCGAAAGCTTGACCTTCCACTCCTCTCCACTCTGTACCCTTCTCTCTATACTCCTCAAAAGTTTCAACATTTCAGTTCCATCGATCTTTCGAAACTTGTTCTTTCTGAAAACTCAAATCTGACGCTAACTGATGAAAATGCGAAAGAAGTCATCGCTGATAAAACGATCGATGGATCTACGACTGGCGAAGCTGTGGTGCCCCGAGGGGGGAGGTGGGGGAGGGGGGAGAAACTGGACTGCACCGCGATCGATCGATGCAGCGTGGCTGAATAACGAAAAAGGAGAATCCCACGGAACCAGCGTGTTCCCCGGTTGTGTACGTTTCTGGTCGTGTCGGCAAAACGAAAAATACCGGTTGCCTTCTTGTGCAGAGCCGATAGAGGGAAAGAGGTCGCGCAAGCGCCCCACCTCTAGCGCCGGCGGCTGAGAGCCTCGGGGCGAAAATGCACCCTGGCATGGGAGTGTCAGCGGGCGATCGTCGCTGCGGCGAAAATACGGTGATGCAGCCCAGGAACGGGATCTGCGACAAGATCGAAAATTACATATCCGATCTGGGACAATGGTACGTAAGCGAAGGCTGATTTGATCGGCAAGTGAGAACCGTCTGACGAGAAGCCGAGCGTCGAATCATCCTCGGACCGGCTTTTCGTTTCTCTCGAGCCGGCCAAGGGAAGGGGAACATCGAGGATAAAAGTGGCGGGTGTTTACGAGGCGTAATTTCCTAGCGTTCAGCTCGTGGGTGGAAAAACAACGGTTCTCGGTTCATTGATCTCGCATTGTCTCGTGCTTCGGACCTGTTACTTCGGCGGAATATAATAGTTCCGTTGTTCGCTTCAATTAAAGGTGGTTTTAGTGTGTTGCGCGGGGAAAAATATAATTATTTTTTCGTCAAAAAAAAAAAAAAAAAATAGTTTGCAAATAGCGGTCAATAGTTCAATTAATCTTAATTCAGAGATTTTCTCGTTGTCCATTTTTTTACGTTTTAAATGTCGTTTCATCACGCACGAAACGTTTGATATTTTCAATTGCATTTTCCATTGTTAACAGGTCAGTATGGAGAGCGATAATACTGGGACAAGTGCTGTCCCTGGTGTTATGCCTCATGACGCACGCGAATCATCACATCAACACCGCGTATCAACTCGCGCTCCCGTCCGGTAAGTCATTGATGAACAATCGCTTGCATAAATAATACGACACGCGGGAATTGCGGGTCGAACAATGTTTGTCATGGAGAATCTCTTCCACGGAATAGCACAAAACCTTCCGCATTACGTTATGATGTGTCTTGTATACACAACCTGGATGTCCTGCAGAGGAGTAGGGAACGGCCTAATTTCCGTCATAAAAGCCCGTGGATGGAGGTACTTGCTGTTGGCCCTCATTGACGTCGAAGCGTGTACACTTGTAACATCCTCGCATCAATTCACCAGCCTGGCTGGAATACAGGTACGCGCTAATGATGTCACGTGGCATTTTAACGTTACACTTTGCGAAACAACAGCGGCGACGAAATTCTTTGCTTTCGTACGGTACACGGCAAACGAGACGTTAATTATCATCGTTCTAGTAGAACCGAAATGAAAGAAAACCAGCAGCAAATGGCTTTTCATTTGAACCGTAAATGTTGTTTCGACGAATAAAATTTTATTTTTCAAACAACACTATATAAAATTTTTCTTTTGTAACGCGCTTCTTTAAATTAATTCTCCCCGTGTCTTTTTTCCTTTTCTTTCTTTTTTTTTCCTTTTCATAGAAATTCTACGAAACTCGCGTTTATTCAGAATTCAAAGAAAACGGAACGACAACTTCGTTGAATGTGAAAACGGTTTATTCTTCGATGCTGGTACGAAGTTCCGCTTCGTTGGAATAAGGGGCAAGCGGTGCGCCGCACAATCTGTATATACGATTGAGGATGCAACTTTCGTAGCCGTCAATTAAACGGCCGCGAGTATTTGTGGTCGCGATGAATGACACGGAGCATTGTATCGTATACACACGTATACCACCAACGAAAGGAGAATGCCGGGTCGAAGACCCGGCATACTCACCCCCTTGTCGCCTATTCTTGATCGAACTCCGTTCTGTATTGAAATGTTAACGATCTAGAGCAACGAGGATATTTAATCGGAAGTAATTCTGTTTCAGCTGCTCGATTGCGTGGCTATACCAGTTGCATTGGCGTTGTCGTGTTTGGTTCTCGGCGTGAGATACAGAATGGTGCACATAGTCGGCGTTTCCGTTTCCCTGATGGGGGTGGGGTGCTTGGTTTGGGCAGGAATTGATGACAATAAAGATCCTGCGACTACAGGTGATTGTTCCGACGAACGCATTCCGATGATCAAATGCCGAATTTTTTTTTAATCGACGTCGAAGACCGGTTACTAAATATATCAATTTTAATGTTTCTGTACAAAGGGAAGAATCACCTCGTTGGTGACATGCTGTGCCTCGGTGGCGCGGTATTGTTTTCCATAACAACGGTACTACAAGAGTTAACAGTAAAGACAGTCGATATTATCGAGTACCTCGGCATGATCGGTTTCTTCGGTACTATATTATGCTGCATGCAAACGTAAGTCCTTCGTCAAAATGGAAAAAGAAAGATTCGGTTGATTGTTACGATTTGTATCATTTGTTATTCCAGGGCCGTGTTAGAGAGCTTAAAGTTGGAATCATTTCAATGGTACAACGCACCAGTAATCACGTTCTTGGTGTTTTACTGCATCACGCAATTCGTATTTTTCTCGCTGGTGCCTGTTATATTGTTCGAATCCGGTGCAACTGCATTGCAATTAGCACTGCTGACTGCAGATTCTTTCAACGTTTTATTTGGCATGCTGCTCCATCAATACAGGGTATCTCCTTTTAAAATGATCGTTATAAATTAAGATGTAAACAGAAACATAACGTTCTAATTTCTCACGTGTCCGAATTACGTGTTACACGAATAGAATGTCGTCTATTGCGACATAACAGACAATACACGGATACATATGCTAATAAAGTTCCTACCACCTGTTCCAGTTTCACGCATTGTATTTCGTCTCCTACACGCTCACAATGACAGGCATATACATCTACGCGATAAAGAGAACGCCAACGTCGACGAACTCACGAAGACAGCACGCTGAACCCTCTGCTCCAGATTACAGGTAATATTACACGGAAGAAAAGCGTCCTACGAAAAGCGAAACTTTTCAATTTTTAAAGCGAGTAGATCTATCTACGTTCGATTGAAAAAGTGGAATGCAAAACCGAACGTCAAAAACTGCTGCGAGGAAAAGTTTTTCTTCGAATAACCTCGTTGACGAGCTATTCGTTTCATTTATCCTTCAATTGAACGTATCTCTTTCAAATACTTTTCTTTCCGCTGAAAAAATGTTTCCACTAGCTCATAATTTTCTTTTACGCGACAGTAACTTCTCCATCCTATTTTTTTTCTTTTCCTTTTTTATTTTCACAACCATCCTAATAATAAGAAATTAACGATTGACCGTGGATTAAAGTGATGTCATTTTAAGACATATGTCTCATCCTGACGTCGGAGAGGTGGAAATGGCAACAAGTTCAGGGATGTCTGGCGTGAGTGGTACCCTCGACATGAGGACGTCGACCCTTGGCAGCGAAAAAGAAACAGTAGACGCGACAAGTTTACCGCCAAGCGTTAGCTCTGACACGGCCTTCACCTCCTTTTATGGAAGTTACTACGACTGAGAGAGGTCGCGAGAAGATCCAGAGGAATCGTAGAGCCAGCCGGGAAACTCTTAAATTTGTCGCGTGCGCGCTCTTGTTGAAGTTTTACACCAAGTTCGAAATTAATGATCGCAAACGAACGTTCTTTCGGTTTCTATGATGTTATACAACGTAAGGATATAAATAGATCTCTTCGTCGATTGATAAGTTTATAATAACGCGTTGCACAGTGTTCTGATTAGCGCAGTGATTTTTCTAAGAATCTAACCGTCTAAAATATCGATCAGTCGCGTATAAATGCGATCTTCATTGTTGATTTGACTGTTTATCAAAATGTAAGTACTATACATTCTTGTTGCTCAACATATTTTGTAAATGATAACGTTACGGTGTAATACAATCGATTGTTATTAGGTCTAAAGGACGTTACCTAATTTCCCCGTTGTGAGATAATAAGTGAGAGTCGATAACGATTATTTTTATGATTCTCGTTCATCTTCGTTTGTGAACTGCATTTTACATTCTATCGTCCATCCATGTGTCGGAGCGTTATTTCATATGTTGTGTATATTTTTTTTTTGAAGTAAATCAATAAATAAATGATAAATCAAATGCAAAATTCTTTTCTTCTTTTTTCTCCCAGCTTTTCCTCCCTCGTTTCCCCCGATTTTAATATCTCGCGTATTTCAGAAAAACCGCGTGTGGCGACGTGTTTACCGTCACGACATCTGTTGACTAAGTCTTGAAAAAATTAGTGACGATGCCGCAATGGCGGGTTCCATAGAGATCCCACTTCGTGATACGGACGAGGTGAATATTTTTGTTTATACTATTCAATATTACTATTTAGAAAGTGTCGGAAGTAAGCTAAACGATTCCTGCCCTCACCCCTTACGCGTAATTCGAGATTCTCTAAAGGCTCGTGATATGAAGACGTTTTCATGAACCTAACCTCTACAAGAAATGTTTATGGAATACATCATACACACTAGTCTATAGATGCACAAACAACGTTCCTTGGTTATTTTGAAATTTATCCCACAGTATAAAATATCAATTGCCATTGTTTCTCATTCATTTTGACAAAGTAACTCTCAACTTTTACTGACCTTATTTTATCCATGTTATTTTCATTTTGTATCATGTATAGTAAAATTGTCTAACATTAGCCATCTGTTAAGTGAAATTTTTCAATAAATTGAATTTTTTATCTACATTTTGTCTACTTAAATGCCTGACCATATTATTGATTAATCTTTTTAATTCTTTAAACTATATGCTGTTAGGTAATTGAGCTGTACCTTGATCAATTACCAGAAGGAGATGAGGTTCTTGGAATTTTACGCCAAGAACATGCGCAGCTTAATATTTGGGTCAATTTGGCCGTATGTATCTCAAAATACAATAGTTGTAGTGGAAGAGTAGCAAAAAAGTGACATAATGTTTTTTTATTGTAGCTTGAATACTACAAACAACACAAAATCGAAGATTTCATTAAAATACTTGAATCTTCTCGAATTGATGCTAATATTGACTACCGTGACTATGAAAAAGATCAAATGCGTGCTTTGGACATGTTGGCTGCATATTATGTGCAGGAAGCCAACAGAGAGAAGAATAAGGACAAAAAGAGAGATCTGTTTACAAAAGCTACCCTATTGTATACAACTGCAGACAAAATTATTATGTATGACCAGGTAATATTTATATTTCATTTGCTACTTGGAGATATTTACATGTTATTTGAATAATACTTTTTTATGCTACAGAATCATTTACTTGGACGAGCTTATTTCTGCCTCTTGGAAGGTGATAAGATGGATCAAGCAGATGCCCAATTTAATTTTGTACTAAATCAGTCTCCAAATAATATTCCTTCCTTATTGGGTAAAGCATGTATAGCATTTAACAAAAAAGATTATAGAGGTGCTCTTGCCTTTTATAAAAAGGCTTTGAGAACAAATCCAAATTGTCCAGCTGCTGTGAGACTGGGAATGGGACATTGTTTTATGAAATTAAACAATCAGGAGAAAGCACGTTTAGCATTTGAAAGAGCTTTGCAGTTAGATGGTCAATGTGTTGGAGCACTAGTTGGACTTTCGGTTTTGAAACTAAATCAACAACAGCCTGATAGTATCAGAACTGGTGTCCAAATGTTATCTAAAGCTTATACGATTGATTCGACAAATCCTATGGTATTGAATCATTTGGCAAATCATTTCTTCTTCAAAAAAGACTATAACAAAGTACAACACTTGGCGCTACATGCATTTCACAATACTGAGAATGAAGCTATGCGTGCCGAAAGTTGCTATCAATTAGCCAGAGCATTTCATGTCCAAGTAAGTCTTTTTTCGGTATAGGATACACTCTATATGTACTCTATATGCACTCTATACGACATATAAGTAAAATGTTTCAGGGTGACTATGATCAAGCATTTCAATATTATTATCAGGCAACACAATTTGCTCCACCAGTTTTCGTATTACCTCACTTTGGCTTAGGGCAAATGTATGTTTATCGCGGTGATGCAGAAAATGTAAGCATAATGTGCTATATTATAATCGATTATTATGATAAAAATGATAAAATCTTCACGCACGGTTTTTTATATTACCGCACGGTAGGCAGCACAGTGCTTCGAAAAAGTGTTGAAAGCTCAACCAGGCAATTACGAAACAATGAAAATTCTTGGATCATTGTACGCAAACTCGAGTTCTCAATCGAAACGTGATATTGCTAAAAACCATCTTCGGAAAGTGACGGAACAATTTCCCGATGATGTTGAAGCATGGATTGAACTAGCCCAAATATTGGAACAAAGTGACCTTAACGCAGCCTTAAATGCATATGGTACTGCAACTAGGATTTTAAAAGAAAAAGTCCAAGCGGATATACCTCCCGAAATTCTAAATAATGTTGGAGCTTTACATTATAGGTACGTTCCGAATTTTCTTTTTTCAAATTTATTAATTACTTTGCTATTAAGACTAAACGCTTATTGCCTGATCATAGACTTGGAAATTTGGAAGAAGCTAGAAAGAATTTTGAGGAATCTCTGGCGCGTTCTGAAGCAGATGCCTTACACGATTCTGTATACTATAATTCAATTGCGGTTACGACGACGTACAATTTAGCTCGTTTGAACGAAGCTTTATGCATATTTGATAAAGCAGCAAAATTGTACAGAGCCATTTTAGACAAGCATCCAAAATATGTAGATTGTTATTTACGACTTGGCTGTATAGCTCGAGATAAAGGACAAATTCTTGAAGCATCTGATAGATTTAAAGATGGTTTAAGTATAAATAAGGAGCACCCAGATGCATGGTCCCTTTTGGGTAATTTACATTTGGCAACAATGCAATGGGGTCCTGGCCAAAAGAAATTTGAAAGAATTTTAGATAATCCCGCAACAAGTACCGATGCCTATTCTCTGATTGCTTTGGGCAACATTTGGTTACAAACTTTGCATCAAGGTGGAAAGGATAAAGATCGGGAGAAACGACATCAAGATAGAGCATTGGCTATGTATAAACAGGTATGGCAATAAAAGATAAAAAATATTTGCACTCATATGTACATATTGAAATTCTCTTAGGTTTTACGAAACGATCCTAAAAATATTTGGGCAGCGAATGGAATAGGAGCTGTATTGGCGCATAAAGGTTGTGTAAATGAAGCCAGAGATATTTTTGCTCAAGTTCGAGAAGCAACGGCAGAATTTTGTGATGTGTGGCTAAATATTGCACACATTTATGTGGAACAGAAACAATTCGTTAGCGCTATCCAGATGGTAATTTTTCGTTTTGTGTTTGACATTAAGGTAAGATAGTGTCTTTGCAAATGCTTCATAAATGTATTTTCACAGTATGAAAACTGCCTTCGGAAGTTTTATAAATATCATCACGTAGAAGTCCTGCAGTATCTTGGAAGAGCTTACTTTAAAGCTGGTAAATTAAAGGAAGCAAAATTGACGTTATTAAAAGTGAGTCAAAAACATTATCCCGATGTCGTTGGAACTTATTAAAAAAGAAAACATAATCAATTTTATTTATAATTTTATAATTTAGGCAAGAAGAGTAGCTCCACAGGATACTGTTTTACTGTATAATTTCGCACTTATCCTTCAACGTTTAGCCACACAAATTTTAAAAGACGAAAAATCCACCTTGACGACAGTGCTCCAGGCAGTTCATGAATTAGGACTTTCGCATAAATACTTCCAGTATCTATCGACGCATAAAAAAAGAATGGGACAACTTGCGCAAGCAGAAGCAAAACGATGTCAAGATCTGTTATCACAAGCACAATATCATGTTGCTAGAGCTAGACGTTTGGACGAGGAAGAGAAAATGCTTAGGAGGAAACAAGAGGAAGAGAGGTAATCGTGTGAACGTAATTAACATATGGAATTCATCGAACACGGTAATATTGATTCTGTGTTAATCGTAGGCAAGCGTTTAAAATGCGACAAACGGAAGAACAAAGGAAACTTGAAGAAATGCGACGTCAAAAGGAAGAGGAAATGTTACAAAAACGGCAAGAATACGTTGAAAAGACAAAGAATGCTTTGGTATTCGGCGAAATGCCTTCAGAGAAGCCAGGAAGGAAAGGCAAGAGAGTACGCACTGATCAATACGTTAGTGACAGTGGTGGTTCTGGAAGAGAAGAAGGCCGGGACGAAGCTCCTAGAGAGAAGAAACGGAAAAGGAAAGCAAGTGGTGAACGTAAAGAAAGAAAGGGCAAGGGTAAAGGAAGGCGTAAGAAGGAAATGGCGAGTGGAGAAAGTGGTAAGATAGTGTTTCATAATCTTTGATCGTACATATAATTAAACTGTTTCAAAAATCATAAATTTTCTTTCGCCTGATATTCAGGTTCAGAAAGTGATCGACCCAAGCCGAAACGTGGAAGAAAAGGCGGCGCGAAGAAGGACAAAACATTTCGGAAAAGTACAGCTGAAACTACAAAAGGCAAGATGCCCTTATCAAAAGAGACTATATCGACGAGTGAATCTGACAGCGATTCTGGAGGTCTTAAAATTGCCAGCGGGTAAGAATTATTGATTTTATCAGGACGTAGTGTACCGACGTACGTGATAAATAAATTAATAGTCGTGTTAATTTATTTTCAGAGGTGAGAGCGGTAACGAAGGCCGTGCTCGCGGAAGTAGGCGAATTATGTCCGACTCGGAAGGTTCGCGTGCATCACGTTCCAGGTCTCGTTCCAGGTCGAAGTCCAGAAGTCGCTCTAGAAGTACATCACGATCGCGTTCACGATCACAGTCCCGATCTCAATCTCGGTCCGCGTCTCGTTCACGATCGAGGTCTCGTTCAGGTTCAAAATCGAGGAGTCAGTCGCGATCGAAAAGTCCATCAAGATCAAGATCAAGATCTGGTTCGGCAAAGAGCGGCTCGCGTTCGAGGTCAAGATCAGGGTCAAGAAAGAGTCAATCGCGATCGAGATCGCGCAGCGGCTCGAGGAAAAGTGGATCACAACCAAGATCAAGATCTGGTTCTGCAGCTAGTGCACGATCAAGATCAGGATCCGCGGCTAGCGCACGATCAAGATCCGCATCGGCAACTAGCGCACGATCAAGATCCGCATCCGCAGCTAGTGCACGATCAAGATCGGGTTCTGCGGCTAGTGCACGGTCGAAATCGAGATCGCCTAGTGGCTCCAGGAAAGCAGTTTCGCGATCAAGATCAAGATCCGGATCAAGAAGTGGTTCGCAATCAGAGGGGGGACGTAAATCGAGAAGCAAAAGCCGATCGAAATCTAAATCAGCGTCAAGGTCCAGATCGCGTTCTGGCTCGAGGTCGAAGAGTGGATCTCGAAGTCGCAGCCCTAGCGGATCGGCAAGGTAAACGATAGATGTTAAAATCTACTCACCCGCTCGCACCACACATCATTTAACCATACGTTGCGATCATTTTGTTCTAGATCTGCTACACCGGAGTCTAGGAAGTCTGTATCTGGCAGTGATGTTGGTTCCCGCCATTCGAGCACAGACCGAGGAGGTGGAAGCGAAAGCGAATAGGTTCGACACTAAATTAGAAATCACGAACGCGCGGAAAATCTACATTAACCGTGGATTACATACTTTTTGTAAGAGTCAGATTTGTACATGAAATATATGTAATTTCCGCGATATATTTGTTAACGCACGTTTGAAAGAACCGTACCGAATTGGAAACATGACCGCTACGTTAAGACGAAACGTAGTAACTGGCAACCGTTCGAAATTACTTCGATTATCGAATCACAATTTCGAGATGACGTAAGCGATCTTCAAAGGGAGTAACTTCAGACATAGTTGCACGTCAGTTGAACTGTCTTATGTTTTATGTTCACGGCTTATCTCAATACTCTTTAGTTTCAGTTTTTAACGACTAAACGTCAGAAATGTGTTTTTATGTTTTTCAAATTGTATTTAAAAAAGAAGTATTACTTCACGGAAATAACTGTAACTTTGCGTAAATTATCGCCATTTCACGTTTAAACTAGTTCAATGTGTAAACAAACGTTTTGCCTCCCGATTAGTTGATTGTTGATACTTTTGTATAATAAACAAATAGTTTTAATTAATATTATACATTGAAATTATTCAATGCAAGAAAAAAAAAGGAATGTAACAAATCATTTTTCTTTTAATTACATTATGATGAAAAAAAAAAGATATAAAATTGTGTTAACAACGAACGAATTGTTTTATATCAAGAACTATAAATAAAAAATTATTGAAACCAATATTTCCATTGTGTTCATTTTGACCACAATAATTAAATAATTAAAATGTGCAGGATGTGATTGAAATATTTTCGTGTACCAATAAAAACAATATAATTTCTAATAAAGCATTTACATTGCTTTCCACAAACAATGCATATATATGTATGTATAAATAAAGATTCGGTATATCATTATTGTGAAATAGAAATAATGTTACTTGTCAATATTTACAAAGATAAAAGCTATGTAATATTTTTATTCTTGAATGTCTAAAAAAAAAATCTTCACAAAGTTACACAGCTTTCACTATCCATATGACTTTACACTCTTGACGTACTTTTCATAAAGATTGATCGTCTCTTTACTTTACACAATGCAACTTTCCATCATTTTTTCCGTCGATACTTTCCATCTATTTTCGTCAAAGATAAAGGTATATTAAGATATTGTTCTTAAGATTTTTTTTTCGAGCTACATACATTAAGGGTCTGTTATTACATCACGATGCACTCGAATGTTTATAATCTCTCACGAGAGTTATCGATTTGCAATTTATAGCTACGAAGCAAACAAAAAATTACTATATGTATGAAAACATCTAAATGAGAGAACAAGAATAACCTTATAGACAGAACCGCACTGGTTTAAAACGAGAAATCGTTTAGAGAATTAATGCCATTTGTATGTCTATCGAAAAATAGACAAACAAGTTTATCTGATTAAGCTAATTCTATAATATTCTTGTAACTAGTCATCAACTGTAACGTCTGAAAAATTGGTACACGAAATATCATCTTAAATATCGCTAGAACTTATCGCTCTACTTACTTTGTGCGTAAGTAAATCCATAAATCATAATCACGTTGTATATACAAATAGATGGAGAAAGTCCTGAGCCAGTTGAGTAAACAAAGTAAAATAGTGAGGAACGAAGAAAAATTGATGGAGGGATAAAGATATCGGTTTCATCCGGGTTACGAATGGATTCTGAAGAACGCTCGAAACGTTTACTTTTTCGATTCGACTCTCTCTAAGAGTGTGGATTTTCTGCAGTCTTCTGCCTATTTGACTATCAGATCCTTATCTCGCTGAACGTTTTCGCACAAATGTATCGAAAACTTCGCGTTATAATTTCTCGTTCTTCGTGAAATCGTTTCGAATGCATCGAAATGAACAGAACTTTTAATTAACCTTCGTGGATTTTCACGCATAGCGGGTTATTTGAGAATTATTCACCTCCTTGGCGAGTTTCAAACTTTCGGAATTATTTACAATCTCTCGAGTACCTTGAAGCTGGCTAATAGAACAGTTCCGCGACTGCGAGTTTTGATTGGCCTTCTATTTGCATATTCGCCATTCTACTTGCTAATGGCTTTGTTTTTTTTTTTTTTTATTTTATTTGAAACTCTTACAAACTCTTACCGTGTTTTCTACACTACTCCCCAGGTTTAGAATGAATTTAGTCCTTCGATCCTGAAAACAAGTAAACCAGTCGATCTTCTTTATTTTTATCTACACAAGAAGGAGCAATACCATAACGTATAATACAACGGCGCTTTTTCCTTTTTATCCATCAGGTGCACACGTCGATCTCACAACAAATTGCCTTCAATCCGGATTACATAAATCTTTTTCCGTCAATCAAATCCCGACAGTTTATCAGACAGTTGCGCGGGGATTATTGATAATTCTTGCCGATGCTGCAGCTTTTTTAATCCCTTTTCCTCCTCCGCAAATATAATTGAACTTTTTTCAACGCGAAATTAATTTTAGACCGACACCGGGAAAATAACTGGAACATTTTGTCGGCTAGTTTCGTACATTGTTCACTGCATATATATATATATATATATATATATCCATGTAATAACAATGAATTCACGAAATTCGAGGAACCTTCCTCGAGTTTCAAGCCGGCGGCGTTCGACCTCGTTTTAAAAAGATGCAGAATGCAACATTTCTTCCGCTTGAGAAAAATTGAACGCTATGGCGACGCCAGTGACCCACATATAAATCGAAAAATCTTGAAATATGCGCGTCTTCCTCGATGATCCACCGTATCGGTATTACCTCTAGTGTCAGAATAAATCAGCACTCCGTAACTTTTTCCACCTGTTTTCTCTCTCTCTCTCTCTCTCTCTCTCTTTACTCTTTCTTTTTTTTCGCTATGAAATATCGAATAAATACACGGCAAAATACACTTGCGAAATAAATACAAAGTCTGTCGGAAATTTACAAACGATCACGCGCGGTACGCAAGAGTCGAGTGTAGAGCGCGTTCCAGCGTCGTGCGTTTAATTAGTTCCATGAAGCAAATCCGCGAAGTTAAGTGCAGGTGCGCCGAAAGCGTTTGTGCGCCATTGTTCCAAAAGTTGAATAACGACAGAGGCCAGGTGTTTTACTATCGGCTTTTGGCCTTGAAACAGGGAATTAATGCGACTAATATTAAATCGCTCTTTGTTACAGGCCACAAAGGTTCCGCGAGCGCGACTGATGCTGCACGTTGTGTAGAAATAGAATATGAAAATCCGACGGTAAGGAAAGTGGATAATTCTTCGGGATCATGTCGCGACGACGTACAAAGGAAAGACCAAGAGTGATCGTAGAACAAACTGATATCCAGCACGAAGTTCTTCTCGCGAAAGGGAGAAATTTCGGCTGAGGGGAATTTTCTTTCGTGAAGGGTTTCCTTTGGAAATGTTGAAGATTCAAGGTAGCTGGTAATCTCCTTCTCGCTCTCGAGTGCGACGAAGGACGAAGTTTCGCGCAATATGAATTTAATTGCGCAAGAATCAAACTCACGTTGAATTGAAAACGAAATCGCGAGAGCAATAAGGCTTAAATTGAAATCTCCGGGGAGCATTAACGGCAACAACAATCGAGATTCTGTTTGTCCCGAAGACCGTGGACAACACGTTTTATTACGATGTTTCCCAACTTTCAGAGATACTACAAGATCCATCTCCCGTTCCTGCTTGCGACAATTTCTGATTGCGAAATTAATTATAACGTTGTCTCTCCGACGGTGCTAACCTTGAATTAATCCTTCATGTTCGACGTTGTTCCTCAATGAACTTCTAATTATTAATACTCTTTGCTCGCTTCAAACCTTGAACTACCAGCTCCTCTGATGTTGCTCAACGAACCGCGACACGCGGAACATTTAATTAAGCCGAGTGAACATTTTATTTGCTATCCTTGACTTCGAATTTGCCAAATGAATTTCTCCGTCAAACTGTTTATATCGATGGTATATTTTCATCTGCGAATTCACAGAAAATGAAGCTTTCGTAATCTGTCGAGCTGTAGTATAATTTTTCTTTTTTTTTTTTTTTTTGTTTTTGTTTTTTGAAAAGGATCAAATTAACGCGAAATGAAAGGTATCAAGGAATTTGGATCGCAATAATTCTCTCGAACATGATTGGATTATACTCGTTATTCGCGTCCTCGCGCCACTTCTTTCGGCCACGTAACGATTACATATTTCATCGGCAAAACATTCAATGCAGTCCATAAGAGGGGATGGATGAAGTTGCCAGTTACGTGTCAACCGCAAGAATTCACTGGTGTACTCGCTGTTACGCGTGCAAGGTTGCAATTACAAGTTCGTACACAAACCAATCGACGCTGTATGTCTCCTTCGCATAATCTGTACTGTTGGACTCGTGTACAATGGAAATCGAGATAGCAAGCGAGACAGCAAGCTTTATGGAGCTAATATCATTTACTCGAAAAGTGATCCCGATTACGAGTAACTGTTCGTTTAACTCGAAATTCTCGTACTCGTTCTCCTGACAAGCTTTCGCTTCGAACTGGAGAGAACTGGGTTTCTAAGGAATCTGTCTCTGCGAAAGGACTATAATTTTCGAGGAAATGAAATGAAAATCGTTGTAGGAGATGAAGACACGGATCTAGGCGTCGCTCGCAGTAGCACGGTCCATTATTGATCAGACAGTGCCAAAGAGAAGTTGCACGAGAGCGCTCAATCCAATTTGAATGTTTTACGCGGATTGTTTTCAACTAATCCGAGCTGAATTGAAAACGAGCTCGGTTTTAGTTATATATACAGTTCGACCAGTCATCCTTCAGTTGTTCTACCCGCTTCTGCTCAAGCGAGTAGAACAACTGAAGCACGCCAGCTTTGACATTACACGTCCAACGCTGTTTGCTTCTTATCTAAAGTTTTCATTCGCGACAGTTCTTTGTCTGAGAAGTATTTTTCACTTTTAGAAAAATTCATCGCAACTCTCGCCAATCGAAGCGACTTACGTTCCTTACGAAGAATATTCTGTTCGAATCTGATATATCAGATATATCTAAAGAACAACAGAGTCTGCGATACATTTCACTCCAGATAAAAATTGCGAGTAACATGACATACAGATTGCTACTTTCACTCAGCCATTGATAGCGATATTGGTGTTCAACATTGCCACTAGCCTGGGTAACAACCAGCCAGCTGTGTATTAGAACATAGAACTGCTGTCGCTGTAGGATCACTCGCACAGTGGTAAAGGCCATTACTCGTCAGACAAAGCGAGACGTTCTATTACACATCCTACACGGGATACTCAATTGTCGGTGAAATATTATTGGGTCGCTAGATCAATCGTAGCTATCGATGTTTCCGTATTGATACACGCGATATACCTTGCAGTTCCAGTTGAATACACGATGCAACGTGCAACGATGAATACTAATCTTAATTACTATTGAATTGCGCATGGGGTCAAACGTCGACAGATATGGTGGAAGGTTTGATGTTCGGCGAATTCTCCGCTAATTGTTACATATTATTTTACTCTTGCGCATATGCATTTAACAACTCGTGTTTCGATCGGTCCAGACATTTAAAAAAAAATATATATATATGTATATATATATATTATATTACATATAAAAATATATATATATGTATATATATATATTATATTACATATAAAAATATATATATACATATATATTTTGTTTAATGTCTGGACCGATCGAAATACGAGTATATATATATATATATATATAACCGTCTGACATTCGAGAAAACGATTTATTTCACGTTCCACAGAGTTTCAAGCTCTTTCCGTTCAAATACCACTGATCTCGAATTTTAGCCCGTCTGAAATTGCCCGAGAAATTAATTACCATCCCAAATCCTCCGACCCGTAAAATGTAAAAAATCATGATAGAAATTCACCATCCGCAAGAACAAAAGGTCACGGATCGAAAGTTCCAAACTAACGATCGGTGGAATCGTGGCACCGCAGTTCGATCCGAAGCTTCCAAAGGTGACCCTTCTACTGTACGCGAAATGTCGAAACGTAAAGTACGGGCTGTAGCGAAAGAACTGTCTGCCTCTGGTTCAATCCTCTTGCCTCGCAATTGCAAACATATCGTCCTGAAGCAAATCGATCTCACCGTTCACCACATACAGCAAGGTGAAAAAGTTATCAGTCTAATCTACAATTTCCTAGTTAGGATGATCAAGAAAGTAACTGCAAACACAGAGCCTCGATGGAATGAATCGAGCGTTCGTCGGACTTCGACGAGTCCAATGTTTTCTCACAAAATACTTCGGCTGATTCCATACCGGATAATGGAAAAGAATTCTCCTGAATTCGTCGATCTGTCGGATCGTTTATAAACGATCGCAGGAAAATAGAAAGAGCATCGACGATTAAACAGGCTTGATTAAAATTTCAAGTAATAGCGTGCCTTCCAGCGGGAGAGGAAGGATTATCCTATCCTTCGTCCAACTTTTATGGAAGTTTTCTCTTCGACTCACTAAATCCGCGAAGCTCGAGAACGCGTCGAAACTCTCCTCGAAAAAAAATTCCTGCGAAATACACTTTCGTAAATCATCGTGCAATATTTATCCACCGCAGAATTCTTCGCACTCTGCGTGTAGAAAAGTTAACGCGCGGAAAATTAGTCTGCCAAAGTGTTTAGTCAGCTGGTCGTTCATTTGCTCGACGGAGTTATTCGTCGAATGGAAAATCTGTCTTTTGAACTGTTTCTCACCCCGAGATATGGAAATTCCTTAATCGAGGAGACAACTCGATTTTAAACTTACACGGCGTTCGAAATCGCTGAACGTTTCGCGTCGAGCGAAAGAAGAAGTAAAGAAGTAAAAAAGTTTTCTCTCGGTCGTTTTATTTATTTACAAGAAACGATGGAATTTACGAGGAAGGATAAATCCGATAAGCCAGAAAGTTGAATACCTCGTGGCCCCGTTTACCAATAAAATTCACCTTCGCGTGAAAAACATTATCGAAGGATTAATGTTATTCAATCGACGTTTGCGGTTGCCGGTACGTGCGCCTCTGACTGACATTTCGAGCGAAAACGCTAGAAAGAGTTGTACGTCGGTGTTGCACACCAAAGTGGAACTCGTCGATTTTTTATATATTTCCGTTCACAGCAAATCGCCGTGTTACGGACGAACGATTATTAAACGAATGATAGATGGAGAACTGTGTCAATTGACGATCAATGTACTGTGCTAATTGAAATCAAACGGGCCTGTAACGCGAGCCTAAAATGCACGCTACACTTTTTCCATTTCAATTTTTAATTCACTGTAGAATGCGTGCATTCAACCCGTGGCCCGCATAACCAAAATTGGAATAATTGAATAAGAATTTTATTTGAATAATTTTAATCATAAATCATACCTTTCTTGTTTTTGAATTTAGTGTTTGATTGACTAATTACGAATTATTATAATTTCCAAGAGCCAGCAAATTTTTTTTTTTTATTTCAGGTTGGCATATTTGCTATTCCATTCTCAGTTGAATATGGAAATGTATTGAGTTGCAGTCAGATGTACAACTTAGACTTTTATAACTACAAAAACTGCCAAAAAAAAAAAAATATTCAGCACTTCACGAATATGGACTGTTCGTGATATCATCCTTTTTTGATGAATACTTGTACAAAAAATAAAATAAGAAGAAAAATTATAGACATCTTATTTAGCATCTTGAAAATAATCTTTGTGTTACCGCTACCTGTATCAAACCAGATATTGATGAATTGGTATCTAAAAAACAAGCTCAGTGTTCTCATTAAAAATTTTCATACATTTTCAATTAATATTAATATACTTTTCTAATCATTATCTTTTCACTATAAAAGTTGTCCTAATATCCTCACGAATAAACTGATAAAAAAAAAATATGTAAATCATGCCCTCGACAAATTTTTGTTGGCCAACAAGGCCGACGGAAGATCTAAAAATCTTGACAGCCATGCTCTAGAATACGGTTCCAAAGGGTAAGGTGAATAAAAGGTGATGTTACTACAGATTTAGAGTTCTAGTTTCTCTTGGCCCTTTCCACGTCGTCCAATTTTCGAAGAATTTCTCCTCTTCCGAAGAGGAACGAATTAAAAGTTCGAGCCTACGTCGCGTCGTCGATCGATCAGAATTCTGACCTTTGGTTTCGAACGGAGAGAGAGCCAGAAGCTGACCGCAGACAGATTTGCAGCTGTCGCGAGAGACAAAGAAGGGGAGGGGAAAAAAAAAGAAAAACAATAAAAGAAGAAAAAGATCTGATTATCGGTACACGAGAGTTCCATTTTCCACTTTATTCCTTTCGGCTGCACCGGTATTAATGAATAATGTAAGCGCTGCGGTAACACGGATTTTTACGTCCAAATCTTACGATAACCCACGGAATCTCCGGTCGCAGCGGTTTTATATCACGACTGAAAATGAAAATGATCCTTCTGAACCTAGCCGTCGGTGCGAACGTCGATGAAACACTAGCAATATCACGGAAATAACGCTTCGTACGCTTTTGCTCGTGTCTCGGTGTATTCGCAAGATACACATCTTCACATTACGTATGATAATCTCTAGTTACGAGACAATCGAAACAGCGAATTAAGTCTGGTTGAGACGATCCTCTCCTCTTTAATGTCCTGCACGCTCGCCTTTCCCGCTTTTATCGACTATACGCGTTTTTATATCGCGTCTACGTGCAAGAATAGAGTATATCTCGAAGGTGATCGGGTTCCGATCTATCTTTCGCATCTTTCGAAAAAAACATTCCCACGCGCTTGAATTTTCAGCTGCGAATTTTCTGTTTAAATGGGATCGTATCCATCGGGAAACCGATCGAGCGCCGCGAGACACGAAGGAAAAAGAAAAAAAAGAAATTATCACGCTCATCGATGGAATTAATTCATCGATCCAGAGACGCAATTAAGAAAGAAATTCGTTTCCAAAGATTCGGAAACAATGCGGTGACGAATTGCTTCCAATGAAGAAGACGGTGGCAAATTATTTCCAAATAATATTTGCATCGAAGAGCAGGGAGTGGAAGCTGGGGGAAGAAACCGACCAACCGAAGAGATATACATTGAAAATAGGTCGAAGGATCTATCTTTTATTCTCTAAGAAATATATCGAGTGTGTCGGGCCCCGTAAGATGATCGTTACAGTAGTTAGCGAATCATCCTCTTTCAAATATTCGCGAACAACGTTTCGAGATCGGTACGCTCGTCCTTGACATTTCGTTTCTTTGTAGAAAACGTAGATTGTTAGAGCGTCTTGCCGACTAGAGATCGAAAAATAAAGGACGCGATCGTCTCGAGTTTCTTCTCTATTTTTTTCAATAAACTAACTTATGATCAGAGAAGACAAAACCGGGAGAAATAACCGCCTAATAAATCAAACGATATCGCGTTTACGTACGTTTGTGTTGCAACATTCATAATGCAAAGAATCCTGGCTGACACTTTGATACAACTAAATGAAATAATCGTTTCTCGAGGAACTTTGTGCGTTAATTCTTTTACAGCGATTTAATGAGAATGAAGAAAAGAGAAAAACAGATCCGGACAAATGGACAACCTTTGCAACAGTGTTGAATAGAAGGTACAACAAAGTGACCGCTAATGGAAGAAGCATTTTAAGAGAAAGGGGTACTAATAGTACTCCGTCTACGGGCAAGTGTACACCTTTCAAGAGGAAATAATATAATAAATTTAATATACTCCGAGCCGAGGAAGTGGCTTCTCTTTTTTTTTTCTTTATAGAAAAATAAAATACGAAGCTGTTAAAAGGCTGCGGCGAATTTGATTTATCTCCCGTTAATCAACTGACGATGACGATTTATCCGTTAAAATGGCGAACGATTTATACGAAAGAAAAAGAAAGGAAAAAAAGGAAACAACGACAACGAGAATCCGTCGAATGGGCTCGAATCGATTCTTCTAAGAAGTTCTTCATTAATACAGTTTGTAAACTGATTGTCCTCTCGCGTTGAACGGAATTGAATTCCGGAAGCTCATTTTCATGAGAAATATCTTACCAGGCGAGCAGTTCTTGTTTTGATTGAAATCGAAATCCAATTTCATCCGGCGAGAATGAAACTTGTTTAGCAGCGTTCCAAACGATTCCTTCTTCTACTGGCTGTCTCTTAGCTGACACGATATCCTTTAGCTAGGCTCATAGATCATTGCAATGTGTAATAGTAATTTAAGTTTAAAGAAGCCTCTTTATAAGGAACGCACTCTTCATCGTCACCGAGAAGTATCTCGAAACGAGGTACTCTCATTTTAACGCGCAGCAGAGACGAAAAGAAAATCAGCTCTCACGCTTGATAATCCTGAAGACTAAGTTTCACGATTTGCTCAGTACTGCTTAATTGTTAATTGCGTGATTGCTCGATAGTTCAAAAAATACGGTGGCAAACACTGATCACGTATTTTTGTTACGCGATTTACACGCTACGGAGGTGAAACGTAAATCCACCATCGCAATCATTGTAGTAGAAAATTTACCCCGTAACAACACATCGGTGCTGGCATCGATGTCGCGTCGCGCTTGGATTTCTCTAGCATGCCTTAACTCCTTCATGCTTTTAATTACTGTAAAGCGGAGCAATCGTTAGATCCCGTACGAAGATAGTAAAGGTCGACAAGATTTCGTCTGTTTGCACAAGCTGTACGATAAACGCAGTCCCGTCAAGGCGACAACTTGCTCCAGGTTGCTCTACGAAAAACGGAATATTTAACAGGCCCGTGCTTTGGCCTCTAAGTAAACAACAATGCACATTGCCTGCATTCTCTTCGAACAGACGACTTGATTCAAATGTAACCATATATAAAAAGAAGAAATTCTCAAATTTCGGGAAGAAAATTAATGAAAAAAGAAAAAACGATCTCTATTTGCAGATCCGGAGCAATTAGACGCGCTACTGGATATATTTGTCACCGTGTGACTGTACGTTGTGTTAGACTTGGCATTTCGAAACCGGGGACCATCGATTTTTTCCCCCAACAGCGTCAAATTACAGCTGCCAGCACGCACAGGACTGATCCAACTAAAAGCGCGTTTTATTAAGTGGTTCATTATCGGGAATTTATCGAGCCACGTTCGCAAAATTATCAAATACGTGTCTTCCTCTGGTTCGTTAATCCGTTAGTCGCAGTTATTCTATATCGATCATTCTGTCTTATTTCGCTGAGAATCGTTATTTTCTTCCTTCCTAGAATCCGACTCAGCTGTCTGAGTTGGTGAACGCTGCGAACGCTCCGTTTCGGATAACAAAATATAACCATGAAAATAAACCATGAAAATAATCGCCGAGACATGGTGACCGTGCTCGACGATTATTAATAAGTGAACTACGGATTATGGAAAGGAGAGCCTCGAGGAATTGCAAACAATTGCTACCCCCCCCCCCAACAAACAGAACTGGCTTCGTGAAATCCAATCTCGATGATTGGGTTGACAATGAACCTTTGCCAGCGACAGCTCTAACTTGAAATTAACTTCATGTTTGGAATTGTGCGAGTAGCCTGGTTTGAAGTTCGAAAATTTCCATCCTCTGTAGACGAGCGTGCAAGCTCGTCATTCGTAAACGAGGATTTAATTGAACAAGATACGCTGGGTCGATCTAAAAAGAAAGAAAAAAAAAAAAAGAAAAGAAAAAAAAAGAGAAAAGAAAATAAAGAAAAGAACATTCTTCATGTGAGATTGAAAATACCCTTTGTACTTCGAGTCGTTTGGTATTCACGGCGAGATTTATTTTCTTGTCGGCGACGTTTTTTCCCTTGTCACATCGGATCGAGAAATAATTGAGGATGCCACGGAATAAAGAAGATTGACTACCATCGCAGGGAATAATGCTCCAAGAAATTTGATACGAAACCTTCTTTTTTATTGCCTTGCAATATCGCTCTTCTCGTTTAAGGTTGAAGTTCACGTTACACGGCTGAAAAATGTTTTTTTTTCTTTCTTTCCAGACTCGGTTCTGTTTAATCTCCCCATTCAGCTCGTAACCGGTATTAAATCAATTTCTAGCGATATCCTTCCGATATCCTACGATAATGCTTATACCAAACTGGAGAAAAAGCTCGCGTTCTGAATCATCAATGGGTGAATCGTCGCTGTATCGAAAAACAAGTTGCGACAATGTGCAAAGTGCTAACAACCAACGGCGTAGTGTGGTGCTGGAGAAACTCGAAGAAACAGCGTTCGTGAACGGATCTAATAGATTCAATTAAAGTGAATTGCAAGCGGCGTGCAATGTATATTTATGTTTCACGATGCCAGACAAATGAATTTGAATTTTCAACGTCTCCGCAAATTTTGCGAGTTTCCGCTCGCAACCACCAAACAGAGATAGATATAGCATCCGGCAAATAAACCGACTGTTTGTGCAATATCGCGGGATAATAAACTGAAAAATTTCTTCCTCTCTCGGCATTTCAAATACACGACGCAGAGAATGAGTCGCGCATTTTTTTTTTTTTTTAAGAAACAGAACGCTACACTCGATGCTTTCTGTCGAAGATACTACACGCTGTGTGTGATACATTTTTCGCTGTGGAATTTTTTTCTTTAGAAATCCTTCTCTCGAAGAGTGAAACGAATGCTGCGCTTAATTGAACGCGTAATTACGAATAATTGCAAAAAAAAAGACACAGAACTGTATAAAGGCTACTGACACGACACAGAACTGTATAAATAACAATCACGGTATATGTAATGAGCAGAGAAAGAAGAGAGCGCGCGTTTTCTATTTGATTAAGCTCCGCAGTCGCAAACGTACAAAGAACAGGCAGTCGTGAAACTCCTGCAGGCGATGAGAATTTTCCAGCTTCTATCACGCAATAAAATCACGACGATACAACGCGAAAATAATAAAGTGGAGAACGTTGGGCAAAAAAATGGGCAAACCCGAGTCCCGTATTATCGGGAGGAAACGAACAGTCAATTCTCTGCCCGGTATTCGGAATTTCCTGTTTATCGTGTCCTGTTTTGTGAAACTCAATTAACAGCACACGCGAGCAAAAAATAACCACGAGTCTAATTTTATCGCACAAGAGCGCAAGTATAAAGGAATGGAATTTCAAGGGTAATTTAAATCCTTGCCATCCACGTTGCGTGGATCGGCGACAACCGTTCGATTTCGTTTCACTTCCGTTTTTCATGCATAACCGATGACACGATAATTTTCTTTGATATTTTACAAGTCCTCGGACTCATCGATCATCCCGGTCGAACTGTATTCCTTCTCTCAAAGCAGCAGAATCGACCTTTAGGTAAAAACGCAAAAATAACTCCTTTATCATAAAATGCCTACTTTTAAATACTACTTCCCTTCCTGCTTTCCCTTTCTTTGTAACGCGCCGCGACGCATTTTATTTTTAACGAAGGTTTCGATTGTTCCAAACGCCCATTCACACTGAAAATCAATAACGGTGGCCGGCTGTGTCAACAATACGCCGGAGACAGATAAGATTCGCAAACAACCATGATGTTTCTTTATTTCGTACGCGCGTATTTCGTACTTAACCCTTTCACGACCACAAGATTGCTAAGAGTAAATATTAGTATGTAACTGTTTATTTCAGTTTGTTTAGACGTAAAATAAATGAAAATCATAAGAAAAGTACATAACAATGTGTAGTTTTTTTGGAATTTTATGGAAAATATTTTTCCCAATGGATTGTAAAGGTAACGCAAATTATGGTTAGGCTTATTATGCAATGTCTTTTATTTATTGGTTTATTATAACAAAATGTTAACTAAAATAATACAAAATTATGAAATAAAATTGCTATACAAAATGATGTGCTAATTATGATATTCTGCGAAGCAATTTCTTTTGGTTGTGAAGCAAAGATGGACATTGTACATAGTACATATATTATGCGTCCTATTTTCTATACGGCGTTTAACACAATTTGCACATCTTTTCGTTTTCTCCGCTTTTTGCATGTTGTGTGCTGGCAAATTGCGTTTTGTACCAATACTTTTTGTACCAATGCTTTTCAGTAGTAACTACAGTGGGCCTTGACCGCTGTCCACATGGATCATAGGCAATTATCTTTCCCATAGAATTATTTGTCATTATCAGGCATTTGTTTTCATTTGTCCAAATATACTTTATTATTGCACAAAATTATACTTACCGAATAACATAAAACATGTGAGAAAACACAGTAATATATTATTACACGACAAAATGAACTGAAAATAATAACAGAGTACAGCGAATGTTTTATCATTGGCGCCAACTGATTTGACAGTTATTTTTTTTTTTCTAAACGTTCCCGTTTACGTAATTGCGTTCGGCATACGTTCTATTTTGACATTCTGTATAAAAAATGCAGCTAAGGCTACAGTTAAATACGCCAATCGCCATTTTAAAATGGGGAAAAACGTTTCCCTTAGTCCTGAAAGGTTTAACATATAAAAGCAAAATTTCGAGTCGCTTGAGCCAGGGAGATTCAAAGTAACCCGTGGTAACGCAAATTACGACGCGCAGGACTCACCACCGTGTGAATTGCGGGTGAAAAATTCATAGAATACGAAAAAAATTGACTTCTCTCCCCAGTTCGAGGGAGAGAGAGAAGCTATCAAACATTTCGAAACTCTTCACCGACAGACTTTCGTCCCATCGGAGACGGAAGTAGTTCTAGCGCCGGGTAAGACGATTGTCAACCGAGAAAATGAGAAGAACGAGGGTGAATCGATTAATCGTAATCGTCGCGTTGGCTCGGTTTAAGGTATAAGACGCGCTGCTGCATCAACGTACGATAATTGAGCAAAAACCGACGAAGGAGATTCGTCGCCATTCTTCGAGTCGAACGATTCGCCTGATTTGTGATATCGATCCACTAAATGTGCCTCGACATCGACTTCGTCATGAAATTGTTTGGGAAATTGTTACGAAAGTGGAAAGAAAGTTCAGAGACTAGGAGAATAAATTGCAAATATACACTTAGATAGACATATCGATGCTCCTCTCGATATAAAACATCGTATATATCGCACATTCGTTTTTCTTTTTTTACTCTCGCAAATCATTCCCCAAAATTCCGTTTTAACACTGGAAGTACCAAAATGGTCGAAATGATCAATTTATAATTTTTGTTACACACTTTACAAACGTAAAAGACACTTCCGTGTATCTTATCTAAAGATCTAAATAATTTTAGATAATACCCCACTATATTGGTACTATAAAGTTTTCCTACTTTTTGGACTTCAATATTTCCAATATGGAATTTTCCTGGCCCGCCACTTTGCGCCAGTCGCGAGATCTACTGAAATGCTGCTGAAAGATTTTCCAAAAATCTCCATAGCGAGAACTCGACTCGTTGAGATCAATCGGTAGAGAGGATCGATGAATCGTGGAATCGCGCCTAAGGTCGCGAGCAGCCCACAATCACGGGGCGTATCAGTGGAGAGCGTCTCTCGTTCTGCGCGTCACGCTATTCGCTGGCCTGAGCTGCGGGGCGCGTTCAGTCTGCTCCAAGCCGCGATTGCGACAACTTGCGCCGCGACCGGCTACCCGCGAGATAAAAACAAACCAACCTTCTCGCGAAAGAGGATATCTTACCGTCAGAATCCAGAAACCGAAGAGAAACGAACAAACAATCAGCAAATAAAATCTCATATTCGATCGAGCAGCAAGTTTCGTTAGTTTCGTTCGACTTTCGGTCGTTTCTCGAGGCAAAGCCGAGGCAGTGCGTCTCCGTTCTCCGCGAGAAATCCCTTTGCCAGTCCGTGAGCTGAGATCGTTTTGACATATGATACCAACGGAGAAGCGAGACACCTCGCGATCGTACTCCTTGGTGGACGTGAACACGTTACCACCGTTCTCGTACACGGAGGTAAGTCTCGACTTACTTCGCACGTCTCGTTTCGTCAGCTTGTCTTCTGCATGCCTGTCTTCTCGCCTGTAATTGATTTTTCCGGCCAGGAAGTCGTTTGAGCAATCGCCAGTCGACAAATCAGATTCTCATAACGAGCCTTCGTTCCTCTGGCGTTCGTTATTTCGGAACTTCTCCTTTAGGAATTCCTGTTCCTCGTTCGTACATGTTCGAACAGAAATACGTGTCTGATACGTGTTTCAATCGCGCGTTTAATTATCGCACCAGCGTGTCAGGTGACACGGAGAACGTCATTCCCTTTCGAAACGAAAAAAGAAAGGAAAGCCAAAAAAAAAAGAAGAAAAAAAGAAAAAAGAAAAGTAAAGAGCAGGATTTGATTACAAATGGGACAATTTCTAAATGGTCTAACTACGTTTCACGTCGAAACGGCGGCTTTGGTGACATAGAGCAGAAGATCGATTGTGACAATAGCGACACTTGGTGTTGACTTTTCGCGGCAATGTTATTGACACGAGAACGGAAACGGAAAGGAGTAAATAATTCAAACGAGCTGGTTGAACAGCCTGCAAAGTACGAGTCGGGGTCTCATCGACGTGATTAAACTCATTCTTTCAGCGCTCGGCCGGAGAGAAATCGGGGACAAGCCGTACGCTCGTCCAAACTGCTCCATGGAAAAAGCCAAAGGCCTTCCGCATGATACTGCTCCATGCAGAAGGCCTTTTCTCTCTTTCTTTTTTCTTTTTTTTTCCTTTTCTCTTTTTAAGACATTCGTAAACAGAGGAGACACGCTTGAACGTCAGCCATGTACCTGACGCGCTCATAAAAATTAACGTCAATGTTCCATGTCACGAATGTTCCATGTTTCGCGAAATTTCCCATTCGCTGGATGGGAAATTTTTGGGACAGAAATTTCGGCGCGCAAGTAGGTCAAGAACGTTCCGCGGCTCTAGAACGGTCAGAGCGGTAAGGTAAAGCGAGCAGAGGACAAACAAGGCGAGAATTTCGCGTCACGATATAAAGGAGGGGGGGGAGGGCTACAATAGCGAAATAGATTCATCAAAGGAATTATTATAACATAATCCACGAATGCGCGAATTAATTCGCGGAATCGCGGCACGTTGATTCTGAAAAGTTCGTTTCGTTTCGCAATGCTGAAGGCGAAATTGCAGAACATTCGCATTCCCGTGTAATTTTCTCGCCGAATAACGAAATGATGATTAATTGGATTTAATTGCTAAACGCACGCAGAGAATGTGCATCGGGGTAAATAAAATTTCGTTTGCAGGGCGAAAGGTATACCCGTGTAATTATGTTATGCAACGGAAGAAACACGCGGATTTCAATAGGTTTTCAAGGGTAATCGTACCATGTTTATTGTTAACTTTTACCCATACACGTTCCTTTCTCTACCGTGCTCGCGCGCTAATTGCAAATTCCTGGTCTTTCGTGCAAAACGCACTGCACATTTTTATTGAAAATCGCTGCCCCTATATCGCGTTCTATATATTCCTCTCCGTGTTTCTTCTTTTTTTATTTCTTTCTTTTTTTTTTTTTTAACGCAGATTTTTCTCTCAGGCTGCGATTCTTTGATCGTATTTCCGCAGATGGTTCGATATGCACAATTTTTTCCCCCTTTTTTTGTACACAGCCCTTTGCGTTTCTCATTCTGGATCTTGCTAAGATTCTCTTAATGATACAATTTCTCTGCGACAAAGTTTGTCAGATGAAATTAAACGTCTCTTTTTTTTTTTTGTCGCTCTACAAAAAAAAACGACATCAACGATATCATTTCCATCAACGATATTAGAAAATATTCCTTTACGAAAATATGAACCATGCGTTATATATGTGTACATATATTGTTACATTATATATGCACGTTTAATAATTTGATGAGGCAAACTGGCTCTTGGAGAAATTTAACATTTTCATAAATGTCAGGAAAATGTATGTAAGATTAATTTCAACGTTTTCGTTTGTTTCTTAATTAACTAATTAATTAATGTTCGTTATAAAACGAGTCACAACGGAGAAGATGGGTCGCGTAATGGATCCCAATCCTCCCGTCAAAGGGACATCCAATCCTTTTCTTTGTTTTATTAAACATTATTTTTGAAGAAAGTCTATTAAGAAAAACTTTGTTTCATTTCTCGTCGTGAAAGACACGACACGGCGCACCTTCGGTATTAACATTCATCAACATCCAGGACACGAATGCAATACCGAGTGGAACGTGCGCTCGTATCCGCACGACGAATCACACTAAAAGGTCCCCGCGGCTTTCTAAGATTTTCCATAGCAAGCTTTGATACGCCGTTGCTTCTTTCTGATGCGAATTTCAAAATTTCTCTGTCTCTCTCTCTCTCTCTCTCTCTTTCTCTTTCTCTATACTTGTTCGTACATTTCTTCGAAATGTGCTCGTCAGTATGGTTCCCGGTAAACTCGATTAACTTGGGTGTACATAATCTTCAAAGTTCCAGTTCCGCGTACGTATTAATTTCGAATCTCTTTCAGACTGACGTACCCTGACGTACGCGGAATCATATTTGTCTGGAAGACTTGTTCGGCGTTTGTCTCGCAGCGATTCTCCGAGACGTTGCGCCGAAAAAACTACGCGTTCCATTATTCATCGAGATTCCCGTGTGATAAACGTTAATTATCCATTCCACGATATGCTGTTTTATGGACGAGCGATGGTTTGAAGCGATGGTTTTTCGCTCCGGCGTTTTCGCGGCGCGAAATTTTTCATTTATATGCCGGCGAACTTTTCGCTCGGTCGTCTGCTCGAAGACGGCTCGCATTCGTGCAACGTCGCAAGATGAGCGTGTGATGCCGTAAGCAGATACCCATGTAGCGCGAGCTCATCTAAATCTAAAATGATATCCAGCAACCGCGATTTGGCGATTCGCGGCGAGCGCCGTCTGACACGTGAAAGACGTACGCTACTGCGCCGCGGCGACACGAATTTTCAGTGACGTTCCATCATGGCCTGGCCACGTCTAATCGGCCCGATATAAAATAAGTGCATTACGTTCTATTTTCGTTTGCATAATATCGACCGCCAACGTCGTATAGAGTCGGTCGCGTATCATTACATTTGCAGACGGGGAAACGCAAAAGAAAAAAGAAAAACGCGGGGATCAATGCGTCGATGCAACTGCAAATCCACTCGTTTTTTCTGGTTTTAAGCAGCTTAAAAAAAAAAACTAACCCCGGAGCGTATTTCGCCGGTCGAGCGATGGAATCGTAAACGTTTGACGCTGACGCGTTGACAAATCACCATTTCATTTCGACGAATAATCCGCGTACGTGTTTTTTTTCCCCTTTCTTGCGAAACGCCGAATCGTTCGATAGTTCCTAATTAAAACTGTCGATGCAATCGTGCTCGTGAATTCGAATAATTTGGACGATCGAATCGAGCGCCATTATTAACCGTAGAAACTCGCGTTTAAAACACGTTAGAGGGAGAATCATCTCGCGATTGCATTGTGCTGCAGAATCTTGCGTACGCAAGCAAACTCAACCTGCATCCTTCTCGCGCAATTAGAGGCCGACAAACGTTCGTTGCCGACACATCAGCTTTTGCTCTGTATTTCAGAAACTTTAGTACACGAGCAAATAGCATGACTCGGATGTTCAGAGCCGTGTCCTTCCTTCCCCTAATTGTTTTTACGTGACAGATCAGTGCGTTACGTGGCATTACGTAATTCCCGCCCGCCGAAGGTTCTCTTCCTTTGGCCGAGAATTCGCGAACAACGCTCGCTACGTAAGAACGAAACTAATTGAAGACGCAGCACGAGAACCTTCTCTACCCTTTTCATTATTTGCCATAATGACGCGTTTTGCAGCAGCGTTCTGTCCTTTTCTATCGGTTAATTCGTACTTGAAAATACAAACGCGCCACGCTTGTGCCAAATGCATGTAAATAACGCGTTGATGATGATGTTTCATCTGTCACTTTGAGTATTGAAAACGAAAATCCCCTGAAATGAAAAAAAGAAATACAGATAAATAAAGGATTAAAATAGGCGTTTCTCTTCGATTGCATTCGTTCGTCTATTCGCTCGGTTAACGTTGATTTTCAATGTTTAGAAAATTAACGGCGATGAGCAGGTCAATCTATGTCGGAAGCTTGACCTATCGACTGCCAGGCAAATTTAGAGCGTCTTGCCAAAATTTTATTTTAAAGAAAACATGAAATTTTCCAAAATATAATAATACTAAGTTACAGATTTAGTATTGAAATGGCAAGTACAGTAATTTTTATTTAACTGAATAACTGAATAAGATTCCTGTGCTGCCCGCCGCTTACGAGATATCACGTAGTGTTTTCTTTTTTTTAATAAAAATTGTAATAAACAAAGACATTTTCTTTTATACCAGTTGTAATCAATCTAAACTTGTAGCGGAAACTACGAGATATCCGGTAGTCGGCAGTTTTGGTACATACCCTTACTACAAGATATCTCGTAGTTGGCAGTCAATAGGTTAACAGCACTCGCTTTCGGTGAATTAAATTCTTTATCAAAACGATCTCGCTCCGAAGTCCGACATCGTGCATCACTTCGCGTCTTCGCGTTGCCTAAACGTTCGATTCAACGGGGAATTCAACAAACTGTTGTACGGCGCGTTCCGTTATTCCAGAATCCTCGGAACGTTGTGCAAACTTCGCAGAAGTAAGACCGAGTTTCAACCGCGCGTAATTACGTTCTCCGTTCACTTGAGATATTATTAAGGTAATTGCATGTCGACGCATTCCCGGATTCCTTATCTCTTGTTATTCAGCTCGGTCGCGCACTGCTTTCGCGAAGTACCGTCTGCCATCTAAATGACAATTACAACGAAAGAAAATACATCTTCGACGTTGCGTTGTTTCATGCACGCTTTTACGCAACGCAACGGCAATCATCTTTGCGCGAATAAAGCTACGCGAAATTAAAGCGTCGAATTAACTTTTTCGGCGCTTTCGGGAAAAAAGTTCGCTCTCGAGGTACTATTGGCGCTTAATTTATTTCGGTAAAACTATGTGTAGGCGCTCGAATCGAACTGAAGGCGCCTACTGACGCAAATGTTATCGGCAACAATCGATTGAATCCTAATTCAACAGTCACAACTTCTGTTAGTCGTTATTTAAACATCATTGTTTTTACAGTTACTTCATTCGATCATCCTTAAAATGAAAGATATATGTAATGTATATGAAGTAAATTAATATATATGAAGATAACAGAAAAAGGGTGACGCGTTACGAATGCAAAAATTGTGATGTGAGGATTACGTATTGGCCACACGTTTCGAATTGCACTTTGCTAGATTATTACATATATTACGAAAAATAATGTTTTTACGTACGTGCTAACTGAATTCAATACAGTACGAATAAATAAATAATATTGGTGTAGCACAAAAATCAATGTTTTGGTTACTTCAATATAATTTTCTGACAGATGCACGCTGATGAGAAATTTCGTCGTTCTCAGTATAGATCGCGATTGAACTCCTACCGTATGCTGCGTGTCAAAAATCTGTCGTAGCGAAAGAGTTTAAACAAACAGCGTCGGTATTATTTGCGAGCGGAAATACGTTGCTGGCGGAAGGTGCGTCACGTGGATTAACGTGGCTTGGCCTATCCGTAGAAATTTCCAGCGCTGATGCGAGTTCAGTAACAAGTGGCGCAAATTTTTAACTCGCAATTTCTATGCCGCTTCGTCAACCTTTCGTTCCAAAGAAAACATTTAAAGAAAAAAGAGAAAAAAAAACGCGGAATGAAAGGGGGGACGAAAGGGAGACGGATTTAAGATCCTCGTTTTCAGAAACGACGATTCCGACTCGCTCCATTTACTGATTACGTGCAGGAGAATCCGATCCATCGAGATAACTTCGACTTTTACGGGACAATGCGTGACTTGCAGCGACGAGGATCCGCGAGCGGATATAAGGCCGGGAATTTCCTCAACGCGTTCGCCTGTGAAACGATTCGAATCAACGTCCGTCAGTTTAACGTATAAGAATAACGGCTAATATCCCGGCTGACGCGATATTCAGCTTCCGCGGCAGCGAACCAAGAGGAAATAAATGAAGTTTACGTCACGATAAGCATCTTTTCATCTTTTCAACCGGATTAAAACTGCCGGCGTAAAATCAAATGAATGCGTTCCGGAGAGACTTTTTCCTTTTTCTCTTTCTTTCTTTTTCTTTTGCTTTTTCTTTCTCGTAGAGAATCTCCGCGCGCCGCCCCCCGTCAGCTATTTGAAAAGGGAGAATGGCATTTGGACGTTTAACAGATGAAGCGCTCGAAGCTCCAGTTGATTGCCTGTGGCCTTCGCTCGCACGCGCCGACTTTATCCGATTGTGTCGCGAATCACGAGCATTCTCCCCCTCCACTTTTCTGGATATCCGATAGGCCTACACGCCTATGCGCTTCCGCGTTAATCTCCTCTTCTTTCTTTCCTTTTACCCCTCTCTTTCCTCAGTCTTAAAATTCACGGGAATCGAAAGTCTTTTTCGACGTTTCGCGTGGAAAAAAACATGACAATATCGTTCAGACTAAACATCAGACCAGTGGTTTCCAATCCTTTTGGGGCCATTCCTGTGACACGTAATTTCTGTCATTCGAAAAGTGAATTTTTCACTTTTTGTCGAGGAAGCCTAAAATGCCATTAACTTCAAGGTCTAAACAAGCTTCCAAAGAGCACGACATCCATGAAAGAGAAAAAAAAATTAGGAAATTAAATTTTTATTTCAACAAATGCAAAAGATTCACTGTTGATAACTCATTCTAGAAAATCAAACTGCCTGTGGATCGTGGACTCCACAACATTAGACAATAAAAGTCTTTCTTTTCTTACTATTCTTCCTGTTCATTCGTTTGTTTCTAGAGACAGAATCTGTATCAGAATATCATCGATCGTAGTTTTTCATACCAAGGTCCACGTCTAGACGGAATCTGCCTTTAGTTGTCTCGAGAACATTATATCCAGTTGATCGATCCAGTCGGATCGCTCGTTAAAGCAATTAACGATTAAATGCTGCTTTCTTTTCTTTTTTTTATTTTGCTCTCGCCTCGGAAAGAATCGACGTCGATAATTTCAATTATCTCCCGTCGCTCGAAAGGAGAATAGTTGCCAAACTTCGCGGGAAAGGCTTCGTTATCGTTAACGACATCGTGCTTCGAGATGGTCGGCGCTTGTTCTCGATATAAATTCCATCGAGCCGAAATTCGAAAGTTTCGCACCGAATTTTTCAATTATGAAAAATACTCGATCGACCTTATCTCGCCGAGAAGTTGAAATCGAAGGCGTTCATTTCCACCAGGGGGCCATAAATTTCCTACCAGATAGAAGCCAGTCAGCCTACATCCTCCTTGTTCCAATTCCATTTCTCAAGCAATTTCCTCGCGGAGGACAACCAGACTGTCCTCAACGCTCAGCGAAAACCGCTAATCCCTTCCTGATGATCTTCACGGCGTGCATTTACGAAATTCGTGCTCAAAGCTTCTTCAGCTTTGTAAATATCGGTCGATGGAGCTCGCTCTCGCAAATCGATCTCGTTCACTCGCATTAGAAAAGCTAACTTTCATGAAAATGATTCAGCTATCAGAGCCTACGAAGTACTCTTTTTTTTTTTTTTAAATATATTCATTGAGAAGATATTCGTTCAAATGAAGAGAGAAACCCATCTCAAAGAAAATAAACTAACCGTAACATATGAGATATATCGATCTTCCTAAAGAAGTTCGTCGTTCCTTTAGACAACATTTCGTTCCTTCTAACGAAAATTGGAGTTTCTCATCGCGAAAAGTCGTTTCTCACACGTCATGCCGATTGTTCATCCCGTTCATTTCGTCTGGAACGCACTTATCCTCGCCTTCGTGACGGACGAAAATCCGGCTGGGAAAATCCGGCTACAAAGTGATCCCGTGGCAATAAAAATCGAGAACAGTCGCGCGGAGGCTAGCACGCGCGGCGAAAGCTCGCCGAAATTGGCCCCGATTCCGTGCCGTTAAACTCGTCGGTCCGTTTCCCTCGTCAGCCCTCCGCCACGGATGGAGACAAATGGATTTCGGAAAAATGGCGAAAGAAACTCATCCGTGGGATAAGGGTAGAATGACGAACGATCGCGCTGATCCTTTTATAGGTTAATCGAATCCCTCCCGTGAAACAATCGCGCTGGATATTTCTTAATAAAAAAGAAAAGAAAAGAGAAGAAAGAGTGATGTATAGCTACTTAAATGTACTGTAAACGTACGAAAATCGCGGTTGCATGAACGTTCGAACTCTACTCGAAACTAAAGACCAAAAGACTGGAAAATTCCTTTAACGATTACCGACGAGAATAAGCGGATCTCCGGCCCCTAGATTTCAGATTTTAACGAAAAGGCAGAGTAATTAATCCGTGGATTAAATCCCTCCCCTGCTAATCCAAAGACGCTGCCGAGATACGAACTTGATTTTTGAGGCATGTTATATCGTTAATACCGCAAAAGGGCATCACGCGCGGGTTAATTAATTGGATCGAAATGGTGCAAAAGATTGATGAAACTTCGAGGTTTCCGCAAATTAAGATACTTGAGGTATCGTTGGAATCGTTTGAAACTTGTAATAACAAGTTATCGAAACGATTAGCGAGTGGAACACGCCGTTAGTGTTCGGTTAATTAATTTTCAAGTACGTAGAAAATGTAACTGAATCGACAATGAGCAACAGGAATTTCGTTGCAATTAATAGTTCACGCTGTTGAACCTGATACTTTCTGTGTACAATATATACACTCGCGAGTTTCATTTGATAATTGAATTATTGTCAATAATTTATTCTTCGGTAGACTGCGCCATCGCTGAGTATATACTCGTCTTGACGTTAGAAATACTCCCTCTGTCCGAAAATATGGTATACATTTGAAACAAAATCTTAGATTATCGAAAGTTTCGATAGCAATACTCATTACATTGGTATTGTTTACATTGATAGCTAAATAACCTACAACATATTTGACAGGTGTTGCTTTTGAGTTCAGTTGGAATTTGAGACCAAAAATTAGTTTTATTTAAGAAAAATAAAATAGTCACCGCTGTAATTTCAAAATGGAAAACTTCAACCCAAATAACGTGAATTTACAAAGAAGAGATTGCCAAATCGAAGCAATTGACTAATAAACAATGTTATGGTATCTTGCAACGGCTATTACAGTATATGAAGAACAAAAAAGAATTGGAATACGGTGCTATTAATAAAGTTTATAATGCATTTAATAAATTAGAGAGAAATACTCTTGATAACGTTTTTATAACATTACAAACGTGTATGGAATCAATTATGTTGACAGGAGGGGGAAATTCCTATAAAACACCTCGTAAATAAGGTAAAACTTCGTCGTGAGGGTCGATTAGCTGAAAAGTATATATATGTTCAGAAGAAGCGTTCAACAAGGCTAAATCTCACTTGAACTAAATTTGAATTACACTAAAATTATTTTATTTGGTTATATTGTGATAATAAAATGAATTTAATATATTTTTTTCATATTTAATTTTAGTTTTATTTGATTTTCTTCGCAAATGTATACCACATTTTCGGACAGAAAAAATATTGAAATGTATACCATATTTTCGGACAGAGAGAGTATATGATAGTAAAATTACACGAGACTTTCTCTCGATTACAATTATCGTTGCCTTCGTGAAAATATTACTCGCAGAGAGAAAGTTAACGAAGGTTAACGAAGTAGAACGGTAAAATGGACGAAAGTAGAGAGCAGACGTACGATAATGTAATCGATCTACGTTTAAGTTTAATCACTTAATATACCATTTCCGTGCCGGACATGTATCATATGTTTGCAACGTAGCGACAAATCGATGTTGTCAACATTCGCTTTGACCCAGCCATTTGTCCCTTCAACCTTAGTCTTATTAATCTGATATCGAGCAGTTTCAGCGAAATTTAGACAGAACTCAGAGTTCCATGTGCAATTTTGCAGGAACATCCTGCGAGACTTGCAATATTTAGCACATTTTACGCGTTAAAATTGCGAGTTACGTTATATTATAATTTAAGCAATGCCTTAAGCATTATATGCTGGAGTTTCAATTTTTCCCCTGACATTCATTTTCTCTCTATTTGCCCCAGGAAGACGGTTTTATCATTACAAAAGTGATAATTGAATCGAGACGTCGTTTAATCTCATATCTCGCTCGTGGCCAACGACTCGAAAATTGCTCGAAAACTTGTCCCATCTGGAGCAGTCAGTATGAAATGAACGATCCGTTAACGATTCGGCGGATCGAGTCACGTTCGTGCGTTAACGATGTGAAACGAAGTGAAAAACTGGACGCTTGATCCACGTTGCTCCGTATTTCAGAAAGGCCCTGAGCTTTTACACAGCTGCAAATTTCAGAGTTTTCCACCACTTTTTTACAATTCCATTTCACACGCTTAAAACTCTGAAAACTTTTGTTTCTTTCGCGATTCTACGAAGATCATCGACAGGCTTGTTACTTGCAAGTATTTCGATTCCTCTGTTATATCGAACATTATAATACATTCGCGGCAATAACATGTAAAGCTAATTACAATGTGCAACAATTTCGTTGATGTTATAAATAATTAATTAAATCAATTCCGTTCCCGATACGCTCGTTGAACTTATTATATAAATATCAATCTGCAATTCAAGCTTCACTCCAAACTCCAAAGTTTTGCTTCAGAGAATTCTCCGTGAAGAAATCACTTGAATCTGTAATCTCGTCGCAGACGAGTGTTCCAAAAACAATCGCGTCCTTTGATTCTCCTCGATTTCACGACCCATCAACTTCGATTAGTATTTAACGCTGGCAAGTCACGTGTTAAGAGTGAATTACTGTATCACCTTCTCTCTCTCTCTCTCTCTCTCTCTCTCTCTCTCTTTCAGTTACACTCACTGCACGACATCGCTACCGTTCCGACGATACTTAAGAAAAATTACGCGATTACGCAACGGATGGCACGCAATTTCCGTCAGATTTACGTAAATCATCGCCGTTTCCCCGGGAACATTAATTACACCAGCGACCGCGCATCCTCTGTCAAGCTTAATGCTGGCAGCGCCGAATTATTAAATGTATCCGATGGCCGGCACGGAATGCAATTTCCTTAGGAAAAGAAAGCTCCGCTCTCGCGTGATGATAATGCTTCGTTGCATCGTTACATCCTAAGACTCGTCCACGTTTATGCCGATCTGACGACGCGAAACGAGATAAGAAGAAAAAGAAAAAGAAAAAACACTTTACGCTTCTATCTTTGCAACTTCACGGTATCATTCTTTGACTCTGCACAGCGGAGTAAGTTAAAATGAATTGTCTTTGGTAATTTAGAAATGATACATCGGTTATACCATTTCGACGCGTCGATTTCCATGTCTTTTTTTCTTTTTTTTTTTTTTTTTGTTCGGCAGAACGAATCGGACAATCACGCGGCTGCGTGAAAATTCAATTATTCGAACTCGTTCGATTTGGTTAACGGTTGGCTTTTAACAAATATAATTGGTCCATTTCCTTCTGTTGTGTCAGTCACATTTGCGATTAATCGTTTCGAACGGATCGCTTATCAATTCCTCGCGCGTCCCCGCAAATGAAAATCGCCGCGATCGCGCGACCAGGGAATTGATCGAAACCGACGAGTTTTATATCGCAGCTCGACGCGTACGTATTTAGGTCATCTTCGTAAGAGCCACGTTTATTACGTACCTGGCGTGCCCTGCGCAGGGAATTGATTCTATACTGTTGATTATCTTTGCCTCTGCCCAGGCTAAGCATAAACCGAGGACCGCGTGGTTTCGTGCTCGTGGACACTTTGCATGCTGGCCGAGCAGAAATATTCAATGAAAGAAACGAAGCACGCTGATTAGCTTTTCGTTTCCGTTTCTCGAAATTTCGCCGTATAGCCTGGTTAACCGGTGCTCCCGTTCTTTCTCGTGCCAATACCGCTTCAAACGGCTTCCAGTTTCTTCGAGTGAAAAATCACTCGTAAAGAAACGAACGTGATTTTGTAGAAAAATTTTTTTGTACAAAAGAAAAAAGGATCGATGATATCAAGAGATGGAAGTAACACAATTTTATTGTTTCTCATTGTTAGAATTTTTCAGATAGGCGAATTTTCTAAATTCTTCGCGCAGTTTGTCGATTGCGATGCTTTTCAAAAAATTTTAATAGGGGAACTGTTTTATCTAATTGTGTAAAAAGACGTAAAAATGAAGAGACAACTGCACATTGCCTGTGAATGTTTACCTACAGATTCGATTGATCGAACGATGCAGCTCTTCGGTACTATATCACTTAATCACGTGTCATTCTTTTCTGCATTCTATTCTTATTTCGTCACATTCGGAACATAGATTTTTGTCGCTGTTACTGACAACCGATATTCGTAGAAGTGAAATGTCTGTTTAGTTATTCGTATCTGCCCTGCACGTCCAGCGAGAAACATTTGGAAATAATGAATTTCTTCATAATGCAGAAATCAAGATTCCATTTTATCCGTAATTTGTGTTTGGATATATAGTTTTTATAAACAAATGTTCAAGAAAATTGTTATTAACATTCATTTGGAAAAATCTATATCTGAAAAATACGGTTTTTGTTAGAACAAAGAAAGGTTTTTTGCAAAACTGTTGAATTCGTCGTTAAAAATACAAATTCCATCAATATATACAAAAATGGTATCTTCAATAATTTCCGAGATATTTGATGCGATATGTTAGTTTTTACCTCTTCAACACCAATGATTGCCGACAAAAAAGATACCTTCTTGAAATATCTACATTTATGCCAAACTTCATCAAAATGAGTAATTCACACTTCGGTATATTCCCTTGTCAGAATTTCTTTTTCAGTATCATTCGTTGAACGTGTTCAGTTATGAGTAATTGAAGGCCGCTGGGAGCATAATCATTTGGAAGAGACTAAAGATACGTTCAACTGAAACAGTTCTTTCGTAAAGTAATTTCTAATTATTTTAAAGATTAGAAATAATTTTAAATTACTTTAAAAATTAGAAATGAGAATTTAGGAATAATTAATTCAGTTGAATTATTTTTAAAAACTTCTCGTCCAAGAATTTCCAATTACTTGTTAAGGAGACGTGTAGTGGATGGTGTAGAAATTACCGCAGTCGAATATCATCCGTTTAAAAAATGAGCGGCTTTGACGCCCTTTAAAGCCTGTCACATAGAATATGTCTGACTTCATTTCTGTAAGGAAATAAAACTTGACACCCTTTCATGTATGTTCGCTTTATTTTTACTCCTGTTAATTTTTTTATGGACAGAATTGGTTGGTGATAACTATAATTTTAATAACTACTTTTATTTTCCTAACAATCCCGCTTGCCTATCATCTGTGTCTCGACAACCTTAACACAGTTCACTCCTTTACAGCATCTACAACCGATGACACATCGCTCGTAAACTTATCTCTCTCCTTAACACTAGAACTACCGACAGTTAAGACGAAGTTACTTCTACCAAAATTATTTTGATTTCTAATAAATAAAAATAAAATAAAATTCATTATATTATTTCTTTAGTTATTACTGTAAAAGTCATTGTATCATTGTAGGGAAAAAATTGTAACACGAAATAGAAATTTTAAAATAAAATTGTAAAACCAGTCATATTGGTATCATACTGGTGTGGTAGTTCTAGTGTTAATCACGTGACACCTCCCTCCTCCAAATTCCTGATCGAGAGCGTGACGCGTTTTCGTTGCACGTTTCGTTACATTTTTTGCCCGAACACCCCTCGGTAAAACATATTCTATGTTAAAAGATGTTTCACGTCTGTTTCTCAGGGATGAGAACATGCCCCTGTGATGTTGCATCGGAGCACATCATCGCGACGCTGTAGAGCATCGCGAAACATGACGAACCTTGGCCACACGTCGCCGATCGCCGGACCAAGAGGACGACGAGCCAGCGTGGCAACCGACAAGCCTGTCGATTTGCCACCGACGAGTCTTCGGGGAACTATGGAACGTCAACGTTCGCCCCGGGGCAGTATCGTGCCCGACATCGCGCTCGACATGGGCAACGACGTCGAGGTTGTTCATGATTGATCATTCCACCTCATTACAATTATTCCCTCGCTTCCTCCAAACTTGCTCGACCGGTGGGACACCATAAGCCGTAAAGTATGCTCGTACGAGCATGCCAATGATAACTTAGAATATTCTGCACCAACAATTCGAGACCACTCGAAAGACGAAATATGATGTGTAAATGTTGGATTGGTAACCAAAAAGTAACTACGTTTTTTTCTTTTTCTTTTTTCTTTTTTAATAGATGGAGGAACGTGTATATCTTGTACAGAAGTTTAGATAAATATATTACGAGATTTAACAAGGAACAATAACAATAGCTGTTTATTTTAATTAATCACAAAATTGTATAAATTATTTAGTTTGATTGATTCTTAACAACTATGAGATTACTATATTACTATATATTTCTCGCTATTTTATTTTCTACTTTCTTCGTTTGTAATCAACGCCTGCCGCCACAGATTGAAACGTACCTAACTTCATCTTAAACTGCAAATTCATTCCACGATCTGACGGCTGATCGTTTGAGCTTGCTTTAGAAAAAGAAAATGCACGATCTTGTTAACAATCACGTTTGCTCGACGTCGATTTCAAAATGGAACATTAAAGAAGAACATTTTGCTGCATTGGTACAAAATTATCAAACGCGTTTGTAAAAGCCTTCAAACTACGGAAGTATCAGAATTGATTTGCTAACTGATGACGATATCAATTTGGAATCTTCCTTTCGTTTTGTCGAGAAGGAGAAGAACTTTTTTTGAACGCGGAATCGTAAAGTTACCTGAAGAAAGAGTACAACAAACAAACAAAATGGTCGACGTATCGTCTAGTAAAAATGTTGTTTTTTTTCATTTGCCCAAAGAAACACGGTTACTTTTTAGCCAACCTGATACTTTACACAGCTTGAACTACGACACGAGCTGGTGGCACAGATTCGAAGCGAGAAGATACAAAATCCCAATTGATACCGGTAGACGTCGAATAAGGCGTATCGACATTTCGATGTTCAGACTCGAAGTATCGCGGAACGTATTACTCGGACGCCCCATGGGCGAAGAATGTCTCTGAAACTTTTCAGGAATTCGCCTGAAGCCTGTCTTGCAGAATGGGGACCAAAACTATTCCGGGCGGGCTTGACGTGTGCCAATACGTGTCCGCGAACCATCGTTCTTCGGAGATAATTTCTGAACAACGTGTCCACTTCCTTTCCACGTTACATTTTACAACGCAATCGGTTAGAAAATTGAAAAAAATTAGAAAAACTCGGAACACTACATTTATATCGTATATCGCGCAGATTCCCAGTTCGGTCCGAATTCCTTTGGAAAATTCTTTGCCCGTGACGTTCAAACTTCCACCAGAAGTCAGATCACATTCCACCGCGATCGCTCGTATTATACTTACGATTTTCTATCACATATAGCGAGTGGAAGTTTCATCACTCTTTCGGTACCTTTTGGTACCTTTTGACCTTTCAGGCTATCAACCACAAGCCTCTGCCGGAGCGAGATCAATATGGCGATACGCGGAACGCGTACAACCAGAAGATCAGTCGAAGCCCGCGAAGCTCCCTGGTGCCGGACGATTACTACAGAACACCACGGAACGGGATTCGAAGCCCGCGGAACAGTTTGGTGCCCGAGACCAGTCTGGCGCCGGACATGTTGTACAGTTCGCGGCACTCGTTGGTCCCGGAGGCACCTCTCAGCCCCAGAAATTCCCTGGTACCGGACGTTGCTCACAACAGAAGCCCGAGGAACAGCCTCGTTCCCCTGACCGCCTCGAGGACGTCGCTCATGTCCGAGAACGGGAATCCCCCGCCGCCTCGCAGTCCTCGACACTCATTGATACCCAATTCGTCGAGGAGCCCCCGCGGAAGCATCACCAACATGGAACTGGTCGACCGCAGTCCCCAGAGGAGCTCGCGAGGTTCCATAGCCTCCGAGTGTTTGAACCAGAGCCCGAGGAGTTCCATCGTCCCGTACGAGGTGAACAGATCATCGCGGGGCAGCATCGGCGTGAACGACACGCTCAGAGGATCGATCCTGGTCAACGAAGAGGAGGCGAGAAGTCCGCGGCGGAGTATCGATCCTGACACGATCGACAGAACGCCGAGGGGCAGCCTCGGCGGCCTGCAAGACAGAAGAGCCACGAAGGCGAGCCTGGTCGCGCAGGATCCCAGAAGAGCGTCCGCCGATCAAGGTAAACAGTTTATTTATTTACCCTGGCGAGAATCGGCTACTCGCCGATTACGCTGATCCGATCGGCAATACCGAGATACACCGCGGATCGAATTGAAAATTGATCGAATTCGGGTTTGATCTCGGAACGGAGATAGAAATGGAAAACCAATACTCTTTATAATTAGGTACTCTCCCCATCGGATAATCGTTTCTATGTAATTTCGAAGGCTAGCGTGCCGGGTCGATCACGACAACCACAAATTTAAATAACAGACTTATTACAAATTAGCCAGTTTCTTTTCTTTCTTTTTCTTTTTTCTTTTTTTTTTTTTTTTTTTGGTCTCTATTTTGCGAAATGAGACGAATTTTCGTACGAATTAGCTATCGTTGTCCACGCTAATGAATAAAGATAGATTTTATAAGCTGTCTACGAATACAATTTTGCTAGCAACTGTGTACAAGCCAAGTTCAATACGAGTACTAATATGATACGCAAAAGAAACGAGATTTCGCAATCTTCTAAATGGCCGATGGGTAACGTCGTTTTAACCCAGGCAGCTACGTTTATTAATACAATCGACAATGGATGACATCAAAGCCATACAACGCCTATGCGTCTCGCTTGCATTTGCAAAGCGAGAGAACAAGCGGCCGAGGATCGAGTTTTGAGTTTTACCACCGCGATATTCACCATTCCGTGAAAGTGAAAACGCGGTTCGCGCGCGTATATATAAACTCGTTTCCCGACGGCGCTGCGGATGCTACATTCGATGAAATAATTAATCACGTTAATTCTCTCTTGATCCTGAATCCAGCTGCGCTGTAAGGTCGACATGTGTGCGCGCCTTCCAGCGAACGTGATTGAATTACGTGTCCCTGGTAATCTGGAGCGTCTCGTGGCAATTCGACGCTCGTTACCGATTAATCCGACGCGACATCTCAAGCGGGTCGTAAATTTCATTCGTTTTGCCGAGTAATTTCACAGATCGTTGATTCCATCCGCCGTGGAAACCAAGAACTAACCGGGAGAGCGAAGCTGATCGCTCGTTGATCAGCAGAGTCTCGTGTCAAATTTTCCTGCAAAAACTGACTCGACTGACGAGCCGAGGACTCGTTCGCGAGAATAAACGACACTCGAGGCGATCATTCGTGTTAAAACGAGATCTCCCGATGAGCTAATAATAGCGTGCGATCGTCTCGGTGCCATTATAGCCATTATCGGAATCTGGATAGAATCGAATTAGAATCGCGAGACTTGATCAGTTTTCAACCGCGAACCGTTAAACTGGTTAAGCCAATCTTGCAAATGCGTGTGTAGCAACGTTCGGTACAAGGGGACGAAGGTTCAAGATCGGTGAATTCGTCGAGAATTTGACTAAAGGTAAAATGGCACGTCGCGATTTGGATATCCGTTGTTACTTGATACAGCGAGAATTCGATATAGCGATATACGAAACGATAAAGTCATTTAATTTAACGTCAAACGTGTGACGTCACGAGTTGATAATATCAATTACCATACGCTTGGAGACGAAGAACGGTAGAAAATCGAGAAGAGTGCGTCGAGCATTTTAAAAAATTGCTGTTCAAGACGCGTCGAATGGTATTTGAAAAATGACGAAAACTGACTTAGTTCGAAATGACGAATTACCGATGTCAAAGATTGCGCGTTGTCCTTGATAATCGACTTTACTTCGATGGATTCCAGTCGACAGATCCGTATAAATGAAAACCTACAGTTTATCGGCATGGAAACAACGAGCTTACAAACAGAAATTATTAACTGGATTTTGTCGCGCGACCCGTGCCCAGGATGAAAACAGTCGAACCATTCAACACGAAATTGCTCCTTTTTTTTTTTTTTTTTTTTTGAACCCGATCGCGCTCTGTTTCTCCGTGAAATTATTGCCCTGGAGAATTAACAGATTGCTCGTACAAAATCTCTGTCCTGTCCATCGCTATTCGACTCGCTGTCGATTTATTATATTCACACGGCGATTGAACGTCGTATTGATTATGCCTTATTGCAGATTGTAATATTTGCCTATCGGCTTATATATATTCACAGAGCATTCAATCACTTTCGTTCCCTTGTTTCACGTTAATGCCGAAACGTAGAACAGTTCAGCTTCATTTCGCCAGAAACGTCCGTATCGGCGACAACAAACATTGTTTCGTTGCAATAAAGTCAAAAGCTCGCGTCGTAAATTCAACGAATGTACCTCTTCGAGTACGTTCGTTGATAAGCTCCCCAGCTTACTTCGATAAGTTACCATTACATTTTCGCCTCTCCCCTCAAAATGCTTTCGCTGCCTCACGAAATCGCAAAATTCATTCTCCAAAATTCATTCCCGTGGAAAGCAACGGGATTCTTGGCGCAAAAAGCGTTCGAAAACTTTCGAAATTCTTTTCGAATACCACGCAGGAATTACAGATTACCGGCTTAGTATTATCGCTTGATTAATTTCTGTTTAAAGGGAGAGTGTTTTCTAACAGTGCAACGAAAATTCTGGTTTTTAAGTGTGCGCAGGTATGAACGAGAATCGAAATTCGCCGCCGTCCCGGCAGAAGGAAGTGAACTCGGGAAGCGTCAAGTCCCACGGAAGCGCGGTACAGATCAATCTAGGATATGGAGGGAATACCTTCGAAGATTCTAGGCGAGCCAGCAGCTCCGTATCGCAAGTATGGCATTTTTCGTTCGCCTTTGAGACAGGAGTATAGGAGAGGAGTATATTCGACGACGAAAACAAAGGAAAAAAAAAAGAAAGGAGGAGCGTTGCTAGATTGGATAAAGCGTTTCTCTCTTATGCGCCGTAATCTTCTATCTCTTCTACACGTGAAAGCCTCAAGGCCTTTCGCGCGCATCTTTCACTCTCGGGGAAATTTCGTTAGGCAAAGTGCAAGCTAACACTGCAATTCTTTGAAAGCATTTCCTACGGATTCATTTTCTGAAGCGTGTTCCTATTCGTCGTCTCCAGTTTTTCTTTCTTTCTTTCTTTCTTTCTTTCTTTCCTGCTTTGTTTTTTTTTTTTTAACGTAATTTCACCATGTCGGCGTAACATCGTTACGCGAGAGCGGATGCAGAATTTGTGCAAAGCACATTCTGGAAACATTATTTCTCTCTGTTTGTACGAGGGAGCGCGTGTTCGTTCGAAGGAAAGTATCAACGGAAGTCTGTATACGCGAGTGAAGTGTCTCCCAAAGCGACCGAAGTCGTTTCTTCTCCGCTTCTGTCGTCGAGAACTGATATCGACGAGATTCTATTAACGAGTACTGTGCGTATCCAGAGGGTTGTTCGAAGTGTCGTCCGACAACGATACGTTTCGCGATATCACCATAAGATACGGCCGGGGTATATTCCATCCTGTCGCGTTCTTCTATCCACTGTCCTATCACGTCGACCGAGAATGTTTACGATATAACGAACTGCCCCGTGGCCATGTGTGTGGAAACAGCCCCAGGAGAGCCAAAGAAATAGCTGGCTCGTAAAAAGCAGCCCGAGACGCAGACAGCTAACCCGGTTGGATCGAAACGACGTAGCCTTTACAGCTACGAATTCGCGCGATCGTCCCCGAGACTCGACAGAAACTTACTCGAGCAAACCGAAATACGAAGGTGACCCCCAGAAATCTCTCGCGCTCTCTGAATATTTAAAATCGTGAGACTCGTCTTTCTCTCTCTCTCTCTCTCTCTCTCTCTCTCTCTCTCTCTCTCTCTCTCTCTCGATTGCAGCCTGTCTTTGTCCGATTTTCAAAAGATCAGAATACGAAATGCTAAGATGATGGATGGAATTGGCCGGAATTTGGCCATTTCAAAGATATCTCCTTTTTCCACTTGGTTCTTTCGTTTTCTTGAAGAAAACTCTAACCATCTTATTAGCTTCCGCGTAAAGTAAGGCAAAGTGCCCAAAAGAAATAAATTACTTTTTTAATCTGAAACAATTGATAAAATTACTTTGAAGGCTTGGCAACGGAGATTTTTAATCAATGTTCGTCACAAAAGTTCGTCGAAAGATGAATTTTTAGATTATTAAAGAAGTATTGTTAATTTCGTCCTCTCGGTTTCAGCGGGGAAAAGAATGAAAAAACGTCATATTACTCACTCTAAAAAAACCGTTTTATCGAAAAAATATACCCGCGACTCGTGAACAACCAACTAGGAAGTGATTCTACGTGTAAAAATGTGCCGAGAAGAAAGAATAAACTTTTTACATTAAAGCCTTCGTTTTCGAGAAAATCAAACTTCAAAATTTATTCACGTTTATGAATGAATTCGTTCGTTCTTGCTGTCGGCTAGTCTTTTTATTATAAATTACAATTATTACTGATCACTGATTATGCAGCACATAATAAACAGAAATAAAATAAACCGGGGGACGAAATTCTGACACTACAGGAATATTGTTTCGAAAAATCGTATTTACAAATTGAGTCGCACGGCATCGTAGCAGGAAGAAAACGAAGAGGACGGATCGAAACGAGTGATCGAGATCAACCATTCGTGCGCCATTATCATAGAGTGGCCACTGAAACGCTGAATGATAATTAAACAAAAACAACTTTTTTTACAAACGCGTTCTTTTTTAAAATTTTTTATTATTTTATTTGGAAATACAATTAATGGATTTTTTCAGTATTACGTGTGAAAAAACTGAAAAAAAGAAAATAAAGAAGATTGAAAACGAGCAAGTTATGACTTTTTTCAAACTCTTCAGTTTTTCAGTAGCCACGCTATAGTAAGGCTAGCAAATGTAAAAAGTGTTGAAACTCTTCTCTCAACCGGGAATGTTGTCAAACAACAACAATTCTTTATTATTCAACAAACTCTAGCACGGTAGTTCCCAACCCATTTTTTTTTTCTTTTTTTGCCATGCTCCATCTAAGCATCTCTAAAATTCTGATATCCCATCCCTGCGATACATAATTCTTATTATTCAAAAAGTGAATGATATTTTGACTTTAGCGGGGGAAATCTAAAAGGCCATTACCTTCAAGACCTAAACAATCTTCCAAAGAACGTGACATCCAAGTTAGAAAAGTTAGAAAACATTCGAAAGTTAAATTTTCACTCGAAGGAATGCAAAAAATTCTTTCTCACTCTCGAACTGCCTCCCTAGAAAATCAAATTGCCTCCCTGTGTGGGAGTCCCACGTTGAGAATCTAGTGTCCAACTGCTAAATTCTAGTTCCCTAACTAACCTAGTATATTCGATCCATAAAATCCTTAAAGTCTTGCCGCACACACATGCGACGACCTTTGACTCGACCGCAGATTGTGGCTTCCTCTAGCTCGGAATCAAAGGCTTGCGGCTTATCTAGCTTCTAACGCTCGAGTTTGCCCTTTGTTCGCCCACAGGCCGGATCGGAAATCATTTCGATTTTCCCGATCTGACGAGGGGAGTGAGAGAACGGCAAAGCTCGCGGACGGTCTTCAAGTCGAACTCGAAGGCTTCTCATAGAATTTCTATTAACGTTACGGAGATTAGAACTGGTTCGGAGTCGATCAACGTAAACGTTCGTATTGATGTTCAGTTTTCAGGCGACGAGTCGCGCCGGCTTTTCACCAGCGGCGCCAAATTACCGGAGAACACGATGGAGAACAGGAATCCCAACTACGGTTCCGTGGTGTTTCAATTGAAAGACGCGAATCTCGAGGCTAACAACATCTGCGACTTTGTGTTCCGGGGGCTGAAGGTCGTCTGTAGAACAAGAGTGGTTACTGTTTGCCTGATGTGCTTGTCCACGGTCCCGGTTCTTATGCTGATCTACGGTGAGTGAAAAGAGAGAGAGAGAGAGAGAGAGAGAGAGAGTTTAATGGCTGCTTTCACGGAATTCTCGAAACGTTTTCGCTGACGTTTCGCAACACACGAAAATCGCGCAATTTTCGTCGATGTGTCTCTAATTAAAAAAAAAGGATAACTCAACTGATATTCTGATTATATTAATTGACTGATCGATCGATGTAATAACTGTTATTAATAATCCTTAAATTTTCAAAGGGGTGAACGCGTTCAATATCGAACGTTCAATTCCGAGGTCAGTTTTCACGTAGACCTGGAAGATTTCCAAATATTAAATAGAACGCTTGTGCATACCTAGATAATAATGGTCCATTCCATCCGATTGATTTATGAAATTAAATTATGAATTTATGACATTGAAAGTGAAATTCATGATAGTAAATTATTTTAATATTAAGTGAATCCACTTAACAGCTTTAACAGCGTTAACACTCTTCCACGTCGCGTTTATAGAGGCATGAACGTTTTGCTGATCAATTGACGATCGAATGGCGTTTCTATATTGCTCATACATTGATAACGAAGCATTTATTACTGATAACGTGTCGATATAATGTACGCGATGGATAGCGGGAGGTTAATAAAATTACATTGGAAGCATCGATGAAATTTTTGCTCGTAATATTAACATCTACATATGTAACATATGTGAGATTTGTCCTTGCGGATCTTTCATAAATTTGTTACCTTAACAGACTGAAACCAAACGTCCACCACAGATCGTGTTCATTTCTCATATGACATAGTTCGCATGATACATTTATAATAATATAATAATACAGCATACGCGTACATTTATTGTAAACAATGACTGTCCGATTCTTTTCAATCGAGTCAATGACACATTCGTCGCGTTTATCTCGTAGCTAATTAAATTCTAAATTAATCTTCACACGTGTGTGAAACAGCATTAACGAAATAACTAAATATCGCTATTTATAAAACGACGAAACAACAATTGCATAATTTCGTAGACACGTTTGTTGCAAATTGAGAGTAAAAAATATAGCTTGTCAAGAAGCTGTAAAATACAACGCGAGACAGCAGTGCAACCTACGAAACAGAAAACCAGCGTTTCAGAAAGCTTCGTGTTCACGCCGAATCAATACTCGACTTACAAGCAGTTTATCAATAAATTAGTCGCGAAACTCGGAGAGCTATCGCTACCCGTAACGTTATCACCAATCCGGATTTCCACATCCATTAATCTGAAAAGATTTCACTCGACTTCACTCTAATTTAGCCATAGTACTTGCTGCGAAATTTCACGTGGAAATATCTTCGCTTGTGATCAACCAGAAATTCGTGTTCGTTTTTTCGCGACAATCGCGACAGAAGTTAAGTAAGGGGAGGGGGGGACGATTTCACCATCATTTTTCGAATCCTTCAATTTTCACGTCGAGAGTAAATCACGCGTTACGAGCCGATAGCGTGCGCGAACGATTTCTCTTTTCTCTAAAAACTTCCTAATTCATAGATTCAGCCATCGTTGAGAAACGTATCGTACAGTCGCGATTTGCATACGATTCGACGTTAATACGATGGAAATGCAGCGCGGTGATGAAGCAGCTTGTTAACTTCGGCGAATGCTAATTCCACTCGTAGGTCATGATTACCGTATAAACGCAATTCCGTGCACACGATGAAAAATCAAGAGACTTAAAGCGAATCCGCGTTTTCGTTCAAATTTATGTTCTAACGAACATCACTGCTACCGTTCAGCTATTAAAAAGATTAATTTAATTAATTCGTAACAGTTTGCCGACTCGACTCGATCAATGGGAACGCGAATATCAGCAGATCGGCCGATTTTTCGAAGCTGAATAATAGAAACTCGGCCGGTTAGATTGGAATCTGGAGGAGAACGCGAGCAAAGATGCAAATACCGGGGCGACTCTCGTCTCGGCCCCGGTCACGAAACGCGGCATTGCGCGATACGAGGCACGCTCTCGAGATCCCGAGCCGAGACTCGGTGAAACGCGGGCATCGTTTTCGAGCTAATTGACCCCCTGCCTGGGTTTACGACACGCGAGCCTCCCGTGCCATTTACGTTACGTTACGTTACCACCAACACAAAACACGCTAAAAACGAGAGCACGCCGCGTTTCTCGGCGGGCATGGATTCGCGCGAGCCACCCGGGACAGCGCGTTCACCTCTTCGTCACGTTCCTCGAATCGATAAAGTGCCTACACGCTCGGTTCGTAGAAACGGGAGAATTACCAACGTTCAACGTTCAACATTCGGCACAACGTGTGTGTGTATATGCATGTACTTGGGGGAAATTTATTGCCACGTCGCGACGCGATAACTGAAACCATCTGAAACCCTTTGCTTATCCGACGAGCATCTGAGCGATGCATTCGTTCGTCGATCAATTCCGAGTATTATCTCTTTCTTTTTATTTTTTTTTTTTTTTTATTGGTCGGTGGAGCAATTTTTATCCGCGAGAACCGCGAGAATGTTTTCGCTGAAATTCACCGAGATGGATGGTGAAATTACACAAAGTTAAGGGAGGAGTTTCTTTCTTTATCAAAAGAGATTAATTGCAGAGTGAATATTTTAACTCGTCTTGCCTTTTCGAGTACGGTGGAATGCTTCCCTCGGCATAGAGATGCTTAATGCCAGATGAAAATGCTGTCAAACGAAAATGACCCGTTTTCTGCAATTACTGCATGCACTCTGGCCGCAACGAATTAAACGTTGACGTTTATCTTTACGTTTTGATCGCGATTTGAAATCGCGATTGCGCTCGTGATCATGGCTTGCTCGCCTTTGTCGTGCCGCTTTAATTGCAATCGTTTAATTTCAATTACAATCGCTCGCGATTGCTTGTGACGTGTGAAAGAAAGTTTTCGGTATTATTGAAATCTTGAACGCTACGCGACGTGTCAAAGGATTTCAGAAAAGTGTTTCAGGCTCGGATCGAGAGTCTGGTATGTCACTCGAGGCTCGCAGGTCCCTTCGGAATTCCCTTCGAAATTGAAATAATCGTAGGTGAGGAAAGCGTGCAAGGGTTCGCATGTCGCGTTACCCTTAGTCAAGTATCGAAATAGGACGTGACACAGTGAGTGGAAGTCAGGCAACGTCATTACCATTGCATTATTCAACGCCAGTCGGCGCTGAATAACTTTTTGACATCGATCCGACCGATGTGTTTGCTCGTAATGACCGTAAGTGAAAACGCAGAAACAGAAACCGATTGAACGAGAAGATTGAGTGAGAAGAGAGAGAAGTTCGCGTCTTCCTCTTAGGACGGCACGACTGCTTTCTGGTTCTTCTTTCAGGCTTGAATTTCTCGAAAGACTGCCCGAGGGAGCCGAGAATACCGATGTACATGGTGATCGGCGGAACGTTCGGAAGCATGCTCATGGCGTTGCTTATCTACTCGCAGATACGCTCGAGGAGACCAGAAATGATCTCCGTCCCCTCGACCAGACCTCAAATCTCTTTCAGGAAATTGATCATCATCGTCTTATCGTGCTTCCTGTTGGGATGGTTCGTGATGGGTAAGTTGGCAGAAAACTCGAAACTCGAAACTCGAGACCCTACGTGTATACACACGGAGGAGAAACACCAAGATTCTTTGTAACCGATACTCTTGATAACGTTTATCTCGCGAGAGAGAGAGAGAGAGTTTATTTCTCGCGGAGAGGATCGATCACGTGACTCCGTTTAATCGTTCCCGTGTTTTAGTGCTTTTATCGCGAGTGCCGAGTAGCGTGCTTCGAATCTCCAATTACCACTATGCTCTAGTTATAACGCACGTATGAACAATTTTGTTAATTCCTGTGTGCATTGGGTTTGCATTTCAATGAATTTTTTTTTTCTTTTTTTTTTTTTGTTTTTCATTATGAAGCAAATGGAAGCAAATCGCAGCAGCAAGTAGGAAATTGGAGGATTAAGGGATTTCGACTTATTTTCCTACGACGAGTAAGAGCGTTGATTGGTAGTAAAAAGGCTCGAGCGTCGGAAAAACTCGATTTCCGCGGATATATTCGCGTCGCGTCGTGTCGCGACAGTGTGTTTTAAACTGTGCGAAACGTTGCAGCGAGACGATCGATCGCGTTCGTCAAACGTCGATGGTAAACTGGCACCGATGCAACCTAATTTTCGCTCGTGATCGCGTCTAGTTCGCACCACTCGTCGCACGCTTGCGTTCGTTTAAAAAAATAACGAGAGCCTCTAGCTTCGAACGTGCTCGCTGGTGTTACCGCTCAAACGATAGTAAACGATAGTAAACTCTTTGACGTTGGGAAAGTTTTCATCGCGGACGAAACCGAGACTCCGGCGAGTGAACTTGACCGTTTAATTTTGTAAAAGTTATCTGCCCAACACGAGGCAGACGTCAACGCGATCCACCTGTCAACACGATCTTTCTACAAATTTTCATACCACACCGGTCCCTTCTTTTCACTCGATCTTTTCTTTGTCGCAGGAAATTACTGGATACTTCACATCATGTGGCCACCGTACACGTTCTTACTGCACACCCCAAACGACCACTGTCACAAGACTCTCTATCTGTTCTCCTTGGTACATTTGGCCGCGATATACGTCACCTTTGGCATCACGCTGCTCGTGATAACCGTGCTGGCGTCCTTCAGAATCCTGGCATGTCCTTTACCAGAAAGGTAAGCCATGGTCAATCACAACAACGCACAAATTTTCTCGTCAGCAGATCGAGATCGGATCCACAACGTACCGTTGAACCGAACCGTGATATCATCAAACTAGTAAAGTTTGGTTAGTGGAATTTTGCTGCTCGCTGACGCGACAGATCACCGTGTTCTACACTTTCCGCTGTGAATTTCCGTGCACAATCGCGCGCCCGCGAAACGCATTCAGCATGCAAAATCGACGCATCGAAACCGCAAGCTATCGCTCGCTTGTGTATGTTCGCTGCAGTCGCAAACAGATTCGCGACGAGGGAGAAAGCAAGTCTGTTGGAAAAGGCAGCACGATAGATTAGAAGCATAAGGTATCGGGTCGCTCCCTCTGTTTTTCCGTGAAATCCGGTTGATAGAATGCTTTCAGCAGAACGAAGAGATTATAAAGCTCTCGTCAAGTTTACCAATATTGATACTCTCTTTGTTCTATAGAAAGCTTGGCTGTTTCTCGCAGCCACGGCCCACTGAAATGCATAATCGAATTAAGCGTAAACAGAGGCCTCATATCGCGCCCATATACCTATCCGATTTACGTCCGGGGTTAACCGAAAATTCGATTGAAATTAATCGAGAAAACCAGAACGCGATCCACGCGATCCCCCATCCCTTTCCTCGTCGCGTTGCCTCGCGAGCCAAACTTTCGACAGCACCCCTTCCCTCCCTCCCTCCCACCCTGCCTCTCCACCCCGTTCGAACAATCTGGATCGTTACAATCTGCCTAGCAAGACGTCGAACTTCTTTGCACCGTGTTGGTACTACGTATTCTAGGGTATTGGGTCAGCGACGGTGGAATCGGGCGCGCGGGCATTCCGCATGCGACGCGAGCGAAAGCCAAATATTCTATACCCGGGAAGCAATCAGCCGCTGTACGTACACGTGCATCTATATACACACGCTAACTGGATGTACGTGCAAAATAGTAGGTCAACGAATTTGGTCGCGTGTCGGCGCGGGTGCGCTCATAAATATACCCGGCCGAGGAGCAGGCCAGAAGCGAAAGCAGAAAAGCGAGCGAGCACCGGGGTATCGTTTCCCGCTTTCGAATCGCGTGTCGCGGAAAACAGCCCGCGATTTTTTTCTCCTCGTTTTTCTTTTTTTCTTTTCTTTTTGCTCTTCTTTTCGTTTCGTTCTTTCGTTGTCTTCGTGTTAAACGCGGTCTCGCGTGACCGCAGGGATCGAATCGGAGAAAGAATTGCGCGACACGCACGCTGAGCATTGCGCGCCGGCTGACCGGGTCGCCGCTTTTTCTCGCCGATCGATCTCAACGCGGCGCGGCAATACACGTTTCGGGAAGCGTTACGCTTTGGATTTTCAGCTCGGACACACCGAGGGGCGAGGGGGAGAATTCACGAATGATTCATTGCCTACAGTAGAACTGCGAGTTCATTTATCCGAGTCCATCTGGTCATCGACGATCGCTTGCTCGAGAAGAGTTATTTCGTTGGATCGTATTGGTTGTTGTTGTAATTTTGCGGTGTCGAAAATTTTAAGACACGAAAGTATAAATTTCTGCTGTTAGAAGAAAAGGGAAGGAAGCGTTCGAGAAATGTAGTTTCATTTACGATACGTTGTACTACTATATACAGGGTGAATGAGAAAAAGAATTCGTAACTTCTAAGGTAAATAGTACTCGTCGAACCTAATAAAAATTAACAGTTTCAAAGTTATTAACGAATTTTTGTTCCGGTTGAAACCGGCTTGTGAAAAAGTTGGAAATCTTCAGAGTACGAGTAATTCTTTGATCCGAAGGTGTCAAGCGTACATAGAAGGAGGACAGAGAAAGAAAAAATTATAAGATAAGCCTACCACTACTTACACGCAGAGTATGGTAGCTCTCGAGGCGAAGAAATTCATTTCTTCGACCGAAACGAAAAGAATCGTTTATAATTTTGAAACTATTAGTTTTTCGATCTATGTTTATCAAGACTTTTTTTCATGTTTCGACAAGCGCTACCTCCCCTGGAAATGATGAATCCTTTTTCCTATCTACTCTGCAGATGACTATTAATCTGACCGCCTCCTTCGAAACTTATTGTTAGTAAAAAATGAAAATAACAACGATATCCACGACGCTGGTAGACTTCTGTAGAGTAAAAGCCGGAGAAGAGTTATTCGATCGAGTGACCCATCTTGTAGATATCAAATAACGTTCCGCGAGAGGTCGACGTCGCGTGATCTACGGCACATTTACCGGACACATTTACGATATTAACCCATCGCGATAAAAGAGTCCATCCAACGAGGACAGTGTCTTCGGAATGTGTACGAGTTCGAATATTTTCCAATCCACTTGCAATCCACTTGAAGTGTTCGCGTAGCGTTTTCGTAGATCTGTGAAAGTTTTCTCTAAAAAGTCTCTTACTAAAATAGTATCGTCATCTCGTATCATTATCTCGGCGAGCTGAGCTGAATCGAATGCTTTCGCCATTTTCGACTACGTCGACTACGTTACTTGACCTCTTTTCTTTCAGATACAGATAACCACAACGGTTCATTCACGTAAAGCAAGTGATACCAGAGAAACGACGGATGGTAGTTGGGAATATCCAAGTTGTCCAAGGGCGCGTTTTGAAGTCTGTCGTGAAACGAAACGAGGATTGTGTCGAGCATCGCGACAGCGTCTCCAACGATAAAGTTATGCCAGCGGAATCGGCACCAATCTCCGCTGGTAATCTCGGACTCTCGAGTTGCAACAACGGGAAAGGGGTGCATTTCCAGTTGAACGCGAGCCGCGTCGTTGAAGCATCGAGAGCATACGACGACGGGAACGGGCAATTCGTGACTTAACGAACTCCGCGAGAATTGAAATTCACTGTTGGGGATCGTTGATAGCACGACGTACGGATCGTGTCGAGCCGAACACCGAATCTGGGAGAACGTTATCAAATCACCAGAAGGGAAAAAAACACACATACGCGTGCACGCGAGAGAGAAAGAGAGAGAGAGAAGGATGTGCTCTGCCCGGCGACTATATACCTGCTCTGAACAAAAGCATCGGACAAAGGAAGACTGATTTCGGGAAAATTGAAAATTCCCACGTTCCCAAGATGGAACGTTCGCTTTCCGCGAAACAGGGAGAATTATCGGGATGCCAGTTGCTGTTAATATAATTGCACGTGGGTAGTGCAACTTTGAGTTACCGGGAATCCATTTACGAGGAGTTTATCGTGTCCGATACCCGGATACCTGGCTCGCTTCGTAGAAAGAAACCAAAGCGAAAATATCTGGAAATAAGAAGATCGTGGGATGCGAAGAAACGGCTGGAACAATTTCGAACGAACGGCAAGTAACATTGGATCTTTGTTATCACGAAGCACGTATGTACGTAACTGGCTACCGCTCGATTTAACGCTGGAATCTAATCGAATTCAACGACGCAGCGGTTCCGCGTTTCCGTGGACCGCGTTTCTGAAAGACGAAAGAACGAGAGCCCGCGAAGAGAAGTTCAGCGAACAAAATTGCCCTGCCTAGACTGTCCCTGCCTATATCTCGACGACGACGAGGAAAATTCAAATCATCGAAGAGGATCTTACATCTTTCACGGTGGTTTTCAGCAAGAAATTCAAGCAAGTTTTGTCAGAGAGCCACCAACCAACGAGCTTTACGATCATTCGCTGATTGCCGATGTTTGGTAATATTTACCAAAAGAAATCAAAGGTAAGCGACACGCTTTTGTTATTTCCTTTTTTTTCCTTTTTCCTTTTTTCGAATACGATCTCGACGAAATTCTTCGAATCAGATAGACATCAATTTTGTCGATCAATGCTGATTACATCGTGACGTAACAGTTGCGAAGTGTCGGGTATACTTTCTTGCTGATATACTTTTTTCTTCGGATGATCTTCGTGATGATCTTTCCCCATAATGTATTGATAACGCGTTTTATTGTCACGTGAAAATCCGTACAAGAGAAATTCCTTGTACAGACTACTTTTTTAGAAGTTTTTACCAGCTGTTATGGGATTCCAATTCATTCTGCATGTCGTTCTATCGACAATCGTGCCTCGCAGCAGTTAATTCATTTAACTGTTAACTGGTTTATTACGCTAACCGATGATTTCCCTTTACTTTTATTCGTTTCCCATATTTCTTTTTCCTTTTTTTTCCGTTTTAATCGCAACTATTGTTTCCCTCTGTGTACATTTCGCGTTTCACGTGAAAACAAACATACGTACGTATGTACGTAACTGCGGAGTTCTGTTGCAACACAATCCACCGTAGATTTTCGTTCTCGCGCGCGGTTAACAGTTAAACTGTAATTGCCACGATATGGCAAACGTCGCAAAACGGCAAAACAACAAAAAAATAATCGTGTTTGATGTTTCGTCAAATCTATGTCCGTCATTCTCACAGCTCGAATCGACGAAAATCGTCGCACAGCGTCGAACAATGTAATGAAAAAAAAACAAACAAAAAAAAAAAAAAAGAAAAGAAAAAGAAAGAAAAAAGAACAAAAAATGATGTATTCCGTTTCTGTGTCTGTTTTTAACCACCACCACCAGACTCGAGTATATCGCTACAACCTGATGAAACGGTAAAGCCTAACAAAACGCACGTTGTCTGTAAAAAACTACTTTAAGAATGATGTATCGTTCGATGTAGTGTCGTTCCTTTCCGCGAGGTAACGCGCGAGGCATTCGTGAATTGAGAATTTTTGCCCTCCTCTGTAAAGTTCTCTAAAGCTCGTGTGTCCAATGCGCATCGATGATTATCGACTATGACCATGAAAATGAAAAGCAAGCGAAAGAAACAAGGTTCTCTCGCTCGAGAAGGGACGAAATGTATAAGTGTCAATTAAATCATCAGAAACTTCATTTCTATCGCTGTGGAACTCTAACAGTGGTCGATGACACTTTGATGTATACATACACACATTGTGTATATGTACATATATATAAATGCTTATATATATATAATAAATAATATATATATAATGCATATATATATATATACACGCGTACGCTCTTATGGTATTAAATAGTCGTTATTAAAGAATCGACCAAAATAAGACAAAATAAGGGAAAATGCTCGGACAGATATTTCCAGAGTACGTGAGAGTCACCTAGACCAGAGTATAACGTAGAACAAGGCTCATTTCCAGTTGAACACATGTATGCATGACGTCCATGATTGCGATGATTCGAAAAACGGGTCCATACTTATAATCGTCCGTGCGAATAAATGTTACTACTAATCTGTAATCGTGTAAACTACTACTACGTCGATGTAAAAGAAGCATAATAACAAACAAACAAACAAATAAACAAAAAAGAGAGAAAAATCTGTGTAAACCGTCTTTCTTAGGGAGCTAAGTACATTCGTCAATCTCGCGGTCGCGATCGTTCTTCTGAGCCCTCGGTCGGAAATGGCGGGTGAACCGTTTCGAACTAAGCTACATAGTGTAGCATAGTAATTTCGAGTCGATCCATACACGCTATACAAGAGAAGCAATGCGCGAACAATGGGACAATATTTATTTGCTCTATTGAACTGATATACGTGCGTGTATGTTTGTCAGCGACTGCGGTGACGAGTTTATGACACTTCGTTGAGGAGGACAAGACCATCTTATCATTAAATTGCTGAACGATTTTCGCGAAACCCGTGCCTGGCGAGCTGAAATCATCGGGAAATTTCATTTCCCAGCTGTCGAACCCGTACGTGTCCTGCAAAATTCTTCGTCTTCGGCAATTTGACACTCGCCGGGAAAACGAATCGCTATTAAACGAATTAAACTATCAAGAAAAGACTCGATCGTCTCGAAACGAATCTAAAACCGTTTGTAAAAGTTCGAGGAGGGACGCGCGCGTGTTGGCTGCCTGAAAGTAGCCAGGCACGAATCTGATCCATGTGCACAACGAAGTATAAACAGAAACGAGGTACAGAGACCGGCTACAGAGAGTTTCGCAGAAATTCGCACGCATCGTGCACGTGATAGAATTCAATTTGAAGACAACGTAGAATTAGAGGAACGCGAAGTGAGGGAGGGAAAAAAAGGGACCTGAATATATAGTTACGTTTGAAAATTTGTCGCGTGATGCACGCCAGGCGAGGGAATTTCCTAACGACGAAATCCGATTTGAAATTCGCTCGATACGACGTTTCGCAAAAGTCTCGGCGAGATCCACGGTTCTGCGAATTAATAGAATTTACCGAGAAACGAGAACGCTCAATCTCCGTCTTCGTCGCTTGCTCGAGAGGGTCAAATGTGCACGTATCTGTCTATCTTTGATCATTTCGTTCGCTTGAAATCTTACCAAAACTCACTCAAACTGTCCTATCATGGAAAAGAATCACAGACGTGAGCGCGCTCGTTCGTCATCCAATCATGCCGAGTCACTATTCACACGCTCATCGATAAAAATCGTCGTTTACAATCGTAACCAAGGAATCAACGAACCGTGCTACACTCAAATGAATTTAGAATGTGGTTAAATTAATTAGCTGAAACATAGCACCGAAATCGATTGTTTCGCCAACAATTATTGTTTCGCTGCACATCGCGAGGCGACTATCTATTGATCGTACGAATTTTTTCGTTATCGCCATTCACGGCCGTGCGATGTGAGTGTGGACGAATGAATGTGTCGCGACGCTTGCTACAATTCTCGCGATAAACATCGCGAGTCGGGCAGATCGTGAAAACGTGAAATCTATATTTGTCTCCTTTCTTCCCATCCTTTTCTGAAAAAAGAAAGGAGAGGAAAAGAGAGCCATTTCGATTTTTTCAACACGCGAGAGATAAAAGTAGAATCGGGACGAACGGTCAGAATGCGACCGGGGATTTTAATCGGAACCTGTAACTCGCTATCTCGATAGCCACGTGGAATCGACAGGCGCAAATAAACTCACCCCCGTTTTTCCATATCCTTTCGGTGGAGGGGTGAAATATTCGCGGAAATATTTTTCACAGACGCGAGAGAAACCAGGATATACCGGACGTTGGCGTGTCGGGGTACTCTGAAATTTCAATTAAAATGCTGCGCGATGACAAATATCAAATTAACCAACTAAATGAATTCGCGATTTGATTTAACGTTTCCACGATGCCCCGTAAAGTGGATGTAATATAGGTTTGTATACACGCGTATATATGTAATATAATCGCGTACAGAGGTAGATATATACACATCTATATACACATGTATGTATATATATATATATATATATATCTGTACGCGCGAGTCGCGAAAGAAAAATCCCTTGTGTTATTCTCGACGTACGACGAGAATCCGTGGATCCTCTTTCGCGATTTCCTCTGATCTGTAACACGTAAGGATTAACGATTGTGTTGATACATTTAATATTAAACGTGTCGTTGGATTTACATAGAATAGAGAGCTTATTTATTTTTATACTGGATGGTTTGATAGGATCCGACACATTTAATTGAACAATATCGGAAACGAAGCGAAAATACACGCTGTTTATTATTACCGCGGTTGTTTTTTCGTTTATCCAAAATTTCACTGTTACGCGCGACACGCGTTCCGTTGATTTCGCCCGTTAATTGACAGACCCTCATACCGATTAAATTAAGTATCACACGTGTACGTATAATAACGCATAAACGTATAATAAACATATCTCGTAATTATGTGACAAATTTAACGTTTTTAGTCGTGTCGTAAGCTATTTTTAGCAGTAGGGTTAGAATTATTTGCACGTACTAACGTCGCGAATGGTGGTCCAGGCTTTAACGTAGAGTTCACAACGTCGTTAACACCGCCCGAGTGTGGTGTCCGTTTCTGGTGTCGGAAATAGCGATGGAAAACCGTCCAAACGCAATCCGACCGATCGAACTCTTTATTTTTCGATCTCGATCCCCCTTCCTCCCTCCAGTGTCGTTGTAACCTCTGATTCTATACCCGTCTGTATATCATACAGTCACCCTGTCCCTTCAAAAACCAATTTCCCGTGCTTCGTCGTCGACGTATTATTACGTCTTTTTCGTCGAAGAGAACGGTATAAAAGTTGCCAGCGCTATTTACGGGGCCGTGTCCCAGATACATCAATTACATTTTTCTACACCGTTCGCGCTACTCGCGTCGTTTCGATATACCTCATTAATCGTCTCTATACATAGAAGAGAAGTCTAGTTAAGGAGACTCGCTCGCATCGTGCGCGAAATTAACATCGAAAACATTACCTCTGACGGAGCGCCAGCTCACATTAAACGCGTATTATTCTTCTGTTCGATCGATTCGTTTCGACGCGGCTGTTAAGAATAATTCCGACTCGAAACACGAAAATAATCGTGATGTAGGAATCTTAGAAGAAACGTGCATGAGCAAAGGTACAGACGAAACGACGTATGCAATGATGAACAAGGTGCACGTTGTACGCCAAAGTATTCCGCGATTACTAGATAGCGCCGTGCCTCTATTGATTTCCCATAGTTTACAGAGGACAACAAGGAGAAACGCTTCATCTTTCCTCCCTCCCACTCCTCTTTTTGTCTATATCTATACGATCTATACGATCGCGATTAAAATACAGAGTGTAAAGGCCCCCATAGACGTTGAAATGCATGCATCACCGATACAAGCACACTACTGAGAAACAAGGAATCACTGCAGGAATAGACTTCTAGCATTAGTTGGACAAAGAAAGAGTCCGTTGTAATAAAAATTATATAAAACAAAAAATTTATTTAATTATATTATTAATAGACTCCATCCTATTTTAAGAATAAGACAATAACGTTAAAACATAAAATTAATGGAACAGCGATTAAACAAATATGAAATATATCATATTGTATATCATCGAATGCATTGTTATAAATATTTATGACAAATTCCATTACGATATCTTTTATGAGTCAAGAGTTATTCAAAAATGTTGCGAATTATTCTCGATCCGGCCTGTTGTTTCACGACAGTCGTACCGACGAGGATAGCGAAATCCAAAACGGACTTTCTTTGTCCAATTAATGCTAGAAGTCTATTCCTGCAGTGATTCCTTGTTTCTCAGTAGTGCTTGTATCAGTGATGCATGCATTTAACGCCAAGTGCAAAGGCCCCCATAAACGTGCTGCGATGCATGCATCACTGATGAGAAGCAAAGAATCACTGATGCAGGAATAGACTTCTAGCATTAATTGGACAAAGAAAGTCCGTGATAATAAACCTAACATTACTATCATATAATATTGGAGCTGGAAGACGATCCGACATTTGAAAACACTTGTTTCAACTTTGGCGTCAGACGAAGAACTGAAGAATCGGTAAAGTGGAGGCAAACTGATTCTGAAACATCATCTGATGTTTCACGAAACCTAGAAGTTGATGCATGCATCGCAGCATGTTTCAACGTTTATGGGGGCCTTAACGAACGACTTCTTTCGGCTTAATATCCCTATCGAATAAATAAATAAAGTCTCATCCCCGTCGCGAGAATCAGCGAGAATCAGCGAGAATCACCCCTTGTAATCTCGTCGAGCCCCAAGTAGTTCCGCTTTGAACGTTCCTTCGCGAGGCCATTCGAACGAGCACGGCGTGGGCGTTTATTTGTCCAATCTCTCCCTTTCTCTCTCTCTCTCTCTCTCTCTCTTCCTCTCGTTGACATGGCCACTTGACACCCTCTCATTTACCCGAGAAATTAGCACGTCAGCGTAAATGATTCATAGAAACGTGCAACGTCCACACATCGATTCTGCGTCCATCTCGTCTGCGAGCAGCTCGTTTCGTCCAACACAGCCAAAGGAAACGAAGTTGCGCGTCGCGTTGAAAAAGCTTGGAAACCAGCACGGAGCAGCGTGCTCGGTGACTCGGAGAAGAGTTTTGATCTCGGCTGGACGACCGAGAGACGTACGACTCGGAGACTCTGCATCGGGGGAACGAGGCGTCGCCATGTGTCGCAGACTCGTCGCTTCCTCATCCACGACGAAGACTTTTCCAAGGGTCCAATCGTTACTTTCGAATTACCATCGATCGCGTCACGCGATGACACTTTTCCTTCGCCTGACGCGAGCACCGATATCGCTTCCGAAAGCCTACGCTCAAGCTACGCAACAAGCCACAAGGAAATGATTGTATCCACGCGTGTCTGGCAGCTGAAAATTGGCCAACGATTGGATATCGCCGATTTCGACTGTGACAGAACGTCCAAAGATAGGGGGAGGCGTATTGAGAATTATTTTTTTAGAAGCGCCACTCAAGTTTCCAGTGAACTTTTCACCGCGACCAATCGTAAACTTGTAGTGTAACTCACTGTTAGAGCAATGTACTCGTCGAAATCGGCGATACGCGCTTCCGATCGCTTGAGAGAAATATCCGTGTGTGATTCCGATGTTCGCTGTTCTACCAATCCCTCCGATTTTTCTCGCTGCCAGGCTCGAACAACGTGGCTCGTGCAACGTTTACACCCCGTCGTTTCGACGATTGATGCACAGCTCGATTACAGCTGCCTGCGCGTGCTATGTACCTAATCGTTGCTATGTACGTAACGTGCTTCGACATCGACGACCTGTGACACGCGTGAGACGTGTATAACGATCTTTCGGGACGTGTTCCAGCATAGGTGTCCAGCATACGTGTTGTACATCTTTCATGATCGCGTAGTTGCACGGTTCACGTAAGAGGGGATGCACGTCGCGCTCTTTGTCAGCGCTGTTTGTAACAACCACGTACTTGGCGCTACGTGTTCACGCTGCGTCTGTGCGTGAATACAAATACGATATAGGCTACCGTCTCGTGGTCGGCGTGGCAAGGAAAAAGACGTCGTCACGTCCGCGGCAAATAAATTTCACCAGAATATTTAATAACGGGAGTGAATGTAACTCGCGCCGAGACGAGTGGAGGAGGGAGAGCGTTTCGCCAATAAACGTGGCGGCGGCCATTTAAAATAAATTGGACGTCGTATTGCGACGTATTATCTGCACGTAGCAGGCGACGAGGCTGCGCCCGACACCGTACAATGCCGGAGCTTATCGCCCCGACATGTTTCGTTAAATTAAATTACCCTCGGAACCAGTGAATTCGCCTCTTTCTCTTCCATGGCCTACAATATCTCTCTCTCTCTCTCTCTCTCTCTCTCTTTCTCTGCCACCAGCTTTCGCAAGCTGCCCGCTAATCAAACACGTTTGCGATAGAATCTTTCGCGCGCGCATCCCCCAATTACGTGATACGAGCAATATTTCGCGTGCTAAAGTCCAAATAACGAAGCGAAAAAAATGGAAAGCAAAAAAACAGAGGGGGGTGAGGGAGGGAGATAAGCAAGGGGAAAGGTAGATGAGAGTGAAGGAGAGATCGAATGAAGAAGAATGCCGAAGCACGTTCCGGTGTCCAGTCGAGGGAGAAAAAACGTGCAACGAAACAGTCGAGCAGTGCCAGTGCACGCATATATCGTTAAATTCGCGAGTAAACATACGCGTGCACGTAACCTGTCTGTCTGTCTATCTGTCTGTCTGTCTGTCTGTGTCTGTCTGTCGCTGTAGAATCAAGAACGAATCGAGTATGTATAACGTAAGATAATCCTGTACACGTGCACTCGCGATATTACCACTCCATTTGCGAGAAAAACAAATTGTAAGCGATGTGGTAGACTCATATTGTGACCCATTTATAACGTAACCGCCGAGTACTGGGAATAAAAAAAAAGTGTCTACGTGGTACACGTGGTGTCTGCATTCTAACCACCGCTACCGCTCCCGTCCATTAATGTAAAAACCACCCCGTCCGTTTTCGTTTCCCCGTTGCGTCCCCTTTCTTCCTTGTCACTTCTCACATAATATATTCCGACCGTCTCGTTATTGCCATCGAAAACTGTTGCATCAAATGCACGAATAGAAACGAAGGATGGAGGAAATAGGGAATCGTCGGAAGTTACGTCGATCTCTTTCGAGCGGGAAAATATCTCTTTTTCTGGTGTTCTTCTACTGGTGCCTCACTACGAGATTGAATTAAAGGGAGAATAAAAATGGTAGACGGAGAGTGAATATATATTTCAAAGCAAGCGCTGCTCGACGAGGCTCGAGGAGGAAAAGAAACAAAAGGGAATACTCGCGTGGATCCGTGAACGGGCTGAATGCATCAGAAAAATGCAATTTCTCGATATCGTGCTGATGAGTTTAAAATTCGAAAATAAAATGATAAAAAAGGCAAAGGGAGTAGCTGTGATTGCTTGACTCGCGGTAGAATCGATCCAACGACAATCAAAACGATGTACGAAATTGCAGAATGGTGCAAAGTTAGTGGAATTAGTGTAATTACGCTGCTGATTGATTTAAACACGTTACCATCGATCTTCCCACACGAAGTCAGTCAGACCGTTTTGTTATTCGCTCACATTTCTTTGGTCAATTTGCGATTGGAAATTCTCTTCCCCTGCCCTTTAATTCGATCACGTCTAACGAACACGGCTGTACGAAAGGAACGAGTAAAAGAAGGGTACTAAAAGTAGTAGCGCCTTTTTCGTTCGAGAAATCAGCGTACTGTCCCGCGCAAATACGGAATTCAATCTAAATGTAAATATATCGGGCCGTATTCCGGAAGGACGTGTGCCACCGCAAAGAAGAGAATACGAAAACACACGAGAGGATGAACTTTCGTCGAGTGTGTCCATTTCCGAAAATTCGCGTGACATCTTGGTAAACTATTCTCTCGATAACATTCCGAGAGAATCAAACAACCATGTGTTACGTTTCCAGGATAGTGTAATCGACAAAGTTGCTTCGTACGGAGTGAACAGTCACCGGCAAAGAAAAAAAGGAAAAGAAATCAAACTGCGTTGAAAATTTCGCTATTTTTCAAAGCAAATCGAATCAAAAGTTTCCAAGTAATGGCCTCGATCGTCGTTTCCCACGATGTAGAGGCATGACGTTGGTTTCTGTTTTCCTTTAGGCCGCGCCAAAATGGAAAAACCTGGTTGGATGGTGGCAAATTCTTCGATAGATACACCTCTCGCGTAAGGTGCTTAAATTCCATCGGCGAAAGATCGCCGCAGCGTTTTACCGTGGCGCGTAAGAGGATTACCAACGTGGATGTCGATAGCTCGCAGAAAATGGACCAATGGAGATCTGCTCTCTTGTGACAACATCCAACGCCTTCCCGTCGCGAATAAAACGATACCGCCTCGACTCGACATAAATAGAAGTCATTTTATTTCCCCTCCGAGAAATTTGTCCGTCGTTTGCGATCGCCTATTTCTGCGCAATTCCCGCGCGGCGCGTTCTCGGTTTGCTCTCTGATTTCCTGACCCGTATTCCCGCCTCCCCTCCCCCCGCCGCCCTACAGTTTTACCTTGCAATTTGAATTTTTATTCGTCCGGATTGCGGCCAAAATCACTGCGTTTTCCCGTTGTCCCCGGGGGCTGCGCGTACCGTTACGAAAATTGAGGCTGCATCGTCAAACACGTATGTACACGTGCGTGCAGAGGCAATCTGGAAAAATTCTGGCGACTTAACCACGTGTTTCACGTTTGATATTCACCGCGATTATTCACCGATTTTCTGTACTCTCGGACGGAGTAGTATTGGATCCGAGCGTTCGAATATCCAGTTAAGTAAGAGGAAAAGGATTCGTGCGAATTTTTCCCTACTGCAGGTAACTGACAGGAGTTCACTATCAAAGACTAGAAAGTCTGGCCAGGCCCAGTTTCTTTGGACTCGTGTTTCCCTTTCGAGTAACTCGAGTGGCTGCACTTCGGGCTTGACATTTGACGATTTTATTCGAACCGTGCGCGCGCACATGCACACACACACACGTATGTATAATACACGGCAATTCTACTCGTGTCACGTGACACATAACCTACGAAAAAAAAAAAAGGATCGACGACAAAGGAGCCTGCCAGAAGAATGCCCTGAAAGAGGTGGCATTAATTCTCTACGTACGCGTACGCGTAAATGCCCGCGTTCGTCCCGACAGCCGTTTAATTGTCGTGCCTAAAGCTGTTGCGGTTGGCCAATTAAAATTGTGGGAACGGCCCGGCCTGGTGATGTAATTTTCATGCGCAAATTGTTGCTCATTCTGCCGTTGTCGATATCGTACAATGGGCTATGAATTTAATCGATATTATAACAATTTATCGCGAGAAGGGCATTGCGCAAATTGTATTTCTCTGCAAGTTTACGCGGTTTACGGTTCCCTGACGGAGCACCGAGGCAATCTATGAAATTTCCACCAAGTTAAAAAACCAGAATTCAATTCGCTAAAACACGTGGAATTTCGCTCGATGCGGGGAAGCAAGTTTTGTTGTTCGAGCAATTTGTTTTACAAATATTTCCACAGTACTTTTGTGTTCTCACGTGTGCATTGCTCTCTCTCTCTCTCTCTCTTTCTCTTTCTCTTTCTTTCTCTTTCTATTCACAGCTACAACGCTCGAGAGAAGGACGTTTGCATCGATTATCAAGGCTCGAATATTCATCGGGATTTGCGCGACGCCCGTAGGAGTTTCATGTTCTGAAGTAATTCGCGCTCGTTTTGCGTATTGCGGTCGTTTGTTTTCACGAGAACGACGCATCGGTCGGAAGGGCGAAACGACGCAGCCTCGAACGTCCTTTGGAAAGGGCGAATTCTACTCGATGGGACAGATTATGGAAATTTATTCCGCGCTGTTTGGAACAGGGTCAAGGTTGATAAAACTCGAGCGTTGTTTGAAATGATTGAAGCGCAGAGGACCGTTCGAACCTTATTCGAATCTTCCCCATTCGTTTAACTTCCGGCAGCAATGTCGTTGAATTATGAAGCGAATGCATTACGAGACGCGAAACTTTTTGTCTAGTTAGCGAAAGACTGGACTCCGACGTTCCTGAGATTCGAAAGAAAGTTCTTCGAGCAAAAGGAGCATTTCACAGGAATTTGTAGATTCCTATTTACAACGAAACACAGAACACGCTGATAGTTGGTTAAAAGTCAAGCAAGTTTCGCGTATGTTGTACATGTACAGAGTGTGCGGATCATTGGAAATTACAACTTGGAGTACAAGTTTTGCTGTGGTGGTAAGTTCTGGCAACAATGATAGCAACTTCCACGTCCTTGGGTATGTTCAGTTAACGCGCGATCCCGTTCTCGATGATCATTCAACCGCGTTTGAGGTAATTTCCACGAGTGAAATAATCCCAGAGGGAATTTCATAATAGATCGTCTCTCGACTCGAAACGAGGCTATCACTGACTGAAGTTCAAACGACTTTCTTCGACGTTTGTCGCAAAGGTATAATTTCACCGCGACAGAAGGAGGAAACGTACGCGCCATTCAGGGTGGACACGCGAGAAATGTAATCAGAATCGAATGATTATCCATCTAGAATGGATATGGAAGTTGTAGCTGGCAGCCGGTCAGATCTTATCGCGAAATGTTAATAATATCCCGTTCAGCACGGTGAATACGTACGTTCGAGCTTGTGATTAAAGAGGTAATGCAGCCCGGTGTCGCGTTACCCGCCATATTGGTTCGGTGCGCTCTCTCTGCACTCCTGTAGCTCTAGGCTGCGGACAAACCGGCATTATACGGAAAGTTTTTCTATTACACGTCGCTTAGCGGCCCATTAACTGGCTGTAATGGGTACTTTACATCGGTGTAACTGCAACCGGGGTACGTTCTACCGAGTGAAATTGCTTTCTCTCGTTTAACGTATTGCTGCTGTTACGTCAGAACGATACCCGCAACAGCGAGTTTCGATTTACACGAAATAAATTTAAAGATCACGGTTGACACTCGTCAAAGGCACACAGTGCGATCTGCGCGCATTATTATTTATTTGAACGCTTCGAACGGGTTCGCTCTGTCGTCAAACGAGAACGTCGTTTAGATTACGGGAAAAGGCAAAATTACGAATTGCAACGATGTCGCATCAGATTGGCGGCGATTTTTCATTTTCTCGCCAAGCGTTGCGATCGTTTCGAGTCCCTCATCGTTTAACTGCGGAACCGTGGATATTGGAAACGCAAACTCGCCGCCTGCAAATTGAAATCGTTTCTACGATTCTTTCTCTCTCAAGAGTAACGTACAGGAGCGTCGACTACGCTCGCGGATGTTTTACCTAGGAAACGAGAGAGAAGAAAGAGAGAGAGATAGAGAGAGGAAGGTGGCGGCACAGAGTCGTGAACTAAATTAATTCGAATTATCATTGCAAATTGTTTCATCGATTCTCCACGGGACGGAGGACAGAGAACCGGTCCGAATTGATTCGAATTTATCGTCAAATCTGGCATCTGCCGAAATGCACAACGTTCTAACTCGGTTACGAAATAACAGAGACGCGGAACAATCCGACGCGACGGGGAGGGTTAAACGGCGTTGTCAAAACGAATTAAACCTCTCAGATGGATCCACGTTGACGTGAACGCATACGCATTGAAAACACACACACGCGCGCGCGCGCACACACATCGGCGCTTTCATTCGACGAGCACGAGAACTCGAGCTTTCTGCAGATGGGGCGACGCGATTGCATTTCCCCGATCCCGGCGTTTAACCTCTTCGATACGTCGATAGAGGAGGGGTGGCATTTGTGCTGTTTCAAAGAAACCTTCGATCGATCCTATTATGAAAGGACACATTGTAAGGAAGGAACAGGTAAATGCCCCGCAACCATCGACAACGTGTATAACGCGTGGATATTGCTGCGTTGTTCCCACCCGAATTTCTCATTGTCTCCGTTGTCGATTAAACCTACTCACTGATGAATCGACACGTCTTCAACAGAAACCAGCTCGAGTCGGGATCGATTGGCCCCCGTGTTTTAACCGACAGAGTGTTTGCCTAAAATGATTCGCGTCGCTCGAAGCTTCCATTAGTTGGCCATTCATCCAAGCACGTTTGTTACCGGGTAATTTGATCGGGACGTGTCCTTTTTCTTTTTTCTATTTTCTTTTTTTTCTTTTCGCGCAACAAACGCACGCATTCGACCGCGCGTCAAGAGTCGAACGAAACTGAACGAAACACGTTCGGAAATTTCGTTTCGTCGCTTGTAAACTAGAAATAGAGAAGGGAATCTCTTTAGTCAGTTCAGAATAAGTCGTAGCTTAACGTTTCGTTAGGTAAAGGTAATTAATAAGTACAAAGTTCAAAGGAAAAGTTGATGCGAGACTACTGGTTGTGAGCGTCACACAGCATGATCGCCTGCATCGCCTCTCGCCTCGAACGTTGCAAGTTTTTCACTCGACTGAATATCGAGTCATGTTTCTCTCCGCGCGATCTAAAATACCAGCGAACTTGGTAATTAATTTCCAACGTCGATGTTTCGCGCTTTCAAATTTTCAACGCTTCAACGTCGGACCGCCCGAGCGACTTGGAGAAACAGCGGATACTTCAAGAGTCTTCCTGGAATCTTCGCTCTGGTGAAACAGATTGACCTATAAATTTCAAACTTCGATCGTTTGAAACTAAATACCCCCCCCCTGTAATGACCGGGCGAAAATCTTAAAAATTCTGGCTTCAAACGTCAAAGAGTAAACGCAACGCCCGAAAGAGTCTCGATCTTGCGATTTCTTTCACGTTACGTGCGGCTCCACTCGAGAGCAAAATCGTCACTCTTCCAGCCAGCGTTTTAACCGAAGCCAAGCTTTCGAACCCCTCCCCTTTCCGCGAAACCTGTCGCAAAGGCGAGGCAACTGCCAACAGAGTGACGCGATACCCAACGTTCGTCCGAGAAAAAAAAAAAAAAGAAAAAAAGAAACTATATTTATGGTCGCAACCCCTTGTTTCCTCGGCACTGTTTCGCCCCGGCTCTGTTTCTCCTATTCGAAATCGCTCAGGCATACATCGAAAGACGATTTGCCAGGCACGGCACGCCCACCGTGCAACAACATACACGCATCCGTGCGATTCGCGCGACGCGACCGGGAAACCGGTTTCCCCAGACAACCGGAACTTTTCACGCGGTCTTTGCCTTAAGACCGCAACAATCCCTTCCTCCATTGTTGTATGCCGTACGAGATATAGAATCGCGACGATCGAGCGTGCTCTTTGAATGCACGCCGTATTATTTATCCGCTTACAAAGGAATATTACAGATAATTGAGTTAATTCTGAGTCTGACATGAATACCTTTAGGAAATATTTTTTTTTCTCCCCCCTTTGTTCGATACCGAACGACTGAAAAAGACCACGCGGTAGCAAACGATAGAAAATAGCAACTGCGTGATATAACTTTTCGCGGTATAAACAAGGCATTAGACTTAATCTACCAATTTCGCCGGGACACCGTTCATCGTTCAGTTTCGAATATAATGGCACGTAGATACTCTGGATAGCACACATGCGACTACATGCGCAACGTTTCCGATGCAATTTTGTTGTCTGTCGCACGCAACGTGCCTCCGTGCTCGTGGGAAATACGGTTCACGTTTGTGTAAACCATTTCGCGTATATTTATCGTCGCCTGGCCGAAGCGTTCGCTTCAACGTTTAATTTAAACGCGACGAGAGAGAGAGAGAGAGATTTGCAAAATTTCTCCTTTACTCCTTCCTTGTCCGTCGATTGAGAAACATTTTTCATAATTTTGTCAAGTAGTTCGTCAATGTAGTTTTCAACGACATTTTTTTTCAACGTGTCGATCCCACGGTGAAGTAAATTCTCTTTCTCGATAAATAGCAAAGCATAAATACCCTGTTGCAACACGCGACCGAATAGATTCGAAATGCACGGGCTTTTCCGTCGGACGTGGAAAAACAAGTCGCTTCGAACCCGAGGAATATTCAATCTCTCGTTTGATATTTCGCGGTTACTCGCGAATCTCGCGAATGGCTCCGTCACGTGCACGCGACGAGGTATATTACAGCTACCCCGTCGCGATAACAATATTTTCGCTCTTTCGGCTCTTATCCTTCCCATTTATCAAATTCACGCGTTCGATTCAGAATCGCGACAGCGAACAGAATCACTTCAAACTTCGAAAGGTCACGTTTACCATCGTAATCACGTTTACACGTTGAACAACAGGGTTTCTAGATCAGCCCGCCGGAGTACGTCGCGGCGGACTTAATTTTCACCCCCCTGAAAAACCAGTGTTTTCCTCATAAACACGCGAGAATTACACGCGGGTGGTACAAGCTAAACGTGGAAACTCGAGAGAAAAAAATTTAATATACGATGTACACGAGAGGAGCGAGCATGCAGCGAAGCAAATAGAAAATGTGTGTGTGTGTGTAAAACCGGAGAAAGCTGGAACGAGGATAATACGAAGAGACGCGAGAGAGCGAGAAACGTACGAGCGAACGAAATGAAGAACCGAGAGAAAGGGAGCTGGTAAAACTTGCCTCGGCTTTATTGATTTCGTTCTCCGGCGGTCGGGAGGGTGGCTATCATTGAGCATTAGTTCCCTTGCTTCTTCGCCGGTGACTCGTATCGGCGAGAATCACCGGACAGGAGGGGCTGAAACGAGAGAGGAGAAGACAGAAGATGATTGTTAGGAGAATAAGGAGACTTTCGATGCCTCAGCCTCGAATCGGCGAACCATTGACGGGCAATTTCTCACGCGTAGGAGCTGCTCGAAGCTCGTACCAACCCTCCGAGAGAAAACCACCCTTCCTTCGTTTTCCTAGATATTGCGCAAGTATTTACGCGCGCGTTCCCTGTTAACAGTCACGTGGATCCTTTGAAGATAAAACCAACGTAAACCGCGATTTCCTTTAATTTCAGGTTTAATCAAAAATGATCAAACTGATTACAATCTCTTTTTATATTTATCGGTGTTAATCTTACACCTTTCCCATAACATTTTTTTATTAAATTTATTAATAGGAATACCTCGATGGTATTCAGATTATCCAAACTCGTATTATATTGTTGAAGTTCTTTATCATCTTTAGGATCAATAATTTCAATAAATAGATTATTGCTTTCAATTTATATTATTTTCGAAGGATTCGTTTCAAAACGATTTATTTCATTTAAGTTTTATCAGTCGTCGTTAGAACGACTTGGATTAAATAATTATTCTCCTTTTGATCATATGTTAAATAAAATTGTTAATTTCTGCTAAAATTAAACATATCTTCAACAAATAATTTTTATTGAATTATATTCATATAATAAGTATATGATAATATAATTTAATATGGCAGAACAGAGCCACAGTACGGGAACGTAAAACGCAGGCCTTCCTCGTTCATCGAGGATGAAGAAACGAGATCGCAAATTTTTCAAAGAACAATCCGTATTTAAAGGGACGAGAACATAGGTGTTCGAATATAAAATATTTACGGTCTGATAAATTAAAAGTATGCGCCCCGTGCCTACGATGCTTTCTGCGCAGAATGCAATAAAGTGCAATAAAGGAAAGAGACGAGAGCAGTTGAATTTACTTTTGCTGCAGATCGTCGCCACGGGCAATAGAGGAGACTTTTTTCTCTCTTTCTCTCTCTCTCTCTCTCTCTCTGTCTCTCTGTCTCTCGTGGTATCTAATATTTGCATATTTTTCGCCTTCCTTCTTGGAAAGTTACGCGTTCCATTTTTGTGATATTCGCCGCATTTCCACTTTGGCAAAGGAGAAACAGAGAGAGAGAGAATGTGTGTGTGTGTGTGTGTGTGTGTGTCTCTCAAGTTTCTATCTTCGGAACAGTGAAATACATTTCCTATCGGTTGCGTTTCACTATCGAGGAACACAAAAAGAATCCATCTCCTTCCATGCGAGTGGAAGTGGACACCGTCGCAAGTGTCCTTTAAAACGGGATACGATTTTCAATTTTTAATTTGCATATCTCGCCCATCAGCTTCGTTTGCTCGTAAATAGGACATTCGTTTACCCGTGTAATTCCGTCGGGTGTACGTTTCAGCCGGGAACCCATCGATTTTCGAGGCAAGACGCAACTATTTCAACGTCGGGGATCATTGTCTGTCTGGTTGGATGGAATAAAACTGGTTGAAAGAGCGAGGCACAATGTAATCGAATTCGTGCGCCGTTCCACGAACGAACTATACACAAGCGTTCGAATTCATCACGCGGAACGAGCATTTCCCAAATGTAAAATGAACCAAATCGCAGCCTTAGGTTGAGCACCCTTCGTCGTTAAATATCAGACAAATAAAAAACAGATTAACGAAAGAAGAGAAAAACACAGAAGTGAAACAGAATCAGTTATTCCTTGATTGACACGAACAAATCTGTACGGGCACACCGTTTCTTTACACACGTTCTAGAAATTGCTCTTTACTCGTAATCGATATTTCAAACGAGACCGTCTCGAGTTCCCTCTATGTCACTTGTCACCCACACGAACTTGCTGCTGCATTATTAATCGAAACGCAAAGCTTATCGGTAGACACAGGGGCAAGGTATATAAACGATAGAATGACGACGCACGTCATCGAGGGCGCAATTTTACCTGAAACAATATGAATTAACCGCATGAGCAAACCGCAACAAGTATAGAGCAGATTTACCCCACACGGAGAATCCACACGGCTCTCTAATCCTTTGGGAAGAAGCGTGCGGTCCGTCTAATACCGAGCCGAGGTTATTTGTCCAATTAACGTTGCTCGTCGCGCAGGAAGCCCTGTCACACACGTGGCTGCGAAATTTCGGTTGTGCTCTGCACTTGCCGGTCTTCCGCCATTTACCGGCCCAATCGTGGAAACCGTATCGCGACATTCCGCTTCGATGGAGAATTCGACCGCGCTTGCCGCTCGCCACAGAGAAAAACCGGTCGCTTTAATCGCGTGCCCGTGCTCGCGTAAACGTTCGGCGAAATTTTCAAGCGGCCGACGGATTAACGTTGGCCAACGGCCAGAGAATTTTACGGCAGCGTAATGTTTAATCAAAGGTTAATTCGTTATCACGGTGAATCCGCGCGTGGTAGGCCGTTTCCGATGGAAATTTTTTTGGAATTAAAGTGGAACGCAGTGATATTCGGGTCATATTCGGGTCTCATTTATTCGCCACTTTTCACGTCACAGATAATACTCCCGACTACAGTTGAATCGGTGAATCAGGCGGATTGCATTTCTCAGTGTAACTGTTGGATCTGACAGAGTAACAAAAAGTTTCTTAACAGACTCGTTGTCAGCCATCGTCACGAAAATGCGACTTCCGCGCCGCGTTTTTCGTAAAATTGATTCTGACACGCGCTTAGTTTTATGACGTGGCAATTGTTGTTTCTTGGGGCAAAAAAAAAAACACTCCTCACAGCCGAAATTAACTGAGATTGTAAATTGCCTAAATTCTAAAGTCTACGCAATTCTGAGAAACGTGAAAGATGTAAAAATCTCCGATTTGACAAGCTGATTTTTTATCAATAGCGTTATTAATTAATTATTAATTACACTATGAACGATTGCCAGTTTAAATATCGAGCACAGTCGGTGAGGGAAACGTGCGGCTACTCAAGTGTTAAGAACGTTCCTTTTTAGAATACGCAACACGCAGGGAAATTCATGTCACGAAATACCGATTAATAAAGAATATTAACACTAGGTTTACGAAGGGGTCATTTTGACCCCTCTGAGAAAACTTTTCGTTAATTTTCTTCAAGAAAATTCTCTTGCCGCACTTTATGAGAATATTTTAATTAATTTTTACTTAGATTTATAAGACATGTAATCGCAAATCTAATCTTTCCTGTCTTCTGGTTTCGGAGAAATGTATATAGTATACCTACTTTTACCGTAGAGATCATTTTGACCATTCGAATTAATTTTATTATATCTGCCAGCACATTTTCATTTATTCGCTTACTTTCTTTTATTCCATAATTTTATTACATTTGGCAACATGCTTTTTCGTTTTCTCCAATTTTTATGTGGATGATGTGCTGCAAAATCGGTTTCTTTTGGACGAGAGGGTAGAGAGGAAGAGTGGTTTACTGCAATCACATTCTGCGCAGAAATCAAGAACCGCCGATAATTGCAAAACAAAAAAAAAGATGATTTGCCTCGTTTTTCAAGTTTTTGTATAAATCAAGCAACTGTACACGTACAATATACAAAAGCAAAGCAACTAAAAAAGTTCTTTTTCTTAGTTCCAAGCACAATTCCATCAATATTGAAAAAAAAATAATTACCCGAATCAATAGCATATTATAATAACACTAAGTACGGTGTTGACATGACAGACCAAATGGCTCGAAAATATACTGTAAAATCGTCATCTCAAAAATGACCTCTGCAAGTCTTTTTCAATATCCTAGATTTGGCTGGATATTATATTCGTGGATATTAAATAGAGAAACCACTGATAAAAATATATCTAGGAAGAATTATTTGTTCCAGTTAGCAGAAGAACTTGCTGCTAATTACACAGGTTGCTCTGAATCAGAAAATTTGAATGAGTTGTTGGTGGATGCAGTTGAGAGTTCCGGAACAAGAAAAAAAATGCCAAATAGGCCTTTGCAATGGAAATAAAATTCAAGTTACCTGTGGCAGTTGCACGTTTGTGAAGTATGTACGGAAAAAAATTGCAATTTGTAAAACAATGCTTTACGTTAAAATATCAAATATAAAAGAAAATAATAAAAACTAATTATTATAACTGATGTAATTTTATTGAGGTTCGTTACTTTATAATAGATAGGTCAATTTATATTTTTTCTAATTAAACACCGAAAGAGGTCAAAATGACCCCTTTGATAGAAATAGGTACAATGTCAACTCATGGTAAACCTAGCGTTAATTTCGATTAATAAAGAGCAAGATGGTACTTTTAGAGGAAAGAAGAAAATTGCAACAATTCGGTTCTCGCGTTTTTCGTCGGATGTTATTTCAACATTGGCACTGGTTGGGATCGATCGGAGAAGACAGGAAACCAGAGACGAAAGGACATCGACAAGAGAACTAATGTGGAGCGTCGTGCTCCGAGATCGTTTCTGCTTTCAATCTGCACGATTCATACGTGTTCTTCTCTGTTTGAAAAAGGCAGACGTGTAGAAATGTGCGCGCCAGGAGAAATGATAGATTTCCCGTCAAACGTCCATTGACGTTTTTTTTTTTTTTTTTTCTATTGGAAACCATGTTTTCAAGCTCTGATAATAAATTGGCCAGCCTTTTCCCCGCCATTCTATCGGTGAATCTGAAATCTCGTGTGAATTGGAGCGAAACGGTAAATTAATCTTGCATAATTCCGGAGGAGTCTCGAGAGGAGAATAACTGAAAGAATCAAAAGCGAAACCGCAAGCGTTCTGTCACACGAACAGACAACTCTACGATTGTCTCGGAAACGTTTAACGAAGATGTATCGTCCTTCGATGCGCGTATCTTTGCGCAACAGAGCAGAAAACATTAAACTACCATCTTTCTACGAGAGAAGCAAAAAAAAAAAAAAAAAAGAAAAAAAAAGAAGTATGGCACGGGCGTGGATCATTAACCAATGGCCCGGTCGAATGGCGCTTAGAGGGTGTCCTCGGGTATGAAAACGAAACGAAAAAAACTCGGGGGCGCAGTGAAAGAAAGATCTTTGAGATCTCTTGCACAAAGGATATCGACATATGTTCTTGGAACGTGTTGCCGGCGAATGGTCGAGGAGATCGAGAAATATATATATACATATATATATATTTCGGTGTCGATGAAAGGACAGTCGGTCCTTGGAGCGGCTCGTTCTCGCAAATAGGTGTTAAACCTAACCCAATATCCTGCAAAGTTCACGTTATAGAGAACCAATGTCTCGGAAAATTGTTGGATCACCAGCGGGCTTACTTCCTCCGAATGTGCATTCTCGCTCTCCCTTTGGTTCTCCCTTGTCCAAACTCTCGTCTAGCTTTGATCTCCTTAACGTGTTCCACCCACTCTGCCTAGACCTACGTTAGCTATAAGACTCTTAGCTATAAGTCGGATCATTAACTCGCCAAACACGCGATCCAGCTCTCGTCCAGCTTTTTACGATGCTCCTCGTACACACGAGGTGCGGAGTGTAGTTCCGTGTACACGCGTGTACGTGGTGGTTTGCTGTTCGTGGTTGTTTTACGATCAGCAGTTACATAGAA